>NHQK01000045.1:0-572499 GCA_016864655.1 Phytophthora cactorum
GGCCTGCTCTTCTGAGACGGGCTGTTCCTCCAGACGTGCGGCCTTCCCCTGACCGGGCCAGCTCCTCCTGACGGGCAGCCTCCTCGACAGCGGCAGCTTTCCGCAGCAGCCTTGGCCGCAGCTTCGGCCTCGGCCGCCTTAGCAGACTCGATCCTCGGCCGACTCAGCACGCAGCGTGGCCACCTCGGGACCGAGCAACCGAACCGCGCCAGTGGCTCTGGATCTTTGTTCGCCATGCTCTCGGCCTCGGCCTGACGGGCCTGCTCTTCGAGACGGGCCTGTTCCTCCAGACGTGCGGCCTCCTTGACGGGCCAGCTCCTCCTGACGGGCAGCCTCCTCGACAGCGGCAGCTCCGCAGCAGCCTTGGCCGCAGGCTTCGGCCTCGGCCGCCTTAGCAGACTCGATCTCGGCCGACCAGCACGCAGCGTGGCCACCTCGGACCGAGCAACCGAACCGCGCCAGTGGCTCTGGATCTTGTCGCCATTGTGCTGTTCTCGGCCTCGGCCTGACGGGCCTGCTCTTCGAGACGGGCCTGTTCCTCCAGACGTGCGGCCTCCTCCTGACGGGCCAGCTCCTCCTGACGGGCAGCCTCCTCGACAGCGGCAGCTTCCGCAGCAACCTTGGCCGCAGCTTCGGCCTCGGCCGCCTTAGCAGACTCGATCTCGGCCGACTCAGCACGCAGCGTGGCCACCTCGGACCGAGCAACCGAACCGCGCCAGTGGCTCTGGATCTTTGTCGCCATGCTGTTCTCGGCCTCGGCCTGACGGGCCTGCTCTTCGAGACGGGCCTGTTCCTCCAGACGTGCGGCCTCCTCCTGACGGGCCAGCTCCTCCTGACGGGCAGCCTCCTCGACAGCGGCAGCTTCCGCAGCAGCCTTGGCCGCAGCTTCGGCCTCGGCCGCCTTAGCAGACTCGATCTCGGCCGACTCAGCACGCAGCGTGGCCACCTCGGACCGAGCAACCGAACCGCGCCAGTGGCTCTGGATCTTTGTCGCCATGCTGTTCTCGGCCTCCCTGAGGCCTGCTCTTCGAGACGGGCCTGCTCTTCGAGACGGGCCTGTTCCTCCAGACGTGCGGCCTCCTCCTGACGGGCCAGCTCCTCCTGACGGGCAGCCTCCTCGACAGCGGCAGCTTCCGCCAGCAACCTTGGCCGCAGCTTCGGCCTCGCCGCCTTAGCAGACTCGATCTCGGCCGACTCAGCACGCAGCGTGGCCACCTCGGACCGAGCAACCGAACCGCGCCAGTGGCTCTGGATCTTTGTCGCCATGCTGTTCTCGGCCTCGGCCTGACGGGCCTGCTCTTCGAGACGGGCCTGCTCTTCGAGACGGGCCTGTTCCTCCAGACGTGCGGCCTCCTCCTGACGGGCCAGCTCCTCCTGACGGGCAGCCTCCTCGGACAGCGGCAGCTTCCGCAGCAACCTTGGCCGCAGCTTCGGCCTCGGCCGCCTTAGCAGACTCGATCTCGGCCGACTCAGCACGCAGCGTGGCCACCTCGGACCGAGCAACCGAACCGCGCCAGTGGCTCTGGATCTTTGTCGCCATGCTGTTCTCGCCTCGCCTGACGGCCTGCTCTTCGAGACGGGCCTGCTCTTCGAGACGGCCTGTTCCTCCAGACGTGCGCCTCCTCCTGACGGGCCAGCTCCTCCTGACGGGCAGCCTCCTCGACAGCGGCAGCTTCCGCAGCAACCTTGGCCGCAGCTTCGGCCTCGGCCGCCTTAGCAGACTCGATCTCGGCCGACTCAGCACGCAGCGTGGCCACCTCGGACCGAGCAACCGAACCGCGCCAGTGGCTCTGGATCTTTGTCGCCATGCTGTTCTCGGCCTCGGCCTGACGGGCCTGCTCTTCGAGACGGGCCTGCTCTTCGAGACGGGCCTGTTCCTCCAGACGTGCGGCCTCCTCCTGACGGGCCAGCTCCTCCTGACGGGCAGCCTCCTCGACAGCGGCAGCTTCCGCAGCAACCTTGGCCGCAGCTTCGGCCTCGGCCGCCTTAGCAGACTCGATCTCGGCCGACTCAGCACGCAGCGTGGCCACCTCGGACCGAGCAACCGAACCGCGCCAGTGGCTCTGGATCTTTGTCGCCATGCTGTTCTCGGCCTCGGCCTGACGGGCCTGCTCTTCGAGACGGGCCTGCTCTTCGAGACGGGCCTGTTCCTCCAGACGTGCGGCCTCCTCCTGACGGGCCAGCTCCTCCTGACGGGCAGCCTCCTCGACAGCGGCAGCTTCCGCAGCAACCTTGGCCGCAGCTTCGGCCTCGGCCGCCTTAGCAGACTCGATCTCGGCCGACTCAGCACGCAGCGTGGCCACCTCGGACCGAGCAACCGAACCGCGCCAGTGGCTCTGGATCTTTGTCGCCATGCTGTTCTCGGCCTCGGGCCTGACGGGCCTGCTCTTCGAGACGGCCTGCTCTTCGAGACGGGCCTGTTCCTCCAGACGTGCGGCCTCCTCCTGACGGCCAGCTCCTCCTGACGGGCAGCCTCCTCGACAGCGGCAGCTTCCGCAGCAACCTTGGCCGCAGCTTCGGCCTCGGCCGCCTTAGCAGACTCGATCTCGGCCGACTCAGCACGCAGCGTGGCCACCTCGGACCGAGCAACCGAACCGCGCCAGTGGCTCTGGATCTTTGTCGCCATGCTGTTCTCGGCCTCGGCCTGACGGGCCTGCTCTTCGAGACGGGCCTGCTCTTCGAGACGGGCCTGTTCCTCCAGACGTGCGGCCTCCTCCTGACGGGCCAGCTCCTCCTGACGGGCAGCCTCCTCGACAGCGGCAGCTTCCGCAGCAGCCTTGGCCGCAGCTTCGGCCTCGGCCGCCTTAGCAGACTCGATCTCGGCCGACTCAGCACGCAGCGTGGCCACCTCGGACCGAGCAACCGAACCGCGCCAGTGGCTCTGGATCTTTGTCGCCATAGACTGCTCGAGCTGTTTTAGAGTTGCAGCTTCGATCTCTGCCTCAGCCTTTAGGCGTGACACCGTGTGTCGTGCTATTGACTGACGGCAAGCACATTGAAGTCGAATGACTGCATTTCGTCGAGCTTCAGTTTGTGACTTAGCAGCTTTTGTCCGAAACACGGACTGAATAACAGTCGCTGCATCGCGCTCCTTGCGAAGACAAGTAGCCTCGTTCCTGGCCTGACGCCCTGCTAGCATTCGTGCAGCGAACTCTTGGATTTCGTGTGCTGCCGTGATCTGCTTTGTGTAGGCAGATTGGGCTTGTCTGGTGCGAACGAGCGATTGCAACAAAACTGCCGCAGCCTTCCTCACAGCCACCTCAGTCTGGTAGCGATTCCTTTGCGAGCGACCCCGCACAAGCTTTTGGATGACCACAGCGCATGTTTGTTCACGCTGCAGCTGCTGGCGGAGATCTTCCAGTTGCTTCTGAGCTTGACGCCGTCGGAACTCCGTCTGGATCCGAATGGCTATCCTCTCTGCAGAAGCCGCTTTCTCGCTATAGGCTTCGCGAGCTATCACTCCACGCACACGGGATTGAATCCGTGTAGCCATATCGTTCTTGAGCTGATCCTCCTTCTGGTCTTGCTCTTTCGTACGAAAGACTCGTCCGCTGTGACCGTAGGGTACACCATTGAACGTCATCGGCTTCTTGTTCTGCTTGGCCAGTTCAGCAGCTTTGCGATCCATGTCAGCAAACTTCTGAGCGGCAGATCTCACGTCGAGTTTGGCTCCATCGACAGACGCCTTGATCTGCTCAATATCAACTTCATCAAAGGATTGCTTGCGCACCGACCCCATCGATTCAACCGATTCAATCGACATTTTGCGGCCAGACTCCCACGATGCCTTACGCGAAGCCTCTTCAGACGCTTTACGTTCCTCGCGTGCACGGCTTTCAGCGAGCTGCTCTTGGAATCTTGCCAGTGCCTTGATAGCTTGAGGACTAGGCTTCTTAATCCGCGCGGCAGGGTCTGTGAAAGGGTAGCGCTTGGCTTTGGGGGTTCCCGACCCGCCAGCATGCTTAGGCACCATCATGCCGTTCTTCATGATATACTCATGCGAGACGTCGTGCTGATCGTACTTCAGTAGCGCCGCCTTGGCCTTTTCCTCGGCCTCTTTTTCCACCTGCGCAACCCCCTTCGCATGCACGTAAGCGTGATCGAAATCGGGCGACGAGTAGCTGTTCTTGGTAGACGCCTCCTTGGCGTGTTGTTCCTTCTGTCGCTCCAGCTCCTGCAGTCGCTTCTTCTCCTCATGCTGCTCCTCAAAGTACGTTTTGCCTCCAGCGAAATTCCTCAGCGCCTTCTGCGCATCCTGCTCCGCCTTTGTCGTAGTTTCACGTTGTTTCGCGTGGTGGTTGTACGACTGGTCGTACTCGGTTGAATACGTCGTGGTAGCGTGAAGGTTCTTGGTGTCCTGCTCGTTCTTGCGCTCGATCTCCTCCAGCCGGCGCTGCTCCTCACGTTTCTCGGATTCGAACGTCTTTCCGTCGCTCGTGAACTGCGAGAGCGACTCCTTGGCCTTCTGCTCCACAGAGCGTTCGTACTCTTTCTGCTTGACTGCGTGGTTGTACGCGTGGTCACTCTCGAGATCATACGACGACTGCTTGGCCATCGCATCGCGTGCTTCTTGGGCGGTACGACGCTCTTGCTCCTCGCGCAGTTTACGCTCCTGCACGGCTGCATCCACGAGTGACTCGGAGCTTTTAACTGCAACGAGGGGCTTTTTGGTGGCCTTTTCAGCCTCCTCCGGCTTGTCCGCGGTCGGCAGCTTGATGGGAGCCCGGCGCTTCCAGGCCGGTGGCTCCGTGTTCGTGACCGCGCCCTTGTTGAACATGGCCCGCAGGTTGGCCACGCGGCCGCGGGCCTCGGCCAACGCCTTGCGCTCCTCTAAACAGCAGTAAAGGTTAGGAGTTAGAGGAATAACACGGACGAGAAAGAAGCGTTGAAGCGCTACCATCGTTCATTGTATGGACGCGGCTTGAATTGATGAGAGGAAATCACGGAGTGAGGTGGAAGTGGATCACCGGCGTCTTATCTGGCCGCGTGCGAGTGTCGAGACTTGGCGGCGGTGAAGAAGGACCACGAATACCTCGCCTTACGTGGCGTCTGCAGTTCAGTATCTTGACAATGTGGCAACCAGATGAGCCGGCTTTTTTACCCCAGTGCCACGGTCATCTCTCCCTTCGGATCGTCCTCAACACGGATTGGATGAAAATGCCTTTCTACTATTGCGATTGGATGAAAAAACGACCAGGACAGTGGGATTCGAGTGACGCGACACCTATCGCAACCGATCCACTACTACTGCGACCGACTATGACGCGCAGTTGTGAACGTCTTCAACTGCGACCTTTTAGACCAGCAAGCGCTGCCATGTCGGCCACCTTCCCCTTCGTTGGTCAGTGTGCATTGTCTGCTGCTGGCAGATCTCGTTTTCATCCCTCAGCGTTGCATTGTGTGGAAGCAGACCCCTTTATCCGTCTGGAGAATGCGCTCTGGGGCGTCTTCCACTGCCGCGGAGTACGTGTAGGCGACTCCACCTGCATACAAAAGCAGTCTCTAACCTTCGAAACCATTTTTCTATCGTAGAACAAGTCGGTTGTAGTACTAACGAATTTGTGGGAAATCTGGAGTCTGCAACCAACGCTGCACCGTCAAGCAATCACTTTGCGTGAGTTTTTCAGCTTTTGTACACTACACCGACAACTTACGATCACTTTTGAATGCTGCTTGACAGGAAGAGCCCTACTGAAAGTTGTGGTGCTGCGTATCTTGCGTGCTGTCAATCTTCGTTGTCTCCCGATTGGCTACCTGGTATGGTGCACATTGGAGCCATTTCTTGTCCTGCTCACGCGACTTACTTCAGCCTTCTGTTTCGTGATGCTCAGCATACACTGTTGCAGTTCCTGCACTCGATCATAAGTGGCAACGTCCTCCTGCAGCATTTTACTAAAAAGGTTCGTTGTGGCAAACAAACAGCCATCCTCTGAATTGATTTTGATATTGAAACCCGGTGAAAACATTCCCGCACAGGGCAGCTCGATGCAGCCAGCACAATCGACCAGATCCAGTACAGATTCAGCGAGTTCACATCCGGCTGGAAGCTTTGCATAAATTTGTGCGAGATTTTATCCTTCTCCTTGATCACCAGCCAGGAATTTGCCATCGATGGCTTGGATTTCAACGCGCTGCAGGACCCGACTGGCGGTTTGTCCGTTGCAGACGACGGCACGTGCTCTGTTGTCCCTGTGGTCTCCACCAAAGCTAGATCCACCACACGATTCGAGACCAAGCGAGAGCAATATCAACCGACCATCGCGAAGAATGCCGTTAATGAAGACTGTCCTCACGACAAGTTTAGGCTAAAAACACTCGAAGAGCATCGTCACGCAACGCGATTTCAGGAAAAACGCGTGACATCAAAAACCTGGCGATCCGCTTTACGTGAAGCGCACAAACTCATTGAGTCAGAAGACCGTGTGAATCTCGCGAGTGCTTTGTATCTGCTTCTGGAGATCATTTGGCTCGACCCACGCGGTTGTAACCTTGCGACGATGTATCTTGACTCTGGGTCTATTTATCTTGCGTTTGACCACCTCGAAGAAGCGGCAAAGGCCTATCGCAACTGTTTACGATTGGACGGATCTAACTGGAAAGCTCGATACAACTTGGGGGTTGCTACAGCTCGCTTGCAGGACTTTGTTGAGACTACGCGACAGCTGAAACTCGCCTTGAAAGCATGCCCAGCAGATATTGCAGAGGAGATTGTTGCGATACTCCAGGAAATTGACCGTATTCAATCCTTAAAGAACTTGCGAGCTTACAAGGAAGCAACAAAAGCTCGTGTGTTCACGACACAGTATCTGGAGTCCCAGCATTTGATCACAGGAAAACTTGGAGTGCCAGATTTGCAAGAGGACCACACAGTTAGCCATCGCAATGGTATGGCACTATCATCGTCTACCCCGCATCTTTTGGATGTTTCTCATGAATGGCAAGGTGCACTAGCATCTGTGCTGCACCGACTTCATGCATTTGCCCGTTGTCGTCACATTAACGTTCAAGACGAGATGCTACGACAAGACCCCACGCGGACGGGTGGAATTTCAGTTCAGGCTCTGGCTGAGGTGGTGACACGAATTACAGGAATACCCCTGGGCGTGACTGAGTACAACGAACTGACCCTCATGCTAGGCCACCACGGGTACGTCTTATATTGGGGTTTTGACATGCTTGCGAAGGCTAATAGCGACACCGTGATACTTTGTATGATCCAGAGCTACAACGTTCCACTACCTAAATCCAAACGTAGAGAGTAGTCATGCCTTCGATGAGATACAAGACCACGGTGCGTGTCACGCTCTGCTACACTGGAATTTATACCAAAAGCGTGCAAAGCGAAGCGCGAACAGTAAGGCAGGTGGACTGTGGTACTGGTTCGAAATGACGATGGTAAAATGGATTGAGCAAGTTCTCCCTCAGAGGTCTCTTGGCCACACAATTTCGTCGCTGATAGAAACCTTATATGTTCATGGATGGGTAACCCCAATGGACTTCACTTGGAAATGGCGGCGCTCACCAGAACCAGACGATTTTCCGATGTTACAGCTTGCAGACCGCGGCTTGTTCATATATGAATGTCATCGTGCTCAAACCTGCGTCCAGGAGGAGGCAAGCAGGACTTTGCAAATGTTTCTACGACGATTTCTCATCAAGTGTGAGAGGCACAAACATGCTCGAATTCTAGACACCAACCATTCCCAAGAGAGAAGCGTGCACGAAGCAGCCTTTTTGGAAGACGTTCACACAAGACTGGCTAGAGAAACACTGCTCGACCAGCAAGTTGCACGCGAAGTACTTTTGCGTATTGAAGATATGGTCGACGATGTGATTATTAACCATCGCCATCAGCAGAAGAAATACGACGACGAGGTCCAATGGCAAGAGATTCCCGTGAGAACAGAACAACGACAGAAGATAATGTCTGACGTTGTATAGACAGCAGTACGAGGCTGATATTATTATTATTTACAAACTAAAAATCAAAGTAAGTTGGTCAGTAGTGTGTCCGACATCGAGATGACTGTGTCATTTAGTTCTGCGGCGGTCTCCTCGACCAGATCATCCAGCAGCATCTCCTCCAGTCTGTAAATGAACAACAACAGAAAGCAAGTCAATCATCGAATCAGTTTCTGTAGTTCAGATGCCATCGCACATTTCAATTACGGCAAACTGCGTCATTCCGGTCTCAGCGAGGGAAGATTCCACCAGACGACGATGATGCTGAAACTTGTGTCTTCTCCGTTCGATGGATTGAAGGCGTTTGCCCTGTAGGATTGAAGATCTCACGGGCGTTTCTGCAAACAAAGTTTGTTGCGCTGGAGCCTCGAGCTCAATGGAATCAAAATCGCCACTGTCGGAAGCCGTGTTCCCACCTGTAACTTCATTATCGTGTCCAGGTGGCAGCAGATGTCCGGCGTTGCCGGGTACGTTGATATTCATCACCACTTCAAGTGGGAGCGTCAGGTTCGGTAGATTCACGTTTTCGAGTGGAGATGGCTTTGCTGCTTTCTGGTCGAGACCGCCATGAAGTGAACCTGTCGGAAGATTGCATTTTACGCCTTGGGGTTGATAACTCAGCGCCAGGCCTTGATGAATCATGTTGTCCTCCTCTCGCTCAATCTCCTGAATGCGAGCTAACATATCGTCAAGTTGATCTGTGTGGTGAACTTCTAGCTGACGGCGGGACTGTTGCTTGTCTTCTTCGTTGAGCAACTGGACCGTGTCCTGCACATTGCCACAATATATTGAGACCAGTGATAATTAGCAATTCGCTTCCAGTAGTCATGCAACCTTACCAACAGGATGTCGTCCAAAATGGCTGATGCGAGCACATCTGAATTCTGAGCTATTGCAGCCATGTCTCCTGGAGGAAGAAAGAGTGACAACTTTGAGCCATGCCGCTGCTGAATTTCTCGGAGAGTGGCTTCAGCTTGGTGCACAAGAGGAAACAGTGACGCCTGTATTCATCATTTGAGCCACACGACGCAATCAGCCAGGTCATATCTGTGAGGATATCAACACAATCCTACACTTTACCCGAAGACTGTAAACAACATTAGCTGCTCGTTTCAGTATGCGATCTGACTTTGAGTGGTCTGGCTCGTTTTCAAATTGATTATTGCCCGGCTCAGGTGCCCATCGTAATGCTGCCGTTGCTTGAGCTCTCTCAAACATCCCCTCGATGCGATTCTGGTGTCAGATTAAAAAAAATGGTAGGTCAATTCCATGGCATGATACAGGAAAGTTGTAGGTAGTACTTACCTGGATTTCCTCAAGATAGGGATCGTCATCTGGAATGGGCTGATGTTCAGCTGATACGATCGCTTCCCGCTGCACGGAAGTTGAAAAGTGGGTCTCATCCTTGTGTGCTGCATGGCGAGTTCGAGTTGGTGACACGAACGCGTGATCTCGTCGTTTAGGAGTTAGATTGCTCGGGTGATTGCCCCTTGGATGAGGTGAAATGGACGGTGGCATGGAGCTGTACGGCGAATGCTCTGAAATGTTGCGAATGGATGGCGAACGAGACGACACAGCGCTGCTTTGACCTGCATACGCATTGCGAGGCGAATCGCTCGACGGGCGCGATGCAGCATCGAGCGTGCCTACCAGTATTTCCCATTCTTCTAGATCGATCGAGTTGTGTCGACCTTCGTGAATGAGATATACGTAGTCGGAGATCTAGGAGCAAAGTGACAACAGTAAGCACACATTTGATGCTGTGAAGTTGAGAAACTTCGTACAGCTTACCTGGTTGTGTGTAGCTGGGAGTCCCAGTAGTCGAAGCCCCTGTAGGATTTGACAGACACCGATACGCCCTTCATTATCTCGATCAAGCACTCCAAACACCCGCGCCGGGTAATTATCATATCTCCGAGCGCGCGATCCAGCACTGCTGCGGTTCGTGAAGTTGGAACGAGGCGCTGGAGAGTGACGCGAAGAGAAAGACTGCTGGGACCTTTGAGGTGAAGAATTTGGAGATGACCACCCGAGACCCGATCTTCGTATTCCTTGTGAGGGCGTTGTCGAGCGAGGCGAATCCTGTTTATCCGGTGCTGGAGGATCAATAGTGAGAACAGGCGACGGCGCCGAAGCTGGTCGAGGGGATAGCGATGCCACGCTTGGAGATCGAACGGCGCTTGAAATTTGTTTGCTTTCTGCTGGAACTACCAGTGTATGCGACCGAAGCAGAGCCTTGCGCACTCGGGGCTCCGACAGTCGGTCGAACACGTTCTCTCGACTACCGGACTGTGGCCCACTTCGATCAAAATTCCTGTCCACCGGCCGTCCTGTCAATTGTTCAATGTTTTGCCGCACAAAATCCTTGGTTCTGTGCTGCGGCCAATGCGTCACGTTCTGCCGTTGCTGCGCGTACACACTGGACGGCCCGGATCTGTACCGCACGGGTGTCGTTCGGGCGGGAACCGTATTCTTCCGTCTAGTCACTTTATTTGACGCTAAATTCTTCATCTCCGTCTCCTCTTCTTTTCGTCGGTCGCCCGCTCGGGGCTGGAACAGCAGCGACTTCCTTAGGGACGCATCGAACAGCGTCGACCCGCGGCTTACATCGGTGTCCCAGCCGGGGCGCCTCGGCCTTGGTCTCGCACCACCTGGCCTTGCCCTTACTGTATTACGTTGTATTCTTGATTGGCTAGGTGGCTGCCGCCGCTGCTGTGGAAGTTCTTCGGTCAGATCAGCAGCGTACGGACTCTGCGTTCGGTTCCGGTACACGACGGGCGAGGGCGGCGCATCCTGTACCGCGAAGGTTACGACGCGCCGCAGTGAGATGCTGTCGCTACCGGTAGTCCACGCCTTGGGGCTCTGCTGCCAGGCGCTCGAGGGGCGAGCGAACAGCATCTGCTGCTGCGTCATAGCGGACCTCACCTCAAGTGATCGCTTGCGTCGTTTCGATACATTTGTGTATGAGCTGTGTATTTGTGTACCATTACACAATCTGCCGTTAGTTACTCGGCGTAACGACACCTACGTGGCTCCAGCCATATCGCCTTCCCCCTCTGGATACCTGTTCCAGAGTCTCTTCGGCCTCGCAGCCCCTAAGTCCTTCGCCTACTCCGCCAGCCATGTCGCCTGCGAAGGGCCACGCCGCGGGCTCGCTGGTGCTGTCCATCATGTCGTGCCTTGTGTACAGCGTCATGTCCAATGTGATGGTGCTCACGAACCGCTATCTGCTGGGAAAGAAGTATTACGGCTTCGACGAAAAGTTCTTCGTGGTGGCGGTGCAGGCCGGTGTGGCCGTGCTTGTGCTGGAGCTGGCCAAGATGCAGAAGCTCATCTCGTACGACGCGTACGACAGTAACGTTGCGCGTAAGTGGGCGCCTGTGACCTTCTTCTTCGTGGCCATGCTGTACACGAGCATGCAGGCGACGGCGGGACTCCCCATCCACATCGTCACGGTGTTTAAGAACGTCACCAACATCATCATCGTCTTCGGCGAGTGGCGTTTCTTCGGCGAGCGCGTGGGTGGCCTTGTGCTTGTGAGTCTCGGCGTCATGCTCATGGGCGCCGTCATGTCCTCGTACAGTGACGTGGGCGGCAAGGCCACGCCCTCCACGATCTCGGGCTACTTTTGGATGGTGCTCAACTGCGCCTCCACCGCCGGCTACGTGCTGTACATGCGCTACGCCACGTCGCGCTCGTCGCTCAAGATCTCCAAGTTCGGCATGGCCTTCTACAACAACCTCATCTCGCTGCCGCTGCTCGCGCCCCCGCTCGTGCTTAACGGAGAGGCCTTCACGGTCTGGAGCAACCCGCTGCTCGGCAACTTCAACTTCACGATGCTGCTCTTCATCAGTGGCGTGCTCGGCGTCGGTCTCAACCTCGCGTCGTTCTGGTGTGTGTCTGTCACTTCTGCCACGACCTACGCGACCGTGGGCGGCCTGAACAAGATCCCGACCACTTTTATTGGTGTGCTGCTGCTTGGCGAGCCGCTGAAGCCTGACACGGCTATCTACGTCACGTTCGGTATGGTCGGCGGTATCCTCTACGGTTACGCCAAGTTCAAAGAAGGTGAAGCTGCTAAGAAGCACAAGGCGGCGCAGGAGGCGCTCCCACAGACCACCCACGACTCCAAGGCATAGATCTATCGGACGAGATGTGGGCGTGAACGATCTGTGCCGTCCTCTTTCTCGCTCCAATGCGTTGGAATGCATTTCTTGCCCTTTTGCCTTTGAACTGCAGTGTTGTGAAGACACAAAATGTATTGGAAATCATTTCGTTGCTTGTGTTTTTTTATAGAATTTCGTGTTTTTGCTTATCAAAAAGGGATAAATACTTCACCATCGCTCATTCCGCCGGCTTGAAGGCTGCGTCATGCGTACGCTGACGCTCCAGTGCTTGGATCTGCAGCTGGGAGTGAGAGCCAGGTGCCGCTGACATCCGGCTGCTCAGGAGGACATTGGAAGCGTCCAAGCGTGAGCCGGCCATGTCCAAGAAGGCGTCTTCCAACGCCGACTGGGTCACGGAACCCGAGAACGGGTTGTCACCGTGGAAGGACGACATGGCGGACATGGCGGACATGCGCATCAGGTGCGCGTTCATTTGACGCTGCAGGTCTTCGGCTGTGGCATCACCCGATCCGTAGGCGTCATTCAAAAATGGGGCAGCTGCAGCTCGAGTCTCTGCTCCTCCAATGCCACGGAAGTTACTGTTGGCGCTGCTCGCCGCAGACTGACGAGCAGACATGTCTTCTTCCTTCAAGAAAGGATACTCTACGCACAAAATGATGAATCAATCAGATACCCAAAGCTGCACATACGAACAGATACATAAGCGTCGTTACCTGAGTTGGAAATCTTCCGACTGAGACGTGGAGAGCCGATGAGAGGTGAACCCAACGGCGGTGAACCGAGCGGTACCCCCAGTTTCAGCCCCTTGAAAGCGTGCGTGAGAACTGTAGCCGAGTAGTTCGGATCAGCTCCCATTTCGCCAATCTGACCCTGTTCATGAAGAAACAAAGCACAGCGTACAGTGAACATTACTGAGAATCACACACAAAACCTTAAAGACTGGAAAATATACCTGTGATTCCGGAGGCGACATGAATCCTCGCGGCGACAGTCTTGGAGACGACGCCGAAGACAGCACTTTGGCTTCGTCGTCCTCGAGCCCAAATCGGCCTTGAAAACTCTGTTTGTGGCGTAGACTTGGTGGCGAGTTGAGCACCGGCGCTGTGTAGTTCGGGTCATTCACCAGACTCTCCCATCTGAATGGACTTCCTCCAGAAACAGTGGTTCCGGCCGGCCTCGCAACAGCAGGCCTAGCCACCGCAAACGGTGGTGGCGATCCAGGAGATGTCGGTGCGCTCCTCACAAATTCCCCAGATGTGTCCAGAGACTGCAACTTGGGCGAGGCTACAGGCGTCCCAAAGTCACTGAGCGATGATTGCTCCTCCAGGTACTCGTCCAGCAGTGTTCCGTCCAGCTCCTCTTCGAGCCTCCCAGCCTCCTCTTCTGCCTCTGTCTTCATCTCCACTTTTTGTTCTCCTTCCAGAGCGTTATAGCGCTCCCGAGCGTCATGAAGAAAGGCGTAGCGCTTCACGCAGTCCACCGGAGAACGTCGCACCACTCGAGAAACCTCCAGCCCTGTCAATACCAATCCAATTTCCACCAGAATATGCGGGTTAGACTCGCAACACACTCAGATGTACAACGAGCTACGAGGCGCACTGCGGAACATATCGAAAATCATTGAAATAGTTGCAAATTCCAAGCTATACGCACAATTGACACCGACCGGGAATCTCTCCCCGCTGGCCGTGGACTGCGTCACCAGCAGCATTAACTTCTCGTCTATAGCGCGCGACCACTGCGCAGGACGTGGGTGCGGCGCATAGCGGATACTGGACCAGCGTGGCTCTCCTTGAAGCTCCTCAGGCTCCGTCGTCGCGGCCTCCGATCCCGACGTTGCCATGTTGACTTCGGTCTGAGAATACCGGTAGCGTACTTAACCGAACTAGAAATAGGCTCGGCATCACATGGCTACATTGACGTCAACAACAAGTCAGGTGGAATGCATCAAGAGTTTTTTTCTACTGTGGGGTCCCCTATGTGTGCGAGGAGATGGCATGGGGAATAGCCGGCTAAATAGTCATGCTCCAAATGCGCACGAGCGCGTCGTCGCTCGCGGAGGCGAGCAGCAACGTCTTCTTGTCGCCCTCCTCTAGCAGCTGTGGACTCCAGCGCACGCAGTTGATGTCACTCGCGTGAGCTTCCTTCTGATGGACTGCAAGGTCAAACGAGATAGGCGTGTCGTTCGGTTGGCCCTGGAACACACGGATGACATTATCGGCCGCTCCCGTCACCAAGAAGTCCCCGTGCTTGGACCAGTCCACGCTGAAGATGGTGCGCTCGTGGCAGTTCGACAGCGTGAACTTCTGCTTCCACTGCTTCGGGCTGCGACAGCAAACATAAAAAAAATGGTTAGCTACGATCATACATAATAAACTGAGCCTGAAGACGCACCTTCCGTCCTCGTTCACTTCTTTGCTATTGGGGTCGTACTGCCAGACGATCACGTCCGTGTCGTCGGACACGGACGCCATCTCCGTGCCCTGCGGACTCAGCGCGACGCCCCACACCGTCGCTGTGTGGCCCGTCAGCGTCTCCTTGCAGTACCAGTCGTCGTCGTTCTCGGCCCAAATGCGGATAGTGTCGTCATAGCTGGCCGACACAAGGAGATCCTCGGTCGGGTGCCAGGCCACGAACTTGACATCCTGCATGTGGCCGTGTAGCACCGAGATGCACTCAAAGTCGGTATCAGCGTCCGCTTCCCATATCCAAACGCTCTTGTCGCGGCTGCATGTGGCCAGGTAGGCGCCCGATGGGCTCCAGGCCACGCTCTTGACTTCGCTCTCGTGGCCCTCGAGACTCGAGATAACTTCGTACGAGCTGCCCTGTTTCTCCCAAATGACAGTGGTGCCGTCGAAGCTCACGGACGCCAGGTAGCGGCCATCGGGCGACCTGAAAGTACCAACCAATTAGCTACTACAAATTGCCTGTAACATAACTTGACACGCACCATTCACAGGCTCGGATGGTGCGGGTCTGCGCGTCCTCGAGGATGGCCACACATTCCCAGACGCCGTTGCTGTTGGCGGCCCAGAGGCGGATAGTACGGTCTCCACTGCAGGACGCCAGCAACTTGCCGTCGAAGCGCCAGGACACGTGCCACGCTCGCTCGCTGTGGCCCTCCAGTGCGCACACCTGCTCCAGCTTGGTCATTCTGGTCAATTAGTCAAATGGTTTTGAGTCACTCAACAGCATCAGTTTTTAAAGTTGCAGCAGTGTTACAAATGTTGCTCGAACCCCGCATAAAGCTGGAGCAAGACCAGTCACTAACTGGACGAGAGCGGGACGTTACGATGAGCGCCATGAAGATGGACTTCATCTGCAAGGAGATGCCTACCGCATTGTCCGCCGCTGGGCCGGCCGCGTCCGTGGAGCCTGAGGAAGGCGGCGTGAGCGATAACGAGGACTCGGAGGACGAGCAGCTGGAGCATGCTGCCTGGCAGGATGTGGACCTGAATCCAGCCGTGGAGCTGGTGGCCAAGCTCGTGCGCGATTCGCTGGACGCCGGCAAGACGTACAATAAGAGTATCACGGCCAAGACGTCGCAGCTGCTCACGGGATGCGACAGTCTTCTGCTGGAGATCAAGAGCCTGGCCGAGACCCGATCCGAGGCTCGCCAGCGCTCGGGCAAAGGCTCGGGCCAAGGCGGCGCCGACTGCTCCTGCGGCCAAGCCATGGCCATGCTTCCGCTGCGTAACCCGGCCGAGACGCTGGCCGGATCGGCCGACCCGGCGGCCAAGAAGCAGAACGCGCCGAAGGTGGACGAGGCCACTGAAGAGCAGACGGATCGCGCGCTGGCCAAGATGGAGGCGGCCATGGTCCGCCTGAGGGAGATGGCCGAGATCATCCAGGCCACCAGCATGCAGGGAGAGGCCAACTTGGTGTCTAAAGTGTCACTGCAAACGGGCACGTTCCAGGCTCTGGAGGCGGCCGTGCAGGCCAGTGCAGCAGCTGCGACAGCCACAGCTATCGCACAGGAGCGTGGCCGCTCGTCCTCGGCCTTCGGCCGGCTGTACATGCCACTGCAGGTGCAGAAACTGCAGGAATGGTACTATTCGTATCCACGCCCGCTACTCGACGAGCTCACGCTCATGCGAACGATTTTGAACTACCGGCCGTACGCGAATCCGTTCCAGGTGGGCGGACTCTCGCTGGCCCACGTGCGGGATTGGTTCAAACGCCGTCGGTTCCGTGAACGGATGCGTTATGTGAAGCTCGCAGTGGAGGCTGGCCATGACGCTCAAGCTGCAGAGGAGGAGATTGATCTGCGATTGGAGCAGAGAATTGCGCACTTGCGAGCCTCAGTGGACCCGAACGAGCTGGTCAAGGAGGTGGACCGCGTGCGGGCCCAGAGCTATCTGTTCGATGCGGCGGTAAACGCTTTCACACGGCCGAACAATATCCGATCCTTTATTGCGGCTTCCTACTCCGTGCCTACGACTGCTGATCAGCAGGGACACAATGCTAATGGCCGTGGCAAGCGGCAGCGGACGCAGGACTCAGACCTTGACGATATCTCCATGGTGAAGCACGCCACCGTGCTGGAAGTGATGGCACTGCAAAACCGATTGCGCAGCCTCATGGAACAGCCAAAGACGACCATAGTTACGAACGGACTGCAACAAGTGATCGATCTGTTGCGTGCTATGAAAGTTGAGCCCGATGTGCGCATCCAGTCGGGCCTGGTGGCCGACCTTAAGCAGATTTTGAAGGTGTATACGAAGCCTACCTTGCTTCGCAAAGCCACAATTGCACTTTTGGAGAACTTAGGGATGAACCGCCGTGCCGTGTTGGAGCAGGACGCTGATGACGATGCTCCGTTATCCGCACCAGCGAGTCCAGCGCTGAGCACGGCATCGAGTGCGCGAGGAAGAACACCGATGAAGTTGAACGCTTTGGAGGGGTCCGACGACGATTCTTCCCTGCTTTTGTCTAGCGAGCCGCCGAACAAGAAAGCCAAGCCAGCTGCACGACCAGCCAAGCCTCGCGCGAAGGAGAAAAAAGGTCGTGTCTTGCGTCCCATGAAGTTCTCGATGGACCAGCTCACAGCGCTGGAGGCGTGGTTCCAACAGAAGTATAAACCATCGCAAGAAGAAATGGAGAGCTACCTGGCTCAGTTGAACACCCCGCCGCTACGCGATGTGAAGAAGCAAACAGTGGACGTGAATATGACGCAGCTGCGGCGGTGGTTCAACAAGCGGCGGTGTCTGCGTCGTCCTCCGTTTGCACTGATGACACAACAAGAGGCTGCCAAGGAAGGATCCAAGAACCCTGCGGTTCTGAAGGCTGTGTCGACTCCTAGCAATGGCGTGGAGCCCGTGGAAAGTGTACAAGGCGCCGACGACGTCGAAGACGCGAGCTCCGAGCTCGAAGGTCAGCGGAGGACACTCGGAGGACCCCTCTCTTATGATACTAATGACGACGACGATGACGATTCGAGTGACAACGACGACGGTGATGACGATTCAAGTGACAACGACGACGACGATGGCGACGATGATAGCAGTGATGATGGAGAACACCTTATCGGCGCAGCTTTGGCCTAGTTGTCGTTGAGGCCTTCCTGAGTGGCATTTTGCGTCGAGCGATTTAGATCGGCTCCCGTTAAGTCTAAAAAGATCGATCCTCTCTGACCCCTTATTGCCTCTTGATTTGCTCGTATTATCACTTGTTTTGGATGCACTGCAAGAACCACCAAGGACAATTTCGGTAAATCTTGCCCATTTTGTTTAGCGAGCATCTTATTGGCACGGTGTTGGACTCATCGGGCACTGCTAGTTGATGGCAAAGAGCGCGGCGATCTCCATCTCCTCCTGTTTTGAATCAGCAAGAAAAGTAGACCGAGGCACCTTCATTTACCATACTTATTTGCACTGAAACCTAGTCTTATGTTGTTTTGCTGAACCTGTTGATGAAAATTGAGCAACTTACTTGGCAGGGGCATTAAGAGCTTCTGCGGAAAGCTCGGCTTCCTCAGGGGCAGTATCGACTGCTGGAGCAGCACTATCACCCAGCAATCCCTGTGGTTCAGGAGGAGGAAGACCGCTACTTCCGTCAAATCTCGAATCCTGGTGATCGAACGTGTCAAATGCGTTTAGGTCTGTACGAGGAGATTCTCCTGTTGGATCAGCGACTACGGTTGAATCTACAATAGCAGCGTTGAAAGGTTACATTGGCTGATCAATGGATCAAGATCAAAAGATGCCTTACCTTCTTCACCTGCTTGAGCATAGTCTACAGGTTCTTGAGAGCCATTGTCGACGACATCTTGAGCATTGATCACCTCAGATTCACGCTCGGTAGTCACTGCTTCAGGCAGTTCGGCTGGAGCCTCTAGCGATTGAGTGGTTCGCTCTGTGTACTCTGTATGTTGGGCGTCTTCAGCATTTTCACCAAGTGAACTTACATCGACAACGTCAGCCCCAGTATCCGTGTCCTGTGCAAAGTCATCTTGCTCGTAAAGAAGGTCCTCAGGTGTAGGCTCTGGCGGTGCTTCTTCTACCGCCACTTCTAGGGATGCAGCAATCGGCTCTGCTTTCTGCGCCTCGAGATTGGTGTTGTTACTTTCATTGTCTTGCTGGGTCTCCGCCTCAGTAGTTCCTGTCTCGAGTGCTGCTTCTACAGCTAGATTACCGGTTTGGTCCTGAGTTGATGCACCGTCGTGTTGTTCATCTCCGTCACCAACAAACGTAGGATAGTCACTTTCAGTTTCTAAAGTGACACCAACATAATCTGTAGCCTCAATCCGACGATCGAAGGTTTCGTTTACAGTCCCCTGCTCTAGCTCACCAGCTGAAGTCGTATCAGCGTGTGAATCGCCCAATTCGCCCACAAGGTCGTCACTTTGTGCTACGAAGGCATTTTCGTTGACTTGATCGTTGTTGCCGATTAAACTAGTGTCCTGCAACTCGGCTTTCACGGCTGTGGATTCGTTTCCGTTTGGAGTTTGCTCATCTACTTCAGTGGCGACGAACGCAGCCTCCGCTGGCTCGGGAAGATCAGCACTTTCATCGATAAATGCATGTTCTTGATCACCAGCGAGCTTAGCACCAATTTCGGGTGCCACTGGCTCGGGAAGATCGGTATTTTCATCGATAAATGCATGCTCTTGATCAGCCAAGAGCTCACCAGCGTTTTCGGGGGTTAGCCCGTCGACTACTTCTTGTTGAAGCGGGTCATCTAAGAGCAGATCGTCTGCTGGGTCGTGGAGCTGAGCATCCGGCGCTTCATTAGTCTTTTGTGGAGGAGAAAATATATTGTTTTCCTCTTTTTCCTCGACTCTTTCGGTCGCCGAAGTTACTCGAAATTGCTCGAGAGCACTCTGAAGTGTTACCTCTCGCGTTATGGGAGTTCCTGTTCCGTTTGCAAACTCAAGTATCCATTTTGTAAACTCAGCCTTCGTGATACTCTGAGAAGATCCCTTGTTCAGGTCACGATACGCTTGCAACGTGACTGTCTCCAGTTCTTCATCCGAGGGAATAGTACCCACTCCAGCCATCACGCAGAAACCCCGCGCACAGCACAAGAGCGAAATCGTCTACCACAAAACTGAGTTAAGCACTGCACAAGCGAAACTCATATGCAGACTTTAAATTGCGTACCATTTCATCCATCGAAATCTGCTCCGTGCTATCGAAATCCAATGCGTCAAAGATCACTATATAGCAATCGTAAGTGTAAAAATGTATGGACCATTCACGATAAAACAAGCCTTACTTCCAGCCTTTTCTAGCGCGGGTCCAGAGCTCACAAGACACGCGCCGCATATAAATGCCAGAGCGTTGATACTGGTGTCACAAAATAAATTAGCGTAGCATCCGATTAAGCCTGGGCGGATACAACGTACATTCCGGTGTGACTTCGGAAAGCGTCAATAATGCGTTCAGCCCACTGCTTGTCACCCCCCACCAAGTCGGCAAGCCCCTGCGAGTCCAGACCAAATTCCATATCCTTGTCCTTATACGTCTGCAGCAAATTTCGAGAAGCCTTGAGATCCCCTAGTACATCAAAGATTCATCAGTGCTCCAGCTCAATAGTCTCGTTTTGCTCGTACATGTTGCCATCCGCTCGAATGTCGGCGCTAGTGGCGACGCCTTGGACGTCGAAGTTCCCATGGCTGGCGAAACGAGTAATATTAGTAGCTCGAAAGGGCGGTGACGTGAATTTCTACAATTGCGATAATCTTCCACAATTGCAGGTACAATTTTGAGCATCGTAACGTTGGTACTAACGGATATTACCGAATAATACCAGGGGCACTATTTAATAGTTCCCTCATCAAATGACAAAAGGTTACTCTTTACTAATGAAGGTTACAGTTAGTCTTTATCACTACCAACATCAATGCATACGGCGCACAACGTCACCTTTAAGCTCGATGCTTTGTACAGAAATATTCGACCGCATGTCTAGGAACTTGGTAGGAGGCAGTTACAGCTGACGCAGTAGTACAGTACTAGGATTTCTCGATGGTTTTTTTCTGAAGATAGAAAAGGATATGCTGCCATCTTTCAACTAATTGCAGTATGGCCGGACGACGTTATACATGTAGGATATTTATTTTAGAATTAATGTATTCTTCGAAGTACAGTAATCTGCCTCAATAATGAACATGAAAAAATTTATAACCTTCAACATATTATGTGGTCTACTTTGTAACCAATCGCTAGTCACATAAAATTGTTACCTGTAATGTCGCATTTACCTAGCAAATTATATACTGGTCAGATGTTCTTTATTGAGGCAGATTACTGTACTGGTACCGAATTCTAGTGAGGTTACTCGATGAGGGTACTATTCGGGTAGAGGGAATTATTCGGGAATTTACGCTAGGTAAAACATTTTGTCAATTTCATCTTTTGCAATTATTTTAATCCATTAATAACAATTAAAGTATATTGCCAACGGATGAAACAAAATTAATTGCAAACCATACATGTATTGCAAACAATATTGCAACCAAAGAATGACAACAATCAGTAACAAGGAGCTGGATGGCAAGCTGCGCGCATTGCAGGCCAAGACGCTGGTGGAGGAGGGCGACTGGTTGGAGCAGGGTCGCAAGCTCTACGAGTTCGAGGAGAAATTCCTGCGCGACACGTTGCTGGAGGGCAATATCCTCACGGGTTGGGGTGAGCCGCGTACCGCGCCCGTGAGATTCCGCAACGCCGGCGTGCGCAAACGCAAGCGTGAGCGACAGGAGGCGGCGGCCGAGCGCGCGGGGAAACCACTGGCGTCATTGACACCCACGCTTTCGGCCGAGGAGCAGCTCAAGGTCGACCGCCACCGCCTGGCGTCCTACTCGTCCGTTTATTCGCCTGCGGAGGGGCTGCATGCGACGATGGAGGAGCGCGAGCGGAAGTTGGTGGAGAACAGGAAGAAGAAGAAGAAGCCGCAGACAATAGCGGCCACTGTGACCAAGTAGAGACGGGAATTCTAACTGCCTAACTACCAAAATGTATTCAGTGGGGTTGTATGCATTTCAGGGGGCGACGCGTGCATGCTAACGTGGCTTGATTTATTAACCTGCTGACGTCGAGAAGATGATGCACGACGCACGCAGGTGGAGTCTTGTTGCTGTTCTGTTTACATGACAGCGCTTGGAATCGTCCCGAGGTGGTTTTAGCAGGTGAAGAACATGAGGGCTTCTCCCGCCATTATCATGACTAGCGAGAACAGCATGAACGTGCTGTACATGATGTTGAGCCAGTAGCAGACAAGGCTAATCACTGTGATTGCCCACGACGCCACCTTGAACGTGATCGCCCACGCGAGGTAGTGGTAGAACATGTTCTTCAGGATAAAGTTGGTGCTCACACGAGTGCCGATGTAGTCCGGGACATCCTCCGTGAATGCCTTCAGGTAGATGCGGCGCAGCGCCAACCGGTTCTGGTTGCGGTTCAGGTTCGGGTCCGACTTGTATTCAGGCAGGTAACGCACCAACGTCTGCATACAAATTCAAGGTTAATAACGTAGCACAAACATGCAACTCAAAAGCGCAACATACGTGTCCAGGGATGCTGAAAAGACGCCCAGGAGGCCACAACTCATACGCGCCGAATACGATGGAGGGCACTACGTTCTTCTTCGTGTCCTCGCGCAGGTAGAACGGTCCCTTCTTGAATTCTTGCAGCTGTAAATTGCGCACAACCAAGCTGTGTCAAATCCCCAGCTAGTAAAACACACTGTGAATCTACGCGCTGCATCGCTTACCAGTCCGTCCTTCGAGCGCGTGCCTTCGGGCGAGATGCAGACCGAGTTTCCGTGTTCGTTTACCGACACTGCCAGCTCCTTCAAACTCTTCAGTGCCGATTTACTGCATTAGAACACGCAAACCAAGCCATTAGCGTCCCCATATCATCATATACTAACCACGGAGCAAGCCTACCGGTGCGAGCGGTCAATGGCCACAAAGTCAAAGCCCCAACGAGACGACCAGCCGAGGAATGGCACCAGAAAGATGCTCTTCTTGGCCGCAAACTTGAAAGCAATCGGCGATGATCCATTGACAATAAAACCGTCAAGGTTGGAGGAATGGCTGTACAGCAACAAGAAAAAGGATCCAAAGCAGTCAGCCACATCCCTCTTGACTAAATCCCACCTTCAGCTTCTCACCTGAACATGCACACGACCGAATCCTTGAGGTTGAGCAGGTTCTCGACGCCCTCGGCCTTCATGTCTGTGCAGGCCGTGACGCAAACCATGAAGGCCGTTCCCCACGACACGATATCCATGGGCAAGTAGTTCTTCTTGACGCCCATCTTCTTAAACATTGGATTAAGCCACTTGAGTGGGATGAGCACCGTCACACAGCTGAGCCAGCCCACGAGCACGAGCACCATCGTGAGCATGCGCACGACCATGTAGATCTTCTCCAGGGGAGAGGAACTGGCCGGCAGCACGTCCAGCTTGAGCTGCTTACGCACTGCGTCCAGCTTCTCATTGGCCTCCTTCATCTCCGGAGCGGTGATCCACTGGCTCTCGATGCCCAGCTCGTTCATACGCTCCTCCAACTCGATACGGATGATCTCGCTGTCATGGTAGAGCTTGCGCTTGGTCTGGTTGCGCTTGGCTAAAGAGCCCTCCTTGGCCAACGCCAGCGTGGCCGGCAAACGCGCCTCAATTTCAGTGAGACGCTCTTCGAAGCGCACGTCCTGCAGCACCTGCGCGGGCGTGGCGGACGACATGGCGGGGGGAAGCTGCTGGTACCTCGAGGTCTCTGGTAGTGGTGACTCGACCAGATGCCACCTTCGAGAAAGATGCTGCTGCGTCACGGAGTCGATTCATGATTGGCAGAAAAACGACCGATGACAACGGCGAGCGTACCAAAAACATGGTACAAATGCTTGTCAACGAGGTTGGCGTGCAAGTTGCACTGCAACATGATACATTCCCTCTGCTCTAGCTTAGCTTTATGCATTCACGATGTCTGCATTACTCTCTACAGGTCGGAGCTCTATCGACGTGTATCTACTTGTTGGCAACAGCGTTTTGAAGCATCAGGAGACAGTATGCGTCCAAGGCAGCGTACCCAATCTGCTGCGGTGTCAGCGGACGACGCTCCCAGTCGCTTTTCTGTTGCAGCTTTGAAAGAGGGTACTCAAGTGACTGCTTGATGTAGGTACTGAGTCCCTTCTGTCTACGGTGGCGGCGCTGGAGGGTTTCCAATGACGAGGAATCGTCGTTGTGAGTTTGTACAATCGTCCCGTCGGCCAGATGCGTCGTTGCCACTAGCGTTTCAAACGAAAAGTCCAGCACGTTGACAAACGTATCAAAGCATTTCACTTCCGGGAACGACCAGCGCAGCCGCTTGATGTCACCATCGATGGCAAAGCCGATCTTAACGATATTTTCCGAAGTAAACAGGTACTCAAAAAGCTCTTCCAAGTCGCCGAGTGCCATCTCCACGAAATCGAAAATGAACACGTAGTCATCGCAAGCGACCTGCAAGATCGAGCACTTTGACGGTACTGTAGCTCTGCTATCTGGACGCCACTCAGCGTCGAGTCCTAGCCGAGTCACACAGTCTCGCATCAGCAGATCTGTGGCTAATGTCAAGGCCTCATCGCTGGCTACCACCACAATGTGATCTTGAGCAAGTGGGATTTTCAGATACGCTGTTTCATCCGCAGGAGTTGCAGACGCATCTGCATACACGGCCTTCGGCATTGCCGCACGCGCCTGCATCATGTAGGGCATGAATTCAGCCTCATGTTCCAGCTTGAACTCCCTGATAGCCTTGTACGTGTACCGGAAGCTGCACGAATCATCTTCTTCCTCCTCAGCGGCAGCGTTTTCCAACTCGATCACTTCTCGCACAAACTGACGACGCATTTCCGGCGAGTTGTCCATGTCGGACTTGAAGAACATGAGGACATTGCTCACCCCGCCGAACACAAACATTTCGGCGAATTTCGGTCCGAGGTACGCTGCCGTCTCTGCATCGTACAATTCCGGTCGACGCATCAAGAACCCCATGGTCTTATCAACACTATCAGTTTCTAGAGCATCTTGGCAAAACGCCAACAGCTCGGTGCGATGCGATCGATGCAGATACACGACATCATCCAGCTCCTTCACAATGTGCACGGACAAGAGCGACAGTTGGCTCACGCAGAACTCGGCGTGCCGTTCCTCCATCGGTAGTTCGTCTGTTACCACCACTAGCAACTGCTTGGCCAACTTGCCCAGCGTTCGGAACGTCAAGTCCAGAAAGCGCAGCGAGACGACCGACTGAAGAAGAAAGAGACACGGATCAGGAGTGATCATAAGCGCATCCCGAATCGATTGCTCGGCTGCAGCCTTGGAATCCTTGTCTCGACTAGTCGTGAGGACTTGCATCGCATGCTGAGAAAGCATCAATGGAGAGCACGACAAGTTTGACCTCGAACACCAATACCGGAAGCTCGCTGAATCTCGATCTGGACCACTCAGTGCAGTGCCTCTGTCAGCTTCCAGAGCCTTGCGGTCCTTGAAAGTTTGCTCAAAGATGGCACGACGTGCGTATAGTGTCTTCATTGCGACTTTGCGAGATGATTCATCAAACGTGTCCCCGCGACGTGTGTACTTGAAGTAAAATTCGCGAAGCAATGAGTCGTATACTGGCACTGGCATCATTAGCGACGCTTCTTGAAAATGCTGCAGCATTGTTTGGGCTTCTGATACAGAGTCATGCTGAATGCAGCACATGAACAACGCAATCTCCGTCGTAGCGGAACGTTGGTAGCCATGCTTCAACATAGCTCGAAGTGTCTCCTCTGCCCCACTCGAGTTGTTCTTGTAGGCGCAGGATTTTACCAATTCTTCCAGAATGCTCTGTCTCTTTGCCTTCTCGCCAGGTTCACCAACAGGAAGCTCGTGCACCAAAATGATAAGGCCCTCCACATGGCGGTACCCATACATACGCGCTATTTCGACGCCCATCCGCTGTGTAAACACGATCTTGTCTTCGTGCGCTAGAGCAATCAACTCGGCAATATGGTCGCAGTTTGTCAGCAAATATGCCCCGCGGACAAACTTGCGGTACAACGGCAGCTCACGTGCGATCTCCGGTAGATCCTCAATTTCTTGGACAATTTGCCATGCAAGAGGCTCGTCACCGCAGCACATGTACGCATCGACGATAGACACGTACGTCTTGGACGTAGGCTTAAGGTGAGGTTGAGGTGGGATCGGTTCGCCGTCGTCCTCGTTGGCTGGCTGCCACCCTTTCGTTGCGAGGTCGCACATCGCCTCGACAATTACCGATACATCCTCTTTCCACTTCCGCTTCCTGCACTGATGAATTAGCGTCTCGAAATCATTTCTGAATCGATCACAACAGCTAAGACGTTAGCAACAACAAGATGAGATAGTAAAGTACAGCTTCAACGTACACAGTCACAATGGAGCCGCTCTGAATGCGCGCAATGAGTCGGTTGATGT
Source organism: Phytophthora cactorum (assembly GCA_016864655.1). Taxonomy (NCBI): domain Eukaryota; phylum Oomycota; class Peronosporomycetes; order Peronosporales; family Peronosporaceae; genus Phytophthora; species Phytophthora cactorum. The sequence continues at coordinate 26,013 of NHQK01000045.1, forward strand.
CATGGTGGACCACCGCCTTTCGAACAGATTGCGATGTCTGATGTCCCAGACAGCCAAGCGTTTTCGTGCCATCGGCAGCAGATGTCCCTTCTTCCAGCTGCAACTTCATGACCCGGTCTCGTTCGTCCGAGCTCAACACGCCACTCCCAACCCACTCGTCAAGAACCGGTTCCAAGCCATCGTAGTCCAGTAACTTGGCAACCTGACCCACTGTATGGAGGAAACGGTCATCCGCTTGGAGCTTCGGAGAGTGCGTTGCAATCTCCGTTAACACCTGTGTCGCCACGACTCGATCCTTCCTCCGCGCACAAGTCTCCAACGCCTCTAGGAACAGAGCCTCATCAAAAGCTCCATCTTCTCGCGCATGGGTCAGAAACACTAGACACTGCTCCGCCCCAACTCTGTCGCCCAATCCCACGGCACGAATCAACGTCGTGTATGTCACCACGTTCGGTTTGGACGTCGATCGCCGCATCTCCTCGTATTTCTACAGAAAAGCACACCACAACTCATTAGCCTCACAAAACTACTAAGAAATTACACTAAAAATTACTTCAATTGCAGCAGGCAAGTCTCCGTTCCGTGCAATGACGTCGATCAGCGCCGTGTACGTGAACACATCGGGCTGGTAGCTGTGCACTTCCAGCAAATCGAAAGCTCGCTGTGCTTCCTTCACACTTCCAGCCCGTTGACTGGCCGTGACGATTGTGTTGAGTGCATAGCTCGGCTGCAGCATTGTAAGCTTGGGGATGTTGCGAGAGACGTCGCCCTCCGTGGCCAGCAGCACCAGCCACTCCACGAATGCGAAAGCGCGCTCGATGGCTTCATCCTGGCGGCTCCCGTCCTTGTGCAGCCCGACTTTCATCCATCGGAAAATAGGCCGTAGGAATGCACGCGTCTCCCATGAAGAATAGTCATCGCCAGTGGCCAGCAGCTTGCGCACCAGCGGCCCGGAGACCTCATCCTCTTCCCAGCGATACTCCATCGTCTCTGTTGAACCCAAAATGACAAAACAAATGTGTGGCGCACATGAAATAGGGTTTATCAGAAGGCAAGTTGAAGTGGGGAAAAAAGGCAACTTGTCACTGTGCCAACGGGAGCCGAGTACAACTCGAACTTGTCGTTGCTGGGTTCAAGATACGAGCGGGTGGCAGCAGCGATGACGGAGTTTCTATTTGAAATAAAATAATGCTTGAATGATGTTCAGCCCAAGTAGCAATGATAACTCTGCGAGGGATCGCAATTAACCGTGGCAACATTTACCAGTCATCGTCTTCGTCATCTTCATCCGAGTTATTGGTTTTGCTGTCCCCATCTAATGGCTGATCGGCCAAATTTGGTTGAGAATCGGAGGGTTGTGACGAAGGGCTTCTCTGTGTTAGCTCTGGCACGTTGTAATCGTCAACGTTACGAGGTAAAGATGGCGGGTCGAACACTGTTCCTGGCGCGAATCGGACACTGACTGGTTTCCTTGGCCTCGGGTTTGTTGGTGATGCATCTTCCTGATTTGACTTCTCTTCTGGTGTCGATGATGTGGGCGTCCTACGTGGGAAACAGATACAACGCCATTATTTCTACAAGTACACACGATTACTATCTGTTGCTGACAACGTACCTGTGCCTCGCATTCTGCTTCGTAATCAAACTAACAAGGCGTGAGCTAGCATCCAAGAATCCCCGGCGCTCTTGTGAGCGGCTCGAATCCACGGATGATTCGTCATTGGTCGTCTTCTTGAGCAATTTGCTCCACTGCCATTTGCCAAGACCGCTTTCTTGATCTTGGTTGTTAGTTGACGCGGCACCTTTCCCTCGCTTATTTTTCTTTTTCGTAGTAGCGGTCACCACCGCAGGATCTATTCGCACAGGTGGGTTGCGATGAATCACCTGCCGCTGGGAGAGGAACGTCAATTCGGCCGAGGTGTCACGGACCGTGCTGTGTTGCAGCAATTGTCGCGCTGCCTGCTCACTTCTGGATGCTTGGTTGTCATCGTAATCGTCGTTGTCACTTTCCTGCTGGGACTCGATCTCCTTCGCTTTGTTAAATATCTCAACCGGATCCTCGAAAGTTGAACTATTTAAAAGCTCTTTCGCAACAAACACTCGTCGAACATTTCGCGGAGTGACGTTGAGGTAGCTCTTCCGTCTACCAGTTACTGGTGCGTCAGTTGGTGTAAATACTGACACCTTATACAACAGAACACCCACACCGGCAACGAGCGCAGGCCCTAGTTGCTCAACAAGTTCCCGATGGAAGTAGCCCTCCACTTCTTCTCCCGTCGGATCCTGCAAGAAAAATAACTAGTTAATGCTGGCCCAGCATTGATGTCACCAAAGCCATTCTTACATGGAGAACAGCCACGATTTCCTCGTCAACATAGCGCACAGACTTGATAAGCACTAAGAGCTGCACTCATGCACAAAACGTTTCGGTGGTAAGCACGCAACGTAACGGGACTAAATATCACAATGTTTTGTACCTGAGGAATCTTTGTAAGTGCTTCATCACTGTCCACAATGCTTCCAACTGTGCACTTCAAACTGCCAATTCGGATGCTGCCTACAGCATCGAATACCCTCGTTACACTTATCCTCACAGCATTCGTAGCAATAAAAGGTTCTAAACCTTACCGTACAGTGTTCCTGATACAGCGGGCATACCCAGATACTGGCACATGTCCACCCACGGGCCTTGGTCGAACACTGTCGCGATCGCCACCGAGTACCGATCCGAGTTGGCGCTGGCAATGCGACTGTGGTCTCCCTGCGAGTTGTCCATCCTAACATCGACCGTCAATACGTGGCTTCAATTATTGTAATAAGTGTCAATACAGCACGCACTGGTCTGCGCGCTTCTTCATGACATCCTGCAGCGGTCCCGGTACGTGGCGCATCCACTTGAGAATGCTCTGCTGCGACCCCAGGTCTGTCAACCAGCCAGCCCCTAGCTGTTAGCACGCAGTCCTACACATGATTCGAAGAGAAAGCAACCAACACACCCTCCTCCTCTCCATTGCGCCGCCGTTTGCCACCTATAGCGACGTTGACACCGCCATCCAACGTCATCTCTTCATCCTCGCTACCACTCATGCTTGTAGCAATAACAATTTGTAGCACAGCACCGAATAGTAGACCGCATACAAAAGTCTAGTGTAACAGTACTTGTCGGCGAAGTCTGGGAAAGGGAACGTGCTCAGTTGCATCAACGAACGGGGCATTACAACAGCTCCATGCTACTACCTAACGTTGGTACCGGTAGCTTGTAATGTATGAAGCTCATCTATATAATTAATCGTCGCGACCGAGGTCTCCTTATCTGCTTGACCTTCTTCTCCTACGATACTAATTAAAACAGCGGCACGACGTTGCGATGGAAGAAGACGGTGAGACCCAGCAGCATGATGAACACCTGGAACCACAGGAATGGCGACATCTTGATCTCCCTCCGCATCTCCATTTTGGCCACGCGCAACTCCTCGGTCTCCTTGGCCAGACACGCGACGCACGTAGGCGTGACACCAACAGGCACCGACAGGCGGTCTACAGGCGCGTCGCACTTCTTGCAGCTCGCCATCTTCGTCACCTTGCCGTTCGCGATGTCGGCCTCCAGCTGCGCGCGCTTCTCCTTCTCCTCCTTCTCGCGGCGGGCGGCCACAATCTGCGGACCGCGGATCAAATTTAGGTACAGGAACAGCAGCGAGTTCATGGCTGGGTGGCTAACGGTGGTGTACTTGTTACAAGCCTTTCACTGCCGCGCCCTTGCTGGTCGATTGCCAAGTGAGACTTGGAATGGGAGTGTCAACGAATCGCACTTAATCAAGGCTCATATATTAACCAAGATGTTTGAGGTGATGGGCTCAACTAGCGAAGTGAGACTGTATCTCTTTTGACATGTGAATGCAATCACTTCTTTTCAGCATCCTCGCCACCCCGGCTCGAGCGTGACGGAGCCGCAATTGCCTTCGAGCAGCCAGATATCAGTTAGCCGATGAGTGCGTTGTACCGGTTCAAGGCCAATTTGCACACGGCTGACGGTGTCATCAGTTTTTAGGAGATTACTGTCCATCACCAGGACGGACATTTCGTCGTGCTGGTAGTCAGCCACCAGCAGCTCGAAACTCTCAGGCGGATCCCAAATCTGTGGCATCAAATTAATGGTGGTGAGACCGTAAATAAACTCAGCTCAGCGCGAAGACTGACGTAAGCTTACCGGGTTGAACGTGTGTCGCTTGACCGTGCTCTGCTTGGTACGGCAACCGACGCTGAAAACCACGTACGGGTCGAGGGTCCTGTTCACGTCCATTGATGCCAATCTCTCACACCGCAACAGCTTCATGAAAACAACCCCCGTCCGAGCGACGTCGTCGGGAAGAGGAGCCTCCTCTTCTTGTTGCGAACCTCTTGGTCGAGCGAATGGATACCATGACACTTCGAACTCGGCGCGGCGATCTCCAACACACCCGAAAGAAGCATGCTCTGCACAGCCAACTCTTGGCTTGAGGTGGTCCAAACGGATCCACGCGCTGTCGACCTGCTTTCGAGACTGCAAGATTTCACTGCACTCAAGCGTGGCAAATAGGTCCTGGGTTTGTGGATCAATCATCAAAAACTGGTACATTTGTCCAGCAAAGTTTGATGAACTCTGTCCGCGAATGATACTCGTGGTTACGCATTCCTTGCCAATACTGAAGTTTAGGCAGAAGCTGTAAGCTCCTGACCACTGGAAAAGGCTCGCCTTGGACCCCCCCCTCCCCCCCACTTACTTGAAGGCCACGAATCAAAAGCACTCCGCAAGAGTGGTTCGCAACCAGGGACTCCATATCGAGCATGCTCTGATCGTCGACGAACGGGATCAGCACTTTATTGGCCACAAGCAACGGCGCTCCACAGCTCCGTTCAGTGTCTTGTGAAGAATCATTGAGAGTGCTGGCAGCTCCATTAGGTTCATATACAGCGTCTCCAGCTGGAGCGGGCTTCTCAATAAAACTGACAGCGACTGCACCGAATGTCGGCCATAATGGAAACAGAGGTTTTAGCACCACTAGTAGCATACCTCGAAGCACAAAGTCCGATATCTCGACATTCAACGCCAGGTGAAGTATTGGATTTGAGAGCGACACTACAACTTCCGAGTTCTCTGTGACAACCAACAGATCCACATCAGTCGTCATCTGCTCGTCGTCGATGCTGCCCAGACTTGATTCCGTTGACTGTTGGTGCAGCAGTGCCGAAATTGAGGCTACGAATTCCCACCTCCGTCATCCCAACGGTAGGTTTAACACCACTTCCAGTGCCTCTTTCATAGATCGAGCAAGAACTAGCTTGGCATACGGCCACATCCCGGCAATGACTTTGTTTAGCCATTCGCACTTCTCCACGTCTGGAAATTTGACCCATCGAGGCAAGTCGTCGCGTAGCAACTCGTTCAGTGTCTTTGGTTCCAGATCTCGCAGTAACTACACTCAAATAAGTCAGACGATAGTTATCAACAAGCTTATCAAGAACTTGGCAGAAGCGATACACAAACCTCAAGTTTCGACGTGTTCGATGCCGATGCGTTGCTCGTAGCTGTTAGCTTTGCCGAATTCACTCTAAGCAAGACCATAACGATGACAGCAATCGCCGCTATATAATCATGTCCTTTTGCCCCGAGGTAGAACATAACGACACTGCAAACCACAGATACAGCCTTCTCGGCGGCTGGGACCACGATGTTGGCCCTGAGGCTGCGACGAACTTGCTCCCTCGATCGCCCATGTTCTCCACCACGGAAGTGTTCTTTGCTTCGCCCTCGACACTTTCCGATCCATCTTCTTTCTCCCGTTGCAATTGCGTTGAGACACGGTGCGCTGAGTGTTGGGAGGTGTCCGACTGAATCAATGTACGCGACTGCGAGACCACTTGACGTGTCTGTCGTCGCCGCACCAAACCTACCGCAAAAAAAAAAAACGATGACGGTAGCTAGTGATGCTGTAATCACGGCGAATTGCTCACGGTTGGCAGAATTCATCGGCGACTAAATCTCCAAACAATGACTGGGTTTGACAACCCCGTTAGGAACATGTTGAAGTGATTTGCACTACCGTAATTTACCAAATCTGTGCCATCTTGATTTCGACTTTCATCCAATCAGTCATTTGGAATTGCGAGCATCAGCCGCATAAAGCAGGAGCGAATGGACGCGGCGACGGAGGTGATCGTGCTGGACGACAGCAGCGACGCGTCATCGGAGGGCGAAATGACGCGAGCATCAGCGTCTACGACCCCGCCGGCATCTCCGGCGATGAAGTGGAGGCGCGCACAGTCCGTTGGCTACGCGGATGCGGTGGAGGCGGCGCTGGCGATGGCTGCATCTCTCGAGACGAAGGAGCCCAGCGCCAGTCGCAAGACGACCAAGAAAAAGGAGAAGAAGGTGGCCCCAGCGCCGCCGCTGTTGCCTACAAAGGCCAAGAAACTACAGTCGAAGCAGCACAATGACAGGAGGCCGCTCCAGGCCGTGAAGAACCGAGAGAAGACCGTTCACAGACGCAGCGGGCGAGAGAGACAACGATCAGTGCAATCTTCGCGGTCTCGAAAGAGGTCGAACAGTCTCAGTTCAAGTTCTGACTCTGATTCCAGCTCCAGTTCGAGCTCTGAGTCTCGTCGTCGCCCTCGCTTTGTCGTTGCTGGAGGTGGTGATCGACCAAGTACTGCGTCCTCAGGGAAATCAGGATTAAGTGCAAGACGGCGCAGTTCTGCTAGCGCGAGTGGTCGGCATCAGGTTGAAGGCCGACGTCGCGCTTCCGCTGGAGCCCAACCACGAGTCAAGAGCAAACAACCGGCGGAGGTCGTGGATCTCTTGTCTTCGTCAAGCTCCTCCGAGTCGTCCGTCCGTTGTCGCTCGCGCTCATCGTCAGTGTCCTCATTGACGTCATCAGACAATGAGTCGGTGACTCGGACGCCTGTGAAGACTGCGAAGAAGCGACTAGTGTTGAATGAGCGCGTGAGCAAGCCACGTCCAGACACCATTTCTGGGTCAAAGAGCGCCGAGACAGTGGGGAGTCTTTGCCCCAAACAATCGACGGGTAACCCTATGCCAGCAGGCAAGCGCAAGCGAGTGCTGCCTCAGATGCGACGAGAGATTTCTGGCGGCGTAAAAAAGCGAGATAGAGACCCTGGAGATCAGTTGACGAAGCAGAAATCAGGCAAGAAAAAACCTGTTGGGAGTGGTGCACGATCTCAAGACTCTGTGTCGAAGCTCTCAACAGCGACACAGAACGCACCGGTGTCTCTGCTCTCGTCGTCATCGTCAGACTCATCAGACTCGTCTTCGCCGCCTTCATCACCCAGACCAGTGCCAGCGCGGAAATCGGTCACGACGCCAAGTACTGCGCCACAATCGACAGGCCAAGCGCGTGAAGGAGAGACGGACGCGTTTGGTCGATATCATTGTCGCAAATCTGTTCCTGGCGGCGCCAACTCGCCACCGGGCAAAGCCAAGTCTGTCTCGCCGTCGTCAGCGCCTGCAGTATCTGCCAACTCGTTGTCTTCACCGTCGCCATCACCATCACCGAGGAAGAAGCGGCGGGTGCTCACTTACTTCGACACGGATCACGTGGCGCTCGATGACCTGCAGGCCCAGGAGCGAGAGCTGGCATGGATTCGGTCGCAGCGTAAGCAGACTCAGACTCAAAATCGATCTCGTTCTACGAAGACTGCTGTGCAGAAGCGAAAAACGAGTCAGGAAGTGATCTACATGGACGACCACTCGGATGCAAGCAGCGCGGTTAACTCGGAGGAGAGAGCGCATGGCGATGGACAGCCAAAACAGAGCAAGACGAAGGTGAAGCTCTCAGCTACAGCCGATCGAACTCCTCTGGATTCCTGTAACGCAATGCTCCACGCCACATCGTATCGCGGTGTTTACTTTGACGAAGCCCCGCCAAACATTCTTCCGTCACGTGGCCAGACATGCAGTGTGCCATTCGAGTTGGATTGCGATCACCCGCTGACATTCTATGGTAAGACAATGCTGCTGGTTGCTTTGGAATTGGTTCATTTGCATTTCATGATGTGCACCATGCTGGTCTTGTTTTACAGTTTTGTTTGCTAACAATTACTGCTGTTTCCATTGATCGCGTAGACGAAACAGACACGTTGGCCAGCCACTGCTCGATCCTGGAAAGCTTCGGCAAGCCAACGCAGTGCATTTCATCCGTGTTTCCGAGCGAGGTGGCAAAGCCTCAGAGTGATGTCACTCGCGCTGTGAGCTCCTTGGTAATGGCACACCTCCCTATCATTCGCCGCTGTCATCGAAAGAAGGTGCAAGCTATGTTGTCAGAGGCTCGTAAGAAGATTGCAGCATATCAAGCAGCATTGAAGAAGCACAAGCAAACTCCACGCGGTCAGAACGGTATGGGTGTAGTTAAGTATACTGGGTTTTACAAGGGGTTTGCTTGCTAATGTTGCTGTACTTGTGACCACGTAGTGATGACGTCGCACCTGCTTCCTCGTTCCACAGCGGAGAAGCACGTCATTAGGCAACTCAAAGCTGTACAGCACACGTGCAGCCAGAATGCGGGAAGCGTCTCTTTCCAAATTGGTCGTGGTGACGCCTTCGTGCAAGAGAGAACCGTGTCGTCGCTGATCCAGATCAACTGCATCGAAGAGACTCGACCTCTGCGGAAGTACACGACGAGCATTGGGTTGCGCGCCAACTACCGCGTTGAGGACGACCCGATCCTACGCTACACGGTCAGTACAAGGCCGAGTGAGACTGACGGAGGCGATGAGCTGGCCAAGAAGTACGGGCTACAGATAGGCAGTGTGGCCGACGAAGAGGTGGCAGAGTTCATGCTGCGACTGGTGGTTGGTCGTCTCGGGGACTCGGAGCAGGTGTTCCATGCGCTGAAGAGCGAGCTCGGCTTCTCCCAGGCGTACACTGCGTACTGCGAGTTGAAGAAGCTGCACGATTCGAGGCAGCGAGCACGCACCAGACTGGATCGGATCGAGAAGCTACGTGGCAATGGAGAGCATTCGTCGGATCCGGACGTCGCAGCCATTGTCAAGTTACTGGAGCAGTCGTCGTTTTCGAAAGCCAGCCGATCGAAAACCTTGAGCAGGCGCTTACAGCCGCCGATTTGCAACCTCGAGTCGAGCATCGTGGACAGTCTCGTGGACGGCGCGACGGCGGGCATGGTGGCGTTGGGTTTGCGTGCGTCGGATTCATACAACGAGTTGGTGGACGTGTATTATGGCTCGTTCTGCCGGATGTGCTACAGATACGCTTGTCACGAGCACGGCGGCGACCACCCGCTGCCGGCCAGGCGAGTGGATCCCGTATACCCTCGAGCTCAATTGACTGCTGCATCTTGTGATCGTAGTGGAGCGGCTTCGTCGGACGAGGACGTGATTTGTCTTGGCAGCGAGGTAACAGGGGAGGCGAGACACTTCGATACTGCAGCGAGGGTTCGACGTGAGGCAGCTGTGCCAAGTGTGAGCAAGGTGCAGCAGGTCGGCGTGGAGAGCGATATGGACATGAGTGACGGTGGTAGTGGGCCTCAGCAACGACGACGCCAGCGCAAGACGATGGCTGACCCGTCCGAGTATCTCGATGCGTCGCACGTTTCGCTGGTGGCGGAGAAGATGCACTCGTTTCTCTCTGTGGGCAGTGCATGCGGCAAGTTGTGCTGGAAGAATGATGGTCGCATACATGTGAGCGCCCAGCGAACCACATTGTCAGCAGCAGAGCTAGGTGTGATTCGAAAGCTCCGAGAGACGATGGGTGACAACTCGTGCTTGCTGTCGGCCATCGTCGGCTCGGCCTATTGTATTGAGGTACACGAACTGATCAAGAAGGAACAGGCCAATGTCGAACGTGGAGGTGTTGCGGACGGTGTCGGAAGATCAGGCCGTCGGGTGCGCAACTGGAAGCGAGGGCGGAGATCAGGTGGAAGTAATCACGAGCTGCTTCAGCGCACACGCAACCAGCGCCTGCAAGATCGGGGCACAGAGAACCACGAGTACCAGCCGTGCATGCACGAGGGCATGTGTGACTCGACGGGCTGCTCGTGCATGAAACGCGATCACATGTGCGAGAAGGCGTGCGCCTGCTCTCGTGACTGTCCGAATAGGTGCGTGAAGCAAGACGGAAGACAGATGAACAAATTCCGCGTTGAACTTTGGAACGCACTTGTTGGAAACATTTTCGTGAAAGAGAGGATCTTGGCTGACTTTGTTACTGTGGTGATTTTGCTGGGCGACAGGTTTGAAGGTTGCTCGTGTTCACCAGGCGAATGTCGTACCAGCAAATGCCCGTGTTTTGCAGCGCTGCGCGAGTGTGCCCCGGACACTTGCATCTCGTGTGGGGCGAGCGAGGTCGCTGTATCGGTGGCTACCGATAACAGCAGGTGTGCGATCTCGATGTGTGGCAATGTAAACGTGACCCGTAGCAAACACAAACGACTGGGCATGCGTTTCTCTCCGATCCATGGCTACGGAATGTATGCGCGCGAGGCCATCTCAGCGACCGAATATGTGTATGAGTATACTGGCGCTATGGTGTCGCAGGACGAGGCGGAGCGCCGTGGCTTGATCTACGATACCAGGGATACGAGCTATTTGTTCGATTTGAACGAAGACGCAGTACTGGACGCGCTTCGCTGCGGCAGCAAGAGCAAGTTCATCAATCACGACGGTGAGGTGCCCAACTGCACAGCAAAGGTGGTGAGTGTTTGTGGTGTGCACCACATCACAATCTGGGCGCTGCGCAACATCGCGGTTGGCGAGGAGCTGGTTTTCGACTACGGCTACAAGCGAAGTGTTGGTCCAGACTGGAGTCAGCGTCGAGCGGCGTCCAAGGATTCCAAGGATTCCAGCTAAGGGTAAGTGTGTATCCAGAGCGCAACCGGCTCCAATCCAAGGCCTGTCTGTTTTTCTGCATATGGTACGTAACTGCATATTAACGATTAGACTACAACCAGGCCAGCATCTTCGTTGGTGGTATTACTGACGGTTTGTTGACGTGGACGGTTTCGACCAGGTATTCCCGAATCTTCACAAATACAAACGCAGAAACACTCGTCGTTGAGCTTCCCAGTAGGATGGATGGGCGTTGTGTTGGCCACCTGTATTTACTGTACTACACTCAGCTAACTTCGTGCATATGTATATAGAGGTGCTTACGGACACCGTTTCCCAAATCTCCACTTTCGAATGCAGTGAAGGGTGACTTGTGATATTGAGCGACAGGTATACTAATCGTGTATATGTGACATGAACATGTGTGTAGGTGCTTGCGAAAGCAGCATCTCAAATATTTCGCCTCCTGTTGTTGGATGAAGTGGAGTGTGTCATCAGGTAATTGGGAGACTGACATATCAATCTTGTCTTGAGTCAATAGCGAATTGGACTGCATTCGATCTATCCTTTTCCTATAGCTAACCCTTGTTTATTTAATCTGTGTACTCGGGTTAACCCTCAGTAGTTGGATCGCCTAGTTCGCCATTCGTGCGATGGTCTTCATGTAAACTGGATCAGTAGAAAACACGACTGGGCATAAGTTTCTCATGGCTACGACTGGGCATAAGTTTCTCATGGCTACGACTGGGCATGCGTTTCTCTCTGATCCATGGCTACGGAATGTATGCGCGCGAGGCCATCTCAGCGACCGAATATGTGTATGAGTATACTGGCGCTATGGTGTCGCAGGACGAGGCGGAGCGCCGTGGCTTGATCTACGATACCAGGGATACGAGCTATTTGTTCGATTTGAACGAAGACGCAGTACTGGACGCGCTTCGCTGCGGCAGCAAGAGCAAGTTCATCAATCACGACGGTGAGGTGCCCAACTGCACAGCAAAGGTGGTGAGTGTTTGTGGTGTGCACCACATCACAATCTGGGCGCTGCGCAACATCGCGGTTGGCGAGGAGCTGGTTTTCGACTACGGCTACAAGCGAAGTGTTGGTCCAGACTGGAGTCAGCGTCGAGCGGCGTCCAAGGATTCCAAGGATTCCAGCTAAGGGTAAGTGTGTATCCAGAGCGCAACCGGCTCCAATCCAAGGCCTGTCTGTTTTTCTGCATATGGTACGTAACTGCATATTAACGATTAGACTACAACCAGGCCAGCATCTTCGTTGGTGGTATTACTGACGGTTTGTTGACGTGGACGGTTTCGACCAGGTATTCCCGAATCTTCACAAATACAAACGCAGAAAACACTCGTCGTTGAGCTTCCCAGTAGGATGGATGGGCGTTGTGTTGGCCACCTGTATTTACTGTACTACACTCAGCTAACTTCGTGCATATGTATAGAGGTGCTTACGGACACCGTTTCCCAAATCTCCACTTTCGAATGCAGTGAAGGGTGACTTGTGATATTTGAGCGACAGGTATACTAATCGTGTATATGTGACATGAACATGTGTGTAGGTGCTTGCGAAAGCAGCATCTCAAATATTTCGCCTCCTGTTGTTGGATGAAGTGGAGTGTGTCATCAGGTAATTGGGAGACTGACATATCAATCTTGTCTTGAGTCAATAGCGAATTGGACTGCATTCGATCTATCCTTTTCCTATAGCTAACCCTTGTTTATTTAATCTGTGTACTCGGGTTAACCCTCAGTAGTTGGATCGCCTAGTTCGCCATTCGTGCGATGGTCTTCATGTAAACTGGATCAGTAGAAAACACAAACGACTGGGCATAAGTTTCTCATGGCTACGACTGGGCATAAGTTTCTCATGGCTACGACTGGGCATGCGTTTTCTCTGATCCATGGCTACGGAATGTATGCGCGCGAGGCCATCTCAGCGACCGAATATGTGTATGAGTATACTGGCGCTATGGTGTCGCAGGACGAGGCGGAGCGCCGTGGCTTGATCTACGATACCAGGGATACGAGCTATTTGTTCGATTTGAACGAAGACGCAGTACTGGACGCGCTTCGCTGCGGCAGCAAGAGCAAGTTCATCAATCACGACGGTGAGGTGCCCAACTGCACAGCAAAGGTGGTGAGTGTTTGTGGTGTGCACCACATCACAATCTGGGCGCTGCGCAACATCGCGGTTGGCGAGGAGCTGGTTTTCGACTACGGCTACAAGCGAAGTGTTGGTCCAGACTGGAGTCAGCGTCGAGCGGCGTCCAAGGATTCCAAGGATTCCAGCTAAGGGTAAGTGTGTATCCAGAGCGCAACCGGCTCCAATCCAAGGCCTGTCTGTTTTTCTGCATATGGTACGTAACTGCATATTAACGATTAGACTACAACCAGGCCAGCATCTTCGTTGGTGGTATTACTGACGGTTTGTTGACGTGGACGGTTTCGACCAGGTATTCCCGAATCTTCACAAATACAAACGCAGAAACACTCGTCGTTGAGCTTCCCAGTAGGATGGATGGGCGTTGTGTTGGCCACCTGTATTTACTGTACTACACTCAGCTAACTTCGTGCATATGTATAGAGGTGCTTACGGACACCGTTTCCCAAATCTCCACTTTCGAATGCAGTGAAGGGTGACTTGTGATATTTGAGCGACAGGTATACTAATCGTGTATATGTGACATGAACATGTGTGTAGGTGCTTGCGAAAGCAGCATCTCAAATATTTCGCCTCCTGTTGTTGGATGAAGTGGAGTGTGTCATCAGGTAATTGGGAGACTGACATATCAATCTTGTCTTGAGTCAATAGCGAATTGGACTGCATTCGATCTATCCTTTTCCTATAGCTAACCCTTGTTTATTTAATCTGTGTACTCGGGTTAACCCTCAGTAGTTGGATCGCCTAGTTCGCCATTCGTGCGATGGTCTTCATGTAAACTGGATCAGTAGAAAACACAAACGACTGGGCATAAGTTTCTCATGGCTACGACTGGGCATAAGTTTCTCATGGCTACGACTGGGCATGCGTTTCTCTCCGATCCATGGCTACGGAATGTATGCGCGCGAGGCCATCTCAGCGACCGAATATGTGTATGAGTATACTGGCGCTATGGTGTCGCAGGACGAGGCGGAGCGCCGTGGCTTGATCTACGATACCAGGGATACGAGCTATTTGTTCGATTTGAACGAAGACGCAGTACTGGACGCGCTTCGCTGCGGCAGCAAGAGCAAGTTCATCAATCACGACGGTGAGGTGCCCAACTGCACAGCAAAGGTGGTGAGTGTTTGTGGTGTGCACCACATCACAATCTGGGCGCTGCGCAACATCGCGGTTGGCGAGGAGCTGGTTTTCGACTACGGCTACAAGCGAAGTGTTGGTCCAGACTGGAGTCAGCGTCGAGCGGCGTCCAAGGATTCCAAGGATTCCAGCTAAGGGTAAGTGTGTATCCAGAGCGCAACCGGCTCCAATCCAAGGCCTGTCTGTTTTTCTGCATATGGTACGTAACTGCATATTAACGATTAGACTACAACCAGGCCAGCATCTTCGTTGGTGGTATTACTGACGGTTTGTTGACGTGGACGGTTTCGACCAGGTATTCCCGAATCTTCACAAATACAAACGCAGAAACACTCGTCGTTGAGCTTCCCAGTAGGATGGATGGGCGTTGTGTTGGCCACCTGTATTTACTGTACTACACTCAGCTAACTTCGTGCATATGTATAGAGGTGCTTACGGACACCGTTTCCCAAATCTCCACTTTCGAATGCAGTGAAGGGTGACTTGTGATATTTGAGCGACAGGTATACTAATCGTGTATATGTGACATGAACATGTGTGTAGGTGCTTGCGAAAGCAGCATCTCAAATATTTCGCCTCCTGTTGTTGGATGAAGTGGAGTGTGTCATCAGGTAATTGGGAGACTGACATATCAATCTTGTCTTGAGTCAATAGCGAATTGGACTGCATTCGATCTATCCTTTTCCTATAGCTAACCCTTGTTTATTTAATCTGTGTACTCGGGTTAACCCTCAGTAGTTGGATCGCCTAGTTCGCCATTCGTGCGATGGTCTTCATGTAAACTGGATCAGTAGAAAACACAAACGACTGGGCATAAGTTCTCATGGCTACGACTGGGCATAAGTTTCTCATGGCTACGACTGGGCATGCGTTTCTCTCCGATCCATGGCTACGGAATGTATGCGCGCGAGGCCATCTCAGCGACCGAATATGTGATGAGTATACTGGCGCTATGGTGTCGCAGGACGAGGCGGAGCGCCGTGGCTTGATCTACGATACCAGGGATACGAGCTATTTGTTCGATTTGAACGAAGACGCAGTACTGGACGCGCTTCGCTGCGGCAGCAAGAGCAAGTTCATCAATCACGACGGTGAGGTGCCCAACTGCACAGCAAAGGTGGTGAGTGTTTGTGGTGTGCACCACATCACAATCTGGGCGCTGCGCAACATCGCGGTTGGCGAGGAGCTGGTTTTCGACTACGGCTACAAGCGAAGTGTTGGTCCAGACTGGAGTCAGCGTCGAGCGGCGTCCAAGGATTCCAAGGATTCCAGCTAAGGGTAAGTGTGTATCCAGAGCGCAACCGGCTCCAATCCAAGGCCTGTCTGTTTTTCTGCATATGGTACGTAACTGCATATTAACGATTAGACTACAACCAGGCCAGCATCTTCGTTGGTGGTATTACTGACGGTTTGTTGACGTGGACGGTTTCGACCAGGTATTCCCGAATCTTCACAAATACAAACGCAGAAACACTCGTCGTTGAGCTTCCCAGTAGGATGGATGGGCGTTGTGTTGGCCACCTGTATTTACTGTACTACACTCAGCTAACTTCGTGCATATGTATAGAGGTGCTTACGGACACCGTTTCCCAAATCTCCACTTTCGAATGCAGTGAAGGGTGACTTGTGATATTTGAGCGACAGGTATACTAATCGTGTATATGTGACATGAACATGTGTGTAGGTGCTTGCGAAAGCAGCATCTCAAATATTTCGCCTCCTGTTGTTGGATGAAGTGGAGTGTGTCATCAGGTAATTGGGAGACTGACATATCAATCTTGTCTTGAGTCAATAGCGAATTGGACTGCATTCGATCTATCCTTTTCCTATAGCTAACCCTTGTTTATTTAATCTGTGTACTCGGGTTAACCCTCAGTAGTTGGATCGCCTAGTTCGCCATTCGTGCGATGGTCTTCATGTAAACTGGATCAGTAGAAAACACAAACGACTGGGCATAAGTTTCTCATGGCTACGACTGGGCATAAGTTTCTCATGGCTACGACTGGGCATGCGTTTCTCTCCGATCCATGGCTACGGAATGTATGCGCGCGAGGCCATCTCAGCGACCGAATATGTGTATGAGTATACTGGCGCTATGGTGTCGCAGGACGAGGCGGAGCGCCGTGGCTTGATCTACGATACCAGGGATACGAGCTATTTGTTCGATTTGAACGAAGACGCAGTACTGGACGCGCTTCGCTGCGGCAGCAAGAGCAAGTTCATCAATCACGACGGTGAGGTGCCCAACTGCACAGCAAAGGTGGTGAGTGTTTGTGGTGTGCACCACATCACAATCTGGGCGCTGCGCAACATCGCGGTTGGCGAGGAGCTGGGTTTTCGACTACGGCTACAAGCGAAGTGTTGGTCCAGACTGGAGTCAGCGTCGAGCGGCGTCCAAGGATTCCAAGGATTCCAGCTAAGGGTAAGTGTGTATCCAGAGCGCAACCGGCTCCAATCCAAGGCCTGTCTGTTTTTCTGCATATGGTACGTAACTGCATATTAACGATTAGACTACAACCAGGCCAGCATCTTCGTTGGTGGTATTACTGACGGTTTGTTGACGTGGACGGTTTCGACCAGGTATTCCCGAATCTTCACAAATACAAACGCAGAAACACTCGTCGTTGAGCTTCCCAGTAGGATGGATGGGCGTTGTGTTGGCCACCTGTATTTACTGTACTACACTCAGCTAACTTCGTGCATATGTATAGAGGTGTCTTACGGACACCGTTTCCCAAATCTCCACTTTCGAATGCAGTGAAGGGTGACTTGTGATATTTGAGCGACAGGTATACTAATCGTGTATATGTGACATGAACATGTGTGTAGGTGCTTGCGAAAGCAGCATCTCAAATATTTCGCCTCCTGTTGTTGGATGAAGTGGAGTGTGTCATCAGGTAATTGGGAGACTGACATATCAATCTTGTCTTGAGTCAATAGCGAATTGGACTGCATTCGATCTATCCTTTTCCTATAGCTAACCCTTGTTTATTTAATCTGTGTACTCGGGTTAACCCTCAGTAGTTGGATCGCCTAGTTCGCCATTCGTGCGATGGTCTTCATGTAAACTGGATCAGTAGAAAACACAAACGACTGGGCATAAGTTTCTCATGGCTACGACTGGGCATAAGTTTCTCATGGCTACGACTGGGCATGCGTTTCTCTCTGATCCATGGCTACGGAATGTATGCGCGCGAGGCCATCTCAGCGACCGAATATGTGTATGAGTATACTGGCGCTATGGTGTCGCAGGACGAGGCGGAGCGCCGTGGCTTGATCTACGATACCAGGGATACGAGCTATTTGTTCGATTTGAACGAAGACGCAGTACTGGACGCGCTTCGCTGCGGCAGCAAGAGCAAGTTCATCAATCACGACGGTGAGGTGCCCAACTGCACAGCAAAGGTGGTGAGTGTTTGTGGTGTGCACCACATCACAATCTGGGCGCTGCGCAACATCGCGGTTGGCGAGGAGCTGGTTTTCGACTACGGCTACAAGCGAAGTGTTGGTCCAGACTGGAGTCAGCGTCGAGCGGCGTCCAAGGATTCCAAGGATTCCAGCTAAGGGTAAGTGTGTATCCAGAGCGCAACCGGCTCCAATCCAAGGCCTGTCTGTTTTTCTGCATATGGTACGTAACTGCATATTAACGATTAGACTACAACCAGGCCAGCATCTTCGTTGGTGGTATTACTGACGGTTTGTTGACGTGGACGGTTTCGACCAGGTATTCCCGAATCTTCACAAATACAAACGCAGAAACACTCGTCGTTGAGCTTCCCAGTAGGATGGATGGGCGTTGTGTTGGCCACCTGTATTTACTGTACTACACTCAGCTAACTTCGTGCATATGTATAGAGGTGCTTACGGACACCGTTTCCCAAATCTCCACTTTCGAATGCAGTGAAGGGTGACTTGTGATATTTGAGCGACAGGTATACTAATCGTGTATATGTGACATGAACATGTGTGTAGGTGCTTGCGAAAGCAGCATCTCAAATATTTCGCCTCCTGTTGTTGGATGAAGTGGAGTGTGTCATCAGGTAATTGGGAGACTGACATATCAATCTTGTCTTGAGTCAATAGCGAATTGGACTGCATTCGATCTATCCTTTTCCTATAGCTAACCCTTGTTTATTTAATCTGTGTACTCGGGTTAACCCTCAGTAGTTGGATCGCCTAGTTCGCCATTCGTGCGATGGTCTTCATGTAAACTGGATCAGTAGAAAACACAAACGACTGGGCATAAGTTTCTCATGGCTACGACTGGGCATAAGTTTCTCATGGCTACGACTGGGCATGCGTTTCTCTCCGATCCATGGCTACGGAATGTATGCGCGCGCGAGGCCATCTCAGCGACCGAATATGTGTATGAGTATACTGGCGCTATGGTGTCGCAGGACGAGGCGGAGCGCCGTGGCTTGATCTACGATACCAGGGATACGAGCTATTTGTTCGATTTGAACGAAGACGCCAGTACTGGACGCGCTTCGCTGCGGCAGCAAGAGCAAGTTCATCAATCACGACGGTGAGGTGCCCAACTGCACAGCAGGTGGTGAGTGTTTTGTGGTGTGCACACATCACAATCTGGGCGCTGCGCAACATCGCGGTTGGCGAGGAGCTGGTTTTCGACTACGGCTACAAGCGAAGTGTTGGTCCAGACTGGAGTCAGCGTCGAGCGGCGTCCCAAGGATTCCAAGGATTCCAGCTAAGGGTAAGTGTGTATCCAGAGCGCAACCGGCTCCAATCCAAGGCCTGTCTGTTTTTCTGCATATGGTACGTAACTGCATATTAACGATTAGACTACAACCAGGCCAGCATCTTCGTTGGTGTATTACTGACGGTTTGTTGACGTGGACGGTTTTCGACCAGGTATTCCCGAATCTTCACAAATACAAACGCAGAAACACTCGTCGTTGAGCTTCCCAGTAGGATGGATGGGCGTTGTGTTTGGCCACCTGTATTTACTGTACTACACTCAGCTAACTTCGTGCATATGTATAGAGGTGCTTACGGACACCGTTTCCCAAATCTCCACTTTCGAATGCAGTGAAGGGTGACTTGTGATATTTGAGCGACAGGTATACTAATCGTGTATATGTGACATGAACATGTGTGTAGGTGCTTGCGAAAGCAGCATCTCAAATATTTCGCCTCCTGTTGTTGGATGAAGTGGAGTGTGTCATCAGGTAATTGGGAGACTGACATATCAATCTTGTCTTGAGTCAATAGCGAATTGGACTGCATTCGGTCTATCCTTTTCCTATAGCTAACCCTTGTTTATTTAATCTGTGTACTCGGGTTAACCCTCAGTAGTTGGATCGCCTAGTTCGCCATTCGTGCGATGGTCTTCATGTAAACTGGATCAGTAGAAAACACAAACGACTGGGCATAAGTTTCTCATGGCTACGACTGGGCATAAGTTTCTCATGGCTACGACTGGGCATGCGTTTCTCTCTGATCCATGGCTACGGAATGTATGCGCGCGAGGCCATCTCAGCGACCGAATATGTGTATGAGTATACTGGCGCTATGGTGTCGCAGGACGAGGCGGAGCGCCGTGGCTTGATCTACGATACCAGGGATACGAGCTATTTGTTCGATTTGAACGAAGACGCAGTACTGGACGCGCTTCGCTGCGGCAGCAAGAGCAAGTTCATCAATCACGACGGTGAGGTGCCCAACTGCACAGCAAAGGTGGTGAGTGTTTGTGGTGTGCACCACATCACAATCTGGGCGCTGCGCAACATCGCGGTTGGCGAGGAGCTGGTTTTCGACTACGGCTACAAGCGAAGTGTTGGTCCAGACTGGAGTCAGCGTCGAGCGGCGTCCAAGGATTCCAAGGATTCCAGCTGCTACGAAGTCATTACAGGTTTGTTATGTCAGTCTCCCAATTACCTGATGACACACTCCACTTCATCCAACAACAGGAGGCGAAATATTTGAGATGCTGCTTTCGCAAGCACCTACACACATGTTCATGTCACATATACACGATTAGTATACCTGTCGCTCAAATATCACAAGTCACCCTTCACTGCATTCGAAAGTGGAGATTTGGGAAACGGTGTCCGTAAGCACCTCTATACATATGCACGAAGTTAGCTGAGTGTAGTACAGTAAATACAGGTGGCCAACACAACGCCCATCCATCCTACTGGGAAGTGATGGAAGGTATGGATCTTGGACACCGAAGCTTGGACGAAGCGGAGGGAGGCAGCACTCTGGGTGAGACCGGAGTGGAGGCAGAAACCACTTGAGGGGTAGAGGGAAGATTCGAAAGTGATTGATTGAGGTCTTTAGCTCGAAAGCCTTCTTGCTATCTCTAGACCTACTGGATACACCCTACTTGATTCTTTACTGGATACTTAGTTACTTCAGCCAATCAGAGAGCGCCACGTCGATGCCCATCTTGTACCTACAATCTTGTACCCACAGGTGGCGTAATCGACAGTGGCGTAATCCGCGGTGGCGTAATCGGCGTGGGTTCGGATTGGACCGGTTCGGGCTAACCGGTTCACGGTCAATAACCGATACCAAACCGGTAACTCTCAATACGCCCCCTCAATGCGAAGTCCCATGAATGCCGAGAGCCACCGTGAGGTCCGTGTGGCGTGGTCCCGCGAGCGCCTTCGTCATGATGTCCGCCAGCATCACGGAAGTCTCGCAATACTGGTGCTTCACTTCACCGCGCTTCACTTCGTCGCGGATGTGGTGGTACTTGATGTCGATGTGCATGTCGCGGCCGTGGTTCACCGGGTTCTTCGTCATCTTGATGCACGACTGGTTGTCTTCGCGGATCATGAGCTCGGGTCCCGTCTCGTTGGCAGCTGCCAGGATCTCGCACAGCAGGCGATGAATCCACTTGCCCTCTTGGATCGCCAGACTGAGCGCAATATACTCCGCTTCGCTCGTAGACAGCGACACGCTTGACTGCTTCTTGCTGCCCCAGCTTACAGGCGCACTCATCAGCATGAACGTGTAGCCTGAAGTCGACTTGCGGTCGGCGAGGTCGCCAGCCCAGTCTGCGTCCGAGTATCCACGAAAGTCGATCTTGTTGCCCGGCTTGAAGCAGATCCCGTGCGTCTTGGTGCCTTGCCGGTAGCGAAAGATACGCTTGACTGCCACCCAGTGTTCCTCTTGAGGATTCTCCATGAAACGCGACACATAGCCCACAGCGTACGCGATGTCCGGGCGCGTGGCAGTCATCAGGTGCATCAGGGCACCCACAGCTTCGCGAAACGGAGCGTTCACCTTGGTCGCTGCGTCGCTTGGAACCAGTCGAGTGCTCATGTCCACCGGACTCACCACGAGCACGCAGTGACCGTCCACCACATTGATGTAGAGGCACGGGTCGAAGGCCGACACTTGGAAGCCGATAGAGCACACGAATTCGTCGAAGGTCTCGTTCCACACGCGCGAAGCTTGCTTGAGACCGTAGATCGCCTTCACCAATTCCAGGCAGTCGAAGTTGCCATCCAGTTCGACGCCTTCAGGAACTATGCAGAACACCTGCTACTTCATTATCCCGTACAGGAAAGCGGTCACCACGTCGAGTTGATCAAGAGGCCATCCGTAGTACTTGGCGAGTGCGATCACCATGCGCAGCGTCACGTACTTGACCACCGGCGAGAACGTCTCGGTGTAGTCGATGCCGTACTTCTGCTTGAAACCCTTGGCCACGAGGCGCGCCTTGTACTTCTCGATCAATCCATCCGCTTTGCGCTTGATCTTGAACACCCACTTGGTACCAATGGCGCGGTGTCCGTTGGGCAACTTGGCAGCACGAAACACACCACGAAGTCGCATCGACTTGAGCTCAGCACGAATTGCCTTGCGCCAGTGCACTTGGTCCGGGCCGTTCACCGCTTCTTGGAATGTCGATGGTTCCGACAGGTCCACAGTCGCATCAACAGCATTAGCACTTGCACACCAAAACACAGGGGGAGTCGACTCTTCATCTTGGTCACCAGATTTTTCTTCTTCGTCGGCGTCCACTCGGTGCGAAGAGGAAGAGGAATCCGGCGCACTTGCTTCTTCCAGTCCAGGCCGATGGCGCACAGTGTGCGGTCTTCTGGTAGCTTCATCTTCGTCACTTGGGCGACTCTTGCGCTTCCCCGTCTGCTTGTACTCCGTCTGGCGAGGTCCGTCATCGTCGATATCGAGCGAGTCGACGTCCAGGTCATCGACATCTTCATCGGAAATCCGCGGTGAAAGTCCAAAGGCTGACTCATCGAAGTTGACATCGCGACTGATCACCACCTGCCCCGCCTCGATGTCATAAAGTCGATATGCCTTGGACACTTCTTCGTAGCCCAGGAATATTCCGGCGCGAGCCTTGGGGTCCCACTTGAGCCGCTTCTCCTTCGGAGTCAAAATGTACGTCCGACAGCCGAACACGCGCATGTGCTTCACACTCGGCTTGGACTTGTACACGATCTCGAACGGAGTCTTGTGCTCGATCTTGGGTGACGGCAGGCGGTTCTTCACATAGATGGCCGTCACGGCCGCCTCAGCCCAGAAACACTTGTCCAGCTTGGCGTGATGCAGCATGCTGCGGCCGATCGTGACGATAGCTCGGATGGCTCGCTCTGCCGTGCCGTTGGTCTGGTGCGCGTACGGAACCGTGGTTTGCTGCTCGATGCCTTCGTCTTGGTAGAAATCCTTGAGCGAGTTAGTCGCAAACTCACGAGCTCCGTCGTGCCGCACAAACTTGACCTTCTTGCTGAACTGCTTCTGCACCCTCCTGATGTACGTCTTGATGCAGGCTTTGCTTTCCGACTTGGCACGCAGACAGAAACCCTTCATGCATCCGCTGGCTTCGTCCACGATCAGTAGCAGATACTTGCTGCCACCAAGCGAGTTTTCCTCCATGGGTCCGCAGATGTCGAAGTGGAGCAACTCGAACGTGTCGTAACGATGCTTGTCACGGTTGCTTGGAAACGGTTTTTGGACCATGGCAACCGCGACACAGACTTGGTCCGCTCGATTTGGAAGGTGCCTTCGCGTCCTTGATCATCTTGTTGTCGACCATCTTGCGAAGAACCTCGACTGGAGCGTGACCCATCCGCGCATGCAAGTCGACCGTTCTTTCACATGTTGCTGCATTCGCCGATCGCTGAGGCGTGCGAAGCCAGTAGAGGCCATCCACGAGATCCGCCGTCGCCACCACTAGCTTCGAGTCCTTGCGCGAAACGTGCATTTCGGTGCCGTCAAACACCACTTGGAACTTGCCACTCTTGTTGATCTGCGGCACCGAGAGCAGATTCTTGCTCATGTTCGGCACGTACAGCGCGTTCTTGATCTCGATCTCGCGCTCGTCGCCGTTGGGCAGAACCACTTGTTCCACGATGGTCCCCACACCCTTGATTGCCGCCTTGTTGCCGTCGGCCACCGAAAGTTCGCCTTCATTTCGCTCGATCAAATTGGCGAACTTGGCCTTGTCGTTGCAGATGTGGTGCGTTGCGCCGCTGTCGACCGCCCACATCCCGGACATATTCTTGCCCGTCGAAATTCCACATTCCAGGGAAACCGCGAACGCCACTCGATCGTAGTCGTAGTCGTATCCGTCGCTGTCGTTTCTCCACTGGATGTTGTTGGCCCCGCGTCCACGGCCGTTGCCATTGCCATTGCCGCCGCGTCTTGGGCCCCGATTCTCGTCCTTCTGCTTGGTCCAGCACTTGTCCACCGTGTGCCCCAATTTCCCGCAGTATGTGCACTGGCGAGACACTCGGTCGGTGTTGAACGCCTTGGCCGCGTTCTCCGTCTTCACCGTCGCCGTTGCCGTCTTCTCGCCTTGCCGCTTGATATGCTCGTTCGTGAGCACCTTCACGACGTCTTGCGATCGCAGTTCCGCGCTGCTCATCTCCAAGTTGAGCACGACGTTCTCGTAGCTCTTGGGGAGGCTGCGCAATAAGCAGATCGCCACGTCCTCGTCCTCCATCTTGGCGCCGATACTGCTGAGTTTGGCGCTGATGTTGAGGACCTCGTTGCAGTGATGCAATACATTGCCGCCTTCCGACATCTCCATGCTGAAGAGTTGGCGCTTGAAGTAGATGCGACCAGCCTTCTGCGAACCACCGTAGAGCGTCTTCAGGCGCGTCCACGCAGCCCACGCTTCCTCGCAGTCGTCAACCACATGATGGTAGTCCGCATTCATGTGGAGCAACATCAGTCCGAACGCGATGTTGCTGGACTTGACGTAGTCGTCCTTGACCCGCATGTCCGTGAAGCTCGGAGTCATCTCGCGGTTCACCACATGCCACACCGACTTGGTCAGGAACACGCCACGCATGTAGCGGTTCCACGTCGCGTAGTTGTCTCCGTTGAACTTGTCGATGGAGACCTTGGTGGAGGCATCGTGGACAGAGGACATGGTGCTTGGGCTCATAACCTGATGGAAGGTATGGATCTTGGACACCGAAGCTTGGACGAAGCGGAGGGAGGCAGCACTCTGGGTGAGACCGGAGTGGAGGCAGAAACCACTTGAGGGGTAGAGGGAAGATTCGAAAGTGATTGATTGAGGTCTTTAGCTCGAAAGCCTTCTTGCTATCTCTAGACCTACTGGATACACCCTACTTGATTCTTTACTGGATACTTAGTTACTTCAGCCAATCAGAGAGCGCCACGTCGATGCCCATCTTGTACCTACAATCTTGTACCCACAGGTGGCGTAATCGACAGTGGCGTAATCCGCGGTGGCGTAATCGGCGTGGGTTCGGATTGGACCGGTTCGGGCTAACCGGTTCACGGTCAATAACCGATACCAAACCGGTAACTCTCAATAGGAAGCTCAACGACGAGTGTTTCTGCGTTTGTATTTGTGAAGATTCGGGAATACCTGGTCGAAACCGTCCACGTCAACAAACCGTCAGTAATACCACCAACGAAGATGCTGGCCTGGTTGTAGTCTAATCGTTAATATGCAGTTACGTACCATATGCAGAAAAACAGACAGGCCTTGGATTGGAGCCGGTTGCGCTCTGGATACACACTTACCCTTAGCTGAAATCCTTGGAATCCTTGGACGCCGCTCGACGCTGACTCCAGTCTGGACCAACACTTCGCTTGTAGCCGTAGTCGAAAACCAGCTCCTCGCCAACCGCGATGTTGCGCAGCGCCCAGATTGTGATGTGGTGCACACCACAAACACTCACCACCTTTGCTGTGCAGTTGGGCACCTCACCGTCGTGATTGATGAACTTGCTCTTGCTGCCGCAGCGAAGCGCGTCCAGTACTGCGTCTTCGTTCAAATCGAACAAATAGCTCGTATCCCTGGTATCGTAGATCAAGCCACGGCGCTCCGCCTCGTCCTGCGACACCATAGCGCCAGTATACTCATACACATATTCGGTCGCTGAGATGGCCTCGCGCGCATACATTCCGTAGCCATGGATCGGAGAGAAACGCATGCCCAGTCGTTTGTGTTTGCTACGGGTCACGTTTACATTGCCACACATCGAGATCGCACACCTGCTGTTATCGGTAGCCACCGATACAGCGACCTCGCTCGCCCCACACGAGATGCAAGTGTCCGGGGCACACTCGCGCAGCGCTGCAAAACACGGGCATTTGCTGGTACGACATTCGCCTGGTGAACACGAGCAACCTTCAAACCTGTCGCCCAGCAAAATCACCACAGTAACAAAGTCAGCCAAGATCCTCTCTTTCACGAAAATGTTTCCAACAAGTGCGTTCCAAAGTTCAACGCGGAATTTGTTCATCTGTCTTCCGTCTTGCTTCACGCACCTATTCGGACAGTCACGAGAGCAGGCGCACGCCTTCTCGCACATGTGATCGCGTTTCATGCACGAGCAGCCCGTCGAGTCACACATGCCCTCGTGCATGCACGGCTGGTACTCGTGGTTCTCTGTGCCCCGATCTTGCAGGCGCTGGTTGCGTGTGCGCTGAAGCAGCTCGTGATTACTTCCACCTGATCTCCGCCCTCGCTTCCAGTTGCGCACCCGACGGCCTTCCGATCTTCCGACACCGTCCGCAACACCTCCACGTTCGACATTGGCCTGTTCCTTCTTGATCAGTTCGTGTACCTCAATACAATAGGCCGAGCCGACGATGGCCGACAGCAAGCACGAGTTGTCACCCATCGTCTCTCGGAGCTTTCGAATCACACCTAGCTCTGCTGCTGACAATGTGGTTCGCTGGGCGCTCACATGTATGCGACCATCATTCTTCCAGCACAACTTGCCGCATGCACTGCCCACAGAGAGAAACGAGTGCATCTTCTCCGCCACCAGCGAAACGTGCGACGCATCGAGATACTCGGACGGGTCAGCCATCGTCTTGCGCTGGCGTCGTCGTTGCTGAGGCCCACTACCACCGTCACTCATGTCCATATCGCTCTCCACGCCGACCTGCTGCACCTTGCTCACACTTGGCACAGCTGCCTCACGTCGAACCCTCGCTGCAGTATCGAAGTGTCTCGCCTCCCCTGTTACCTCGCTGCCAAGACAAATCACGTCCTCGTCCGACGAAGCCGCTCCACTACGATCACAAGATGCAGCAGTCAATTGAGCTCGAGGGTATACGGGATCCACTCGCCTGGCCGGCAGCGGGTGGTCGCCGCCGTGCTCGTGACAAGCGTATCTGTAGCACATCCGGCAGAACGAGCCATAATACACGTCCACCAACTCGTTGTATGAATCCGACGCACGCAAACCCAACGCCACCATGCCCGCCGTCGCGCCGTCCACGAGACTGTCCACGATGCTCGACTCGAGGTTGCAAATCGGCGGCTGTAAGCGCCTGCTCAAGGTTTTCGATCGGCTGGCTTTCGAAAACGACGACTGCTCCAGTAACTTGACAATGGCTGCGACGTCCGGATCCGACGAATGCTCTCCATTGCCACGTAGCTTCTCGATCCGATCCAGTCTGGTGCGTGCTCGCTGCCTCGAATCGTGCAGCTTCTTCAACTCGCAGTACGCAGTGTACGCCTGGGAGAAGCCGAGCTCGCTCTTCAGCGCATGGAACACCTGCTCCGAGTCCCCGAGACGACCAACCACCAGTCGCAGCATGAACTCTGCCACCTCTTCGTCGGCCACACTGCCTATCTGTAGCCCGTACTTCTTGGCCAGCTCATCGCCTCCGTCAGTCTCACTCGGCCTTGTACTGACCGTGTAGCGTAGGATCGGGTCGTCCTCAACGCGGTAGTTGGCGCGCAACCCAATGCTCGTCGTGTACTTCCGCAGAGGTCGAGTCTCTTCGATGCAGTTGATCTGGATCAGCGACGACACGGTTCTCTCTTGCACGAAGGCGTCACCACGACCAATTTGGAAAGAGACGCTTCCCGCATTCTGGCTGCACGTGTGCTGTACAGCTTTGAGTTGCCTAATGACGTGCTTCTCCGCTGTGGAACGAGGAAGCAGGTGCGACGTCATCACTACGTGGTCACAAGTACAGCAACATTAGCAAGCAAACCCCTTGTAAAACCCAGTATACTTAACTACACCCATACCGTTCTGACCGCGTGGAGTTTGCTTGTGCTTCTTCAATGCTGCTTGATATGCTGCAATCTTCTTACGAGCCTCTGACAACATAGCTTGCACCTTCTTTCGATGACAGCGGCGAATGATAGGGAGGTGTGCCATTACCAAGGAGCTCACAGCGCGAGTGACATCACTCTGAGGCTTTGCCACCTCGCTCGGAAACACGGATGAAATGCACTGCGTTGGCTTGCCGAAGCTTTCCAGGATCGAGCAGTGGCTGGCCAACGTGTCTGTTTCGTCTACGCGATCAATGGAAACAGCAGTAATTGTTAGCAAACAAAACTGTAAAACAAGACCAGCATGGTGCACATCATGAAATGCAAATGAACCAATTCCAAAGCAACCAGCAGCATTGTCTTACCATAGAATGTCAGCGGGTGATCGCAATCCAACTCGAATGGCACACTGCATGTCTGGCCACGTGACGGAAGAATGTTTGGCGGGGCTTCGTCAAAGTAAACACCGCGATACGATGTGGCGTGGAGCATTGCGTTACAGGAATCCAGAGGAGTTCGATCGGCTGTAGCTGAGAGCTTCACCTTCGTCTTGCTCTGTTTTGGCTGTCCATCGCCATGCGCTCTCTCCTCCGAGTTAACCGCGCTGCTTGCATCCGAGTGGTCGTCCATGTAGATCACTTCCTGACTCGTTTTTCGCTTCTGCACAGCAGTCTTCGTAGAACGAGATCGATTTTGAGTCTGAGTCTGCTTACGCTGCGACCGAATCCATGCCAGCTCTCGCTCCTGGGCCTGCAGGTCATCGAGCGCCACGTGATCCGTGTCGAAGTAAGTGAGCACCCGCCGCTTCTTCCTCGGTGATGGTGATGGCGACGGTGAAGACAACGAGTTGGCAGATACTGCAGGCGCTGACGACGGCGAGACAGACTTGGCTTTGCCCGGTGGCGAGTTGGCGCCGCCAGGAACAGATTTGCGACAATGATATCGACCAAACGCGTCCGTCTCTCCTTCACGCGCTTGGCCTGTCGATTGTGGCGCAGTACTTGGCGTCGTGACCGATTTCCGCGCTGGCACTGGTCTGGGTGATGAAGGCGGCGAAGACGAGTCTGATGAGTCTGACGATGACGACGAGAGCAGAGACACCGGTGCGTTCTGTGTCGCTGTTGAGAGCTTCGACACAGAGTCTTGAGATCGTGCACCACTCCCAACAGGTTTTTTCTTGCCTGATTTCTGCTTCGTCAACTGATCTCCAGGGTCTCTATCTCGCTTTTTTACGCCGCCAGAAATCTCTCGTCGCATCTGAGGCAGCACTCGCTTGCGCTTGCCTGCTGGCATAGGGTTACCCGTCGATTGTTTGGGGCAAAGACTCCCCACTGTCTCGGCGCTCTTTGACCCAGAAATGGTGTCTGGACGTGGCTTGCTCACGCGCTCATTCAACA
Source organism: Phytophthora cactorum (assembly GCA_016864655.1). Classification (NCBI taxonomy): domain Eukaryota; phylum Oomycota; class Peronosporomycetes; order Peronosporales; family Peronosporaceae; genus Phytophthora; species Phytophthora cactorum. The sequence goes on from NHQK01000045.1 coordinate 55,053, forward strand.
CTAGTCGCTTCTTCGCAGTCTTCACAGGCGTCCGAGTCACCGACTCATTGTCTGATGACGTCAATGAGGACACTGACGATGAGCGCGAGCGACAACGGACGGACGACTCGGAGGAGCTTGACGAAGACAAGAGATCCACGACCTCCGCCGGTTGTTTGCTCTTGACTCGTGGTTGGGCTCCAGCGGAAGCGCGACGTCGGCCTTCAACCTGATGCCGACCACTCGCGCTAGCAGAACTGCGCCGTCTTGCACTTAATCCTGATTTCCCTGAGGACGCAGTACTTGGTCGATCACCACCTCCAGCAACGACAAAGCGAGGGCGACGACGAGACTCAGAGCTCGAACTGGAGCTGGAATCAGAGTCAGAACTTGAACTGAGACTGTTCGACCTCTTTCGAGACCGCGAAGATTGCACTGATCGTTGTCTCTCTCGCCCGCTGCGTCTGTGAACGGTCTTCTCTCGGTTCTTCACGGCCTGGAGCGGCCTCCTGTCATTGTGCTGCTTCGACTGTAGTTTCTTGGCCTTTGTAGGCAACAGCGGCGGCGCTGGGGCCACCTTCTTCTCCTTTTTCTTGGTCGTCTTGCGACTGGCGCTGGGCTCCTTCGTCTCGAGAGATGCAGCCATCGCCAGCGCCGCCTCCACCGCATCCGCGTAGCCAACGGACTGTGCGCGCCTCCACTTCATCGCCGGAGATGCCGGCGGGGTCGTAGACGCTGATGCTCGCGTCATTTCGCCCTCCGATGACGCGTCGCTGCTGTCGTCCAGCACGATCACCTCCGTCGCCGCGTCCATTCGCTCCTGCTTTATGCGGCTGATGCTCGCAATTCCAAATGACTGATTGGATGAAAGTCGAAATCAAGATGGCACAGATTTGGTAAATTACGGTAGTGCAAATCACTTCAACATGTTCCTAACGGGGTTGTCAAACCCAGTCATTGTTTGGAGATTTAGTCGCCGATGAATTCTGCCAACCGTGAGCAATTCGCCGTGATTACAGCATCACTAGCTACCGTCATCGTTTTTTTTTTTTGCGGTAGGTTTGGTGCGGCGACGACAGACACGTCAAGTGGTCTCGCAGTCGCGTACATTGATTCAGTCGGACACCTCCCAACACTCAGCGCACCGTGTCTCAACGCAATTGCAACGGGAGAAAGAAGATGGATCGGAAAGTGTCGAGGGCGAAGCAAAGAACACTTCCGTGGTGGAGAACATGGGCGATCGAGGGAGCAAGTTCGTCGCAGCCTCAGGGCCAACATCGTGGTCCCAGCCGCCGAGAAGGCTGTATCTGTGGTTTTGCAGTGTCGTTATGTTCTACCTCGGGGCAAAAGGACATGATTATATAGCGGCGATTGCTGTCATCGTTATGGTCTTGCTTAGAGTGAATTCGGCAAAGCTAACAGCTACGAGCAAACGCATCGGCATCGAACACGTCGAAACTTGAGGTTTGTGTATTCGCTTCTGCCAGTTCTTGATAAGCTTGTTGGATAACTATCGTCTGACTTATTTGAGTGTTAGTTACTGCGAGATCTGGAACCAAAGACACTGAACGAGTTGCTACGCGACGACTTGCCTCGATGGGTCAAAATTTCCAGACGTGGAGAAGTGCGAATGGCTAAACAAAGTCATTGCCGGATGTGGCCGGTATGCCAAGCTAGTTCTTGCTCGATCTATGAAAAAGGCACTGGAAGTGGTGTTAAACCTACCGTTGGATGACGGAGGTGGGAATTCGTAGCCTCAATTTCGGCACTCTGCCCACCAACAGTCAACGGAATCAAGTCTGGGCAGCATCGACGACGAGCAGATGACGACTGATGTGGATCTGTTTGGTTGTCACAGAGAACTCGGAAGTTGTAGTGTCGCTCTCAAATCCAATACTTCACCTGGCGTTGAATGTCGAGATGTCGGACTTTGTGCTTCGAGGTATGCTACTAGTGGTGCTAAAACCTCTGTTTCCATTATTGGCCGACATTCGGTGCAGTCGCTGTCAGTTTTTATTGAGAAGCCCGCTCCAGCTGGAGACGCTGTATATGAACCTAATGGAGCTGCCAGCACTCTCAATGATTCTTCACAAGACACTGAACGGAGCTGTGGAGCGCCGTTGCTTGTGGCCAATAAAGTGCTGATCCCGTTCGTCGACGATCAGAGCATGCTCGATATGGAGTCCCTGGTTGCGAACCACTCTTGCGGAGTGCTTTTGATTCGTGCCTTCAAGTAAGTGGGGGGAGGGGGGGGGTCCAAGGCGAGCCTTTCCCAGTGGTCAAGAGCTTACAGCTTCTGCCTAAACTTCAGTATTGGCAAGGAATGCGTAACCACGAGTATCATTCGCGGACAGAGTTCATCAAACTTTGCTGGACAAAATGTACCAGTTTTTGATGATTGATCCACAAACTCAGGACCTATTTGCCACGCTTGAGTGCAGTGAAATTCTTGCAGTCTCGAAAGCAGGTCGACAGCGCGTGGATCCGTTTGGACCACCTCAAGCCAAGAGTTGGCTGTGCAGAGCATGCTTCTTTCGGGTGTGTTGGAGATCGCGCGCCGAGTTCGAAGTGTCATGTATCCATTTCGCTCGACCAAGAGGTTCGCAACAAGAAGAGGAGGCTCCTCTTCCCGACGACGTCGCTCGGACGGGGTTGTTTTTCATGAAGCTGTTGCGGTGTGAGAGTTGCATCAATGGACGTGAACAGGACCTCGACCCGTACGTGGTTTTCAGCGTCGGTTGCCGTACCAAGCAGAGCACGGTCAAGCGACACACGTTCAACCCGGTAAGCTTACGTCAGTCTTCGCGCTGAGCTGAGTTTATTTATTACGGTCTCACCACCATTAATTTGATGCCACAGATTTGGGATCCGCCTGAGAGTTTCGAGCTGCTGGTGGCTGACTACAGCACGACGAAAAATCCTGTCCGTCCTGGTGATGGACAGTAATCTCCTAAAAAACTGATGACACCGTCAGCCGTGTGCAAATTGCCTTGAACCGGTACAACCGCACTCATCGGCTAACTGATATCTGGCTGCTCGAAGGCAATTGCGGGCTCCGTCACGCTCGAGCCGGGTGGCGAGGTGCTGAAAAAGAAGTGATTGCATTCACATGTCAAAAGAGATACAGTCTCACTTCGCTAGTTGAGCCCATCACCTCAAACATCTTGGTTAATATAAGAGCCTTGATTAAGTGCGATTCGTTGACACTCCCATTCCAAGTCTCACTTGGCAATCGACCAGCAAGGGCGCGGCAGTGAAAGGCTTGTACACAAGTGCACCACCCGTTAGCCACCCAGCCATGAACTCGCTGCTGTTCCTGTACCTAAATTTGATCCGCGGTCCGCAGATTGTGGCCGCCCGCCGCGAGAAGGAGGAGAAGGAGAAGCGCGCGCAGCTGGAGGCCGACATCGCGAACGGCAAGGTGACGAAGATGGCGAGCTGCAAGAAGTGCGACGCGCCTGTAGACCGCCTGTCGGTGCCTGTTGGTGTCACGCCTACGTGCGTCGCGTGTCTGGCCAAGGAGACCGAGGAGTTGCGCGTGGCCAAAATGGAGATGCGGAGGGAGATCACGATGTCGCCATTCCTGTGGTTCCAGGTGTTCATCATGCTGCTGGGTCTCACCGTCTTCTTCCATCGCAACGTCGTGCCGCTGTTTTAATTAGTATCGTAGGAGAAGAAGAAGGGTACGCAGATACCACGATTGATTCTATGATTATTGTAAACTCATGTAGATTACACTAGGTATTGTATGATTGTGTTTTGTCACCTTGCCACTACACCTTTGCCACTTCAAAGTGGCCACACAACAATGCAAAGTGGTTATTGTCAAAATCTCAAAAACCCTAATTTCACGACCCGTCTATTGTGAACTTTTATCCAGAGCAAAGTGGATTTTGTCCAGCTCAAATGGTATCCAGATCAAATGGCTACTTTCCGTACTCCATTAGCCGCTAGTAAGAGCAATAGCGATAAGAGCTTAGGAAAGGTTACCTGCTTCATTGTGTACAGCTTGTCACACAGCTTCTGGCTGATCAGCGACGTGCTCAGGCAGACGCCGAAGTCGAACGCGATCATCTGCTGCAGCTGCACCAGCGTGTAGAGGCAGTTCTCCTCTACGTAGTCTACCAGCGCCGCCTCCATCTCTGGTGTGCACTTGACGTTGGAAGCGCGAGCCCCTCCCCTCGCCTTAACCTCTGGCGAACCACTGTCGACAATGCGGCGGGAGGTGGTGGCAGGGATGGTGTTGTGATGGGCCACCAGAAGCCAGTCCTGACCTTGCTTGAACGCGTCCAACATGCGCGTGCGCGCTGCCAGCGTGTGCCTCGGCTCGCTTGGCATGCTGCAAGCAAAATGAGTTCTGGAGTGCCATCACAGCCAGCACTGTGTGTTGAACTCTAGAGTGCCACAGCAACCACTTTGATCTAAAGTCGACACTCTAAAAATAATTTCTAAAATCTCTGCTGGTACTTCAGCTACTTCACACCACTTTGCCTTGTAGTATGGCCACTTTGAAGTAGTAGAGTCTCTACCACAATCCTGAAGTCTTCCCCAGCTCAGTACAATGTCGAAATTCGTGACGGTGGACTGATCGCTCCATCTCCATCTCGCTCGCGGTTCCCACAACAAACGCAACACTTCATATATAAAAAGGGGGAATCCGGGTTTGGGGTCCGTAATTTTTTTAAGGTACGGCTCCAGTTAAGAGAGATTTCGGAAGGGTTATTTTTGTTTTCAGAGTCATTTTTTGTCGTATAGAATAGTGGTTCTCACGTAGCTTTTGCAGGCCATTCTTAAAGAATGCCGGGTAGCCAATCAACGTCCATGAACGTTTGGACTTACCTCGTTACATAGATGTGCGATTCTACGTCTCTATTCTACAGCGGATATTTAGCCAATCATGTATATCCATCTCAGAAGGAGATGCGACAAACAACTTATCAAGCCCATTCATCAACCACGAAAATTCATTCTACAAGAATGTCTATTTTGACCAATGAGGTTATGTTATTTTGTGTAGACTGATTCTACAAGAGCTCCATGAGAGCACACTAATATCCGCTACATTCCAAACTATACCTGTCTATGCAAATGCACAATAATAGCCCCTCCATCATTTTAGCCAATCAGGATAATTCATTGACCTATTTTACACCAATGAGACTGTCTCCTGTATTGGAGCAGTTTTCCAACCATTCCAACCATATTTGGTTGGAATCTTTCAAAAATATTTTGTATTCAATACAAATTTGCCTATTCTAAAATTATCCTAAAGTTTCCGATTCTACTCTAGTCGTTATGGTGTGGTATTTGTACGGCCGTAGTTCAGATGCGGAACAAGTCGAGAAACAATAACTTTCCATTTTGCCGGGTACGCAATTTTTGGGCTGGCAATCTACTTGATAAACTAACAAGTTAAACATTAATAGGTGGAGTTCTATTCCTTCGGTTTAAGCGCGTTAAAACAGCGTTGCTCCAGGGCATGTATTTGTTTAAAGACCCCAGCAATTTTCTAGCGTGCCCTCTCAATGCCTTAGCGGTGGCCCCGTTGATGCAGACAACCCCGTGCAAGCGCAGGTTTCCTCAGTTCCAAAACAAAAAAAGCGCAGCTCCGTGAACGTAGAAGACTTGCAGGAGCTGTCTCTTGTCGATCTGCTGGAGGCCGATGACGACCACATTTCCCTGCAGGAATCTTCGAGCTCTGCAAACCTGTCTCCCGCTGGAGCACAAACCTACGTTAACAGGTTGTTAGTTAGGATCAAAGAGAATGCCGAGCTGCAGAGCATCCGGCTACCCCCCGGTCTCGCCTCACACTCGTTTGGCAGTGATGGGGCTAAGCATGCAATAGATGGGACTGCGGCCGAGAGCTGGATCATTGAACGAGGTGGATGGCAGCTCGACCGTGTAAAAAAAAAGCGTTTGGCTACATGCTCGGGACGACGCAAGCGGATCAGCAGGTATCTCATGTCTTGAGCGTGTGGAGCCTATGAATGGTGCTCAATTGCCCTTACGTGCAGCCCTCGATACACCGGTCCGTGGCCGAGCACTCAAGCCGCAGGCTCTGCTCTTCGCGAACACGCTGGAATTTACTGACTAAGCTCTCAACCTCGACAAAGACGTGGCCTATGTTCTGACCGCAACTCCTGTCTTGCACTACCCCGGTATGCTGCGCGTCTGCGACCACAGTCCCTTCGCCAAAATGATGCGCGAGGCTATGAACGTACGAGCCATCGACGAGTCCGAGCTGCTAGCACCCATCTGTCACGTGTTCGCACCGCTGTCTGAGCCGAACCCGTCGCTATGTGATGCAGAAGACCATTTTGCCTAATTTATAACGGGATTACACACAAGTGGCTACACGTAGCCACTTGGTTACATGGAGGGTTCTCGAACATTGGTGTAAGACACACCAATGATTACACTTTGCAGACCACTGGTCTGTATGCATTTAGGCTTCGTATTGGTAGATAAGCATTTCTTTCTACCAATTAGAATAGCAGGGTTCTGACAGCCATCGGATGGCAGAATACCTTTCAGATAGGATATCAGTTTTAGGAGGAAACCCAGTCCAGACATAAATCATAAATAGCAGTTCTCATTTTAACCCAAAACGGCTTTAGCTTTTCTTATTTAATAAATCTATACTGCGTCGAAAGTATAGTTAATCTAAGTTTAAGCAAAATACAATTCCACGCACACGTGCGCTAACGTGTAAGCCGAAGTAGTGGGCACAGAGTTGGCCTATTACAGAACTGGTGCTTGGCAAGAAATCACAAGAAAAAGCTCTCGGATTCCTCAAGGCGCACGGATCTTCAGCGGCTGCAGCTAGTACTGCATTGAAGACACTTCGACAGCTTCACTAGCAAGGTAATCTTGATGAGCACATCGCGCAGTTCCATGAGCTGGTCGACAGCGGCAGCATCGTGGACCCCACGCCTCCTTCCGCTTTCCCAACCTTCATCCGCCTTCGATCTTCTGAATAGCCTGCGCAGTCTACATAGGAACAAATTACATAGTAAATCAAAGCCGATGGCTAGCGTTGAACCAACGAGCAGCAAATACTGCTCCTTTCATCCGGAAGGCATCGTCAGCGGTGAGCATACAGAGGCTCCAGCTTCAGTGACGGCCATGAGAACAGCGGAGGGAGAAAACATAGCTAGCGTACGTGTGGGGCAGGCGCCGAAACTACCTCCAGCAGCATACCGTCCTTGCTGGGATGCTCGACATCACAAGAGCGGTCCGGGGCGGCGGCGAGGATGGCAGCAGCAGGTGGTGGGCCTTGCACAGCCGCACAACACGTATAGGGGTCCGTCGGAGGCCTTGGGGCTCCAGGCGAGCCGGTGTCCCACGCGCCATCTTCAGCGCCGTCGCGGTGGCGGTCGTGTTTGAGAATGGCTGTGCAGCCTGAGAGAGCAGGGATTTTTCATATATTTTTTAGTATGACAATTCCCGTGGGAGAGCTCGCGGGTCGCCGCTAAGTCCGATTTTCAAACAGACGTTTACACCGGTATTGGTTCGAGTCGCGGTCAGACAGTTGGAGTTTTTACGGTATGAAGATGTTCTTGGAAAGAGACAAAAAACACCAATTTCGGCTGTTTCGTGGTGTTACAACCAATAGAATTCATCATAAGGGAAATGAAAATATAGCCAGTGAAAACAACACCTCCAATTTAAGGGGGCACCAGCTTAGGAGATATCTTTTGTAAAATAGTTTGTATTGAAATGCTAGCTGTATTTCGATAGCTGCAAAATGTTAACCAATCATTGCGATGAAAGCGAAAATACTGTGCTTTTTATTAGCTTTACTGAACTGATCACTCTAGTATACTCCATCGGTTTTAAAATCACTGACTCCAATAGCAATAATTCTCACAACAGTGTGAATTTTCAACAAACCGTTTATTTTCAATTGTACTGACGAATTATTTTTAACATGTAAAGCTCAAAGCCCGACAGCGTCTTGGTCGTACCCCCGAATATGTTTAGCTCAATGTTGATATATCCTCTGCGTTTCACCAGTGCTTTTGCTTTTGTTCTCTCAGCCTAAAGGGCTGAGAGTTGTCGCGCCCCCTCCCTGATAACAAAAAGGGCCGTTAAAGGTAGCCGCGGGCTGTTGGTATGATATACTGAGCTTGGGTGAAACCGGAGAGGTAGATCAAATAGAAACTAGAGTAAGATATATGTAAATATAACACTATTCTTACTACGTTAGCGTCCCTTGCTTTGAGTGCTATCGGGAAGATTTACAACTGAAAAGCAAACCCAAGCGTCGGCCACCTTCCCGGCTCGTTCCGATATTCACGACGCCTCTTCTCGAGTACTTACCTTGCTCCTTTCATCGTGCCACCCGTCCTTCTTCGTTACTATTTTCCTTCTTAGCGACCACAGGCGCTCGATCCCACGTCACGTCCTCCATCCCTTGCCTCGCATCAGCTACCGTTCCTCATCCAGCTAGCATTGCACGTCAGCTCTCCTCTCGTGCTGCGAACTCGCAAAGCATACCTCGGGCCATCCTGGCGTTGTTCATTATAATCTGGCACTAAGTCAGGTGGCCCACACTGTATGTAGCCATACTCGGTACTGCCGCATATGAACCCACCTTTGGGCCGATTTCAGAGCTGGGATAAAGTATTCGGCCAGTCTCTGTCAGGACGGCTTCACACCCGGACTCGGGACAGAGTATGCCGGCGCTAATACGTTTCTAAAGCGTTCAAGTTGAAATACGGACAAGTTGTTTTGGAAGATTTGAGTTAGAATTCGAATTTATGAAAGCCCCGTATTGTGTTGGCTTGGCGTTTGTAAGAGCGATCCGTAAGTAAAGCCGCAAAAGGTGACTCTTCGGAGGAGTGAAGAAGACTCAACCATATACAAGAAGGTACTGATAAGTTTAACACTGAAAATTCGTACGTATCGGTTTCTACTAGCTAAGTTTAAACGACCATGTTAGTGGTGTCTGTCCCTGATTAAAACTATACTTGTGGGGCGTCGACGGTAAACTTTCCGGCGACCCTTCGGCCCTGATGCTGCCCTGTTTACCCTTTAGGTTAATTCACACCGCTCCTCGTCAATTGAGGGACCGGTCACTAAATATGGGCATAATTTATTTGCTTCTGGTATGGGCCGCGCTGGTTGAGCTCCTGTTTGAAGTCTACCCCCCAGCGTTTAGTATTTGTCCGGATGTACTGGTATAGCGCGCAGTTAGGTCGACCTGACTGGGTGATAAATCCGCTCTCGTTACGACATCGGAGCGCGTCGATAGCACTTTAGAGCCTGCATTCCATGTGGCCTCTGACTTAAATGTTGGTTGGTGTCGTCGATCCGATCGCGAATGGAGTCATGAGAACTATTGTGGGATTGTAGCTCCTGATCAACTAGCAGAAGTTCTATATGAAGTTGGGGGCGTCGTGATTCATGAGCTTCTTCAATTACCGGCGCTAACAGTTATTAAATTACATGGCGTAGGTACCGCTCTCGTGCAGGGATTTGCAGAAGGCGTAATTGGTCTTCCGCTCTTTAAAAAGGTGTTCGGGTCTCCCAAATTCCTAGTAGGTCATAAGCGTCCGTGACAGTGACGCAGTTCGCATTAGTGCCTGCGTTATCGTGTACGACGAAGAAACTTCTAGGTAAAACCTCCCGCGACGGCATGATTGTAGGCCGCTAAATCATCGACGAGATGTACCTTTCCAGACGTTTTACGTGGTATTATCTCGAGCAATTAGTTTGGCGGGATTGACTTTCATAGAAGAGATTATTCGATAATACCTTGAGCACTTTACACCCACTGAGGGCATTGTCAGTGAATTGGAACACCTTATCGGTCTGGTGAAGCTACCTCCCACAATCTTGACGCATGATAGAACGTGGTTCGGGAATATCGATGTTCCCTAGTAACTATAAAAACCGATGATTGGATGCGCCTCTTTCGGTAGTATGTAACAGCGAAAATATGTCGATGGAGTGAATAGTTGCCTCATTGGAACCCACGCCAGCATTGGTTTCGTTTTTTTTTTTATCATATTAAACCTTGTTCGATCTCTACCAAATGGAAAGACAGCAGCGCAGAGCGTTTCGGTTATTTTTCGAGACGCCTTTACAGCGGGTCGCCCATTTTAACAAAGCGAAAGCTGATCATGTACACGAAGTTAAACGAGCGACACACGCCACGTGGCATAGTGTAGCGGTCCCACATGCCGCTTATACCCTACCTCAAAAACTTATTTTATTTGAAACATGGTTGTCATTTAACTGTTATCCTATAGTGACCTCCTATGACCTTGTCGGCGTGCGTCTCTAGCGGCCCGTCCAGTTTATCTTGAGAGGCGCCAATGTCCCTTCCATTTTAAGTCTCTGCGGCCTCAAACTCCGGGAAGTTCTCATCAGTAGACCATTGAAGCCAGTGGCCAACATCATTCTCGATGTGGGCAAGCACATCCTTCCGGCGTTGGCCCAGCCACTCACCCTGATCAAGCTGGACTTGTACATCCCTTCGTGTATCCATGGACAGGTTGGCAAGTGTGGTCGCCATCCGGTTATGAGAGCGGAAATGCTGTCGCCACGATAGCACCCGAAGTTGGTCCACCAATCGGCGGCATTGTCAGTACAGACCCACAAGGTGCCTCGCTCGTGGCGGATGGCGCCTTTGATGATGCGGGATTATCCGTTGGCTGTCTCCGACAACGTGCACGGTTTCCCATCCATAAGCCCGGAGGCCTAGCAGCAAACCCAAATACTCTGCCACACTGTTTGTGGTTTGCGTGGAGGTCAGGGACATGCTGCTCACCCAGCGTACAGCTACATCCGCCTCAGTCTCGCCCATATGAACCACCACCGCCCCACTACCTCCCGGCCCTGGATTGCCCCGTGAGCCTTCATGAAATAGCAGCAAAAATCTGGTCATCGTTCGTGACTGTATGGCCTTCAAGAGACGCTATTTCTGGCTTAGCACCCTTCTCAGGATTGTGGCCGCACGGTCGTGATGGTGTCCGCGACTGCGCCGATTCATGTGTAGATGGGCTGTAGCATATCCTCCCCTCAGACAGGCAGCAAGGGTAGCTCGGTGGTAGCCAGCCGTATCGTTGTTCAGCTGGTCAGAGTATGCAACCCTCCATCTCCACATACCGCGAAAAAAAAGAGCGACGCCTATTCTCCAGAAACTTTCTCCATTCCCGTGAGAGCCTGCGCAACGTGTACATGATTTTTCCTGCCATCAAGAGCGGGTCGTTTTTAACTAGCCTCCTTACCTCTCTAGGTGAATTCGGCAGCGTTAGCTGAAAGAAGGACCGAGTGAGATCGTCCCCGTGGGGTCCAGCCTTCTTCGAGGGCTGCGAGAAAATCCCTCGTAGCAGAGCAGCAGCCAGACAGGCCCAAATAATGTGGAACAGGTCAACATCAGAACGGTCAGCAGCATCCAGGTGGACGTTCTCGCTTCGGACATTGTCCATCAGAAGCCGTGGAAAAATGGCCACGAGTAGCGTCATGTAGCTCACAATCATCCCCAGCGTAGCAGGCGTACGTCTCAGCCTCGATATCAGGACTGTTCAGTCCAATATGTCATCGTCGCAGGTCTGCCAGTGTAGGATGTCCCACACGCTTTCACCGAGCTTTGTAAGTTGCTGAAAATCAGCCCGAGTCGTGAGGCGACCCCGACCACCATGGTACAGTCGGATCTCTGCAATGGAAGCGTAAGGCAACCACTCTCAACATTGCCCCCCCCCCCCCCCCCCCCACCGACGCCTGGGCCTCTCCTTTCAGCATAAGTCGACGTGGCCTTGAGTGCGTGTCCATCCAAGCATAATTCGAGCCCCTGTGCTTCCCAGAGGTGCGTTAGTCCCCCGAAGTGCTCTGCAAGTTGGAACAGCGCCACAATCTTATGACACCTAGGGCTCTCTACCGTGGCTCCTCCCGCGCTGCAATCACGGCCCGTCCAGTGGCCCACATCGAACTCTGCCAGCGAAGAGAGGTGCGCACCGCACCCCAGTCGTGTCGTCTAAAGTAAACGGCCGTTGGAGTAGCCCCGAGCTCAACAGGCGCTGCAACAAAATGTCCCCTACGATATGTTCGTCAAATGTGCCGTCGACCACCCGTTTTGTCAATGCTAATCCTGTAACGGGGTTACACGCAAGTGGCTACACGTAGCCACTTGGTTACATGGAGGGTTCTCGAACATTGGTGTAAGACACACCAATGATTACACTTTGCAGACCACTGGTCTGTATGCATTTAGGCTTCGTATTGGTAGATAAGCATTTCTTTCTACCAATTAGAATAGCAGGGTTCTGACAGCCATCGGATGGCAGAATACCTTTCAGATAGGATATCAGTTTTAGGAGGAAACCCAGTCCAGACATAAATCATAAATAGCAGTTCTCATTTTAACCCAAAACGGCTTTAGCTTTTCTTATTTAATAAATCTATACTGCGTCGAAAGTATAGTTAATCTAAGTTTAAGCAAAATACAATTCCACGCACACGTGCGCTAACGTGTAAGCCGAAGTAGTGGGCACAGAGTTGGCCCATTACTAATCCTGCTAGTGCCATCAACGCCAAGCGTAGATCAGGGAGGGCGAGGCCCCCATTCGTTCTTGGTAACGCCGCTAGATCCGCGTCTAGCCAAGCTCTGGCTCTGGATATATATTCTCCACACAGCAGCCATGCCATACGAAATGCTTGATTCTTTTTGGAAAGTGTTGACCCTCGCAAGCCTTGGTCATGGTTGTTGGCCAATGAACGTCATTTTCGGGATGATTACCGTCGCTGCTACTGCGCTACGCTGGTCCACAGTCATGGCGTTACAGCAGGCCATGTGAATGCGCCATGAGTTATTTCTCCGGGAGGCGCCATGTTTGTTTGGTATCAGCACTGGTGCCAACCTGCATGCCTATATATCGCCCCGCGACATCTGTTGGCTACATCTTGAGCGGGGGAGGTAGGTTTGCAGATGTGGTGCCGCCCGTCCAGCTTAACGCTACTACCATCGTTTTCTCATGATTGAGCGCCAGTCCGGACTCAGCGCCAAACTGATCGGTGATCCTGAGGAGTGCGGGAATAAAGTCCATGAAGGCGGGGTACGCTGATGATACGGCAGCGTACCCTGCTATCATCACCTTGATCTCCCCGGCAGCGGAACGTAGCACCACTCCACGCAGATCCGTTTTCCGGTCGATCTCGCGATATAGTGCGCCAGGTGCAAGTATGAATAACAGCGGCGTGAGTGGGCAGCCTTCACGGATGCCGCTCGCGGGAGCGAAAACCGCTGACCGCTCCATCGACTGTGTGAGATGGTCTAACCCGGCTTGGATTCGGCGGGAGCGAATACTGTTCGCAAGGAAGCGTACGGAAGTGCCATCATGAAGCGGCTCACCGCGGCGACGAATTGTTCGGGATATCCGTGTCGTCGTAGCGTCTTGACTAGGAAGTCTTGCGACAATGAATCGTAAGCCTTCATAAAATCCAGAACCAGCACCACGGCTACCGCCTATCCTTCGTTCACTCCGATCAACTTTTCTCTGCCTCAAACAGGTGGAGCGTCTTGGGGATCGTACGGCCAGGCACGAATCCACGTTGATTCGGATGAATGCGTTCCTCTTGTGTTGTATCACTAGGATCCTGGAAGATATCTTGTTGTTCAATAGCGCGAGCAGGCGATAGTTGAGGGCATTGTTCTGCTGGCCACCTTTGCTTAGGCAAAATATGTTGGCCTCGAGAAAGACTTCGGGACGACACCTTCCGTGTACCAACGATTTAGTAGAATGACGAATATAGGTACGAGATACGTTTGGTACGCCCGATACCAATCGTTACCAAGTAGGTACAGTCCTGTAGCTTTGCCAACCTTGCCAACCGTGTGTACAGCGGTTTCTTCAACGCCCGTGATTAGCGCGCCGCCCGCTTCCTGTTCTGCTGACGAAATCGTTATCTTGAGTATCCATCCCGAGTCGTCATCACGTACCGCTGGGGCTGCCACCGTTTGCTGCAGTTCCCTACCTAAGCGAGCAACCACCGCCTCAATGCGGGCATTCTTACCTTCACGAGCCATCTCCCGTCCCTGCAGGTCCATTACGCCTAACCTAAATCACTTCTGATCTAATATTTCTATTAACCAGTTTCTGTAGCATCTGACGAAAACACTCGGAAGGCCCATCCTACTGTGAGCGCGATCGACCGCGAGCCTATAGTAAACGTGACTGATATGTGTTCGATCAAGAACGGAGGTTGTACGACAATGAACCGGCATAAGGCCTTTTCCCACCCTTCCATTGCGGACCTTCCAATGAAGGAGCCCCAGGAGGCTTGCAAAGCTCTACGAATGAAGCCCGAGAGGTACAGGTACGGATGTCGACAGTAAACAAATCGGGTGGGTTCATATTATCGTCTTCCCAGAAAGAATTTCATGGCGACCTCTTACAGAGCGGCAAGAGATGAGGGCACGTTTCAGTCCCATTTAGAAAAGACTACAAGAGCTTGAGCCTTCGCTTATATGTGAACTTAAGTCCGCCCCGGTCCAACAACGAGAAATCTAGGCTGGGTAAAACGTAAAGTCCAACGAGGACTGGGGAGAAAAACTAGCAAGGTGCGCAATTCTTCTCAAACACGAGATAGCTGAACGCGGAAGCAAATTTCACAATTGAAAGCAAGTCTACGGGTGGTCCATACGTGTCCGTGCGGACCGCTCTGAAAACTACGATTGCATTGAACAACAACATACACACATTACGTTTGGAATCGTTTCGCAAAAGAAATTCTCCATTCACTATCACTCGATCTCATTTCGCGTACGGTCAGCTTGTTGGCGTTAGTGGTATTCAAACAGTTTAGTTCTTGCCGGCTGGGAGGATATCATGCGTGAAGCGATCTCGAAAAAAAAACGTGGTATTTAGCACTGCATGATATCATTGTTTGGCGAGCGCCAATCGAAAAGTACCAGCAATTTTGCGTTTCACCTCAGCACTAAGAAATACGTGTAATAACGTTATATTAAAGTGAAATTCACGTGGAGAGTTTATGAAGTAAGTGGAATTTAAACACGTAGATAGTAGGCAATACTCCATGAAATCAGCGAATTCACGCTACATTTGAACATGAAGATGTGATGGTGTGGATATTCATGTTTCGATCGAGCGCCTTGAGGATTGTTTTTGCGCCCAACTTCGCTAGGGTTGTATATACTTTCCTTGGCTCCATCATCTTAAACAACTACTGGAGTATCAAACTTTTTCCATACAAATGGTAGTATAAATTGGTTCATCCTTCCGTGACGCCAAAGCGGTGACACGAATTCGGACATTTGACTGGCTACCGAGCGCAGCGAAGGCGGCCCCGACTGGCAAACATACGTTTGTTGCCAAGCGAACCGACGTGGCCCAAACCGGCACCTGGTACAACCTTGCGGAACCGAAGGGCCCACCGCTGCTCAAATTTAGGACCTAACGTGTGAGTAATGCGGCGAGCGTAACGGAGGCATTACCCATGCCATAAACGTAAACGAATGTACGACATGCATGTGCCCCCGCCGCGAAGCGGCGGCGCTCGGCTAGTGTTACAAACAATACTAAGACCATAGTACCACTCTGAGTATTATACGTGCCAAGTTCATCAATATTAGAGCTAGCTAAACAATCGTTCTAAAATGAAGTTTACACTCCACTGTATACCGTGATGTAGTTTTATGCGTCAGATTCTACCTAGAACAATATTTATGATGTGGAGAAATTTTGAGCAACGGCTATCCGCTTTGAATCTGAAACACTTTTTCGCAGCTTTTTTTCGATATTTCTCTGCCCATATTGTATCTTTTTCTGTTCTCTGAAATTAATTTTCAAAGCTAAGGGTGGATCCGATTGGGTGTTTCATTTCCGTGAAAGCATGACCTGGTAATTCATATCGGATTATCCTCACAAACTAAAGAGGGATCATTCAAATATCCAGTGGAATAGTACAGTGGTTACGTTACATGGTCTATACTAATAAACTAAACAAATGCTCCCTGCGTCGTCGCCCTCCCGGTTAAGTCCGTGCAATATAGTATTGGATGTTGCGCGAAAAATTCAGGAGAGCTAACGCCCCTAAAAAATGACACTTGCTGTTGTGGTAACAAATATGAAGTGTGGAAAAGACGTTGGACGCTCGACTAAAGAAACCTCAAACTGAGAAATGTGATCAAGCAACGGCGTTCGCAGATTTTCACTCAGCAAACCCGAATTCAAACGTCAGAAAGGATAAACTACAGTTAGGTCTGTTAGGTCTGGGCCGCTCATGGGGCTGTTAGGTTTGACCCTCAGATGGGACCGGGCGGCCGATAGTATTTGATTTTTCAGTTTGTGAAACTACTGCTATACCAAACAGCTGCGCCCGTGCGGATGCTGCGTCGGTACAGACTAGTCTTAAACTTTAAAACATTTGGAGAAGATTTTGCTGCATTTGAGAGCTTCTTCGGGCGAAGCACGACTTTGTGATTGAGACACCAGACCCAATGGGTGGCTTCCAAAACCATAGTCAAAGGTCGTACTTAACAGTTTAATCACGATGAATGGTTTGGTGAGACCATTTTTGGTCTCATTAAACACTAAAAAAAGACTTTTAACGAGCAACGTGATTAAACCAGTAAACTTCACTATCCATGACGGTCGTATCCCAGCAACCGTTTTAGCTAAACCGGTTTGTAATTTAAAAAGGATTACCGATTAAACGATCAAACCGTTTGATATGGGTTTTGGAAGGTACTCAAAAGGAAACCATTCTGTGTTCAACGGACGAACGCGCCCACCGACAGAGGTGATTTAAATGGGCCACTAAAGCTCGAACCAGTCTCACTTGCACGATTAGCACACTTAGTGCTGTGCCACACACGGACCCTCCTACGCCGGTTCGAGACGTTCAGAAATTGAATTTCACTTGGCAAACAAATGATACACCGGCCAGTCTACCAACAAATGTGACCACGACGCACTGCTTCGGAGCGTTTTGGGCTTAGGCTCAATTGCTTTTTAGAAGAAGAAACAAGCTGTAGACATCCATGTGATTTATTTTGCCATCTTTACCAACCGGAGGAAGTAGCTCATTTCCATCTTGTCATATATCAAACTGGGACACAATGGCACCAGTGTACGCATGCGAAACGTCGGTCACCGAGATGTTTATGAATGGTTCAGAGGGGAATTACTAACACCTATACCTTAAACAATGCTGCCGTAGAAAGAGACGTTGAGAGATGTTTGAAACTGACACTCGAGTCAATTGTTCAATATACTATCGCCAGTTTTGTTCGAACCATCGATTGAAAGAAAGCTAATGCGTTTCCTTGGTATTGTTAAGGTGCGCATTCCTCGTGAAGGTTCCCACTGGTATAAGCGCTTTGAGATTTAATAACATTTGAAGCCGCTTTCTCTACGATGCTAGAACTACTGAATTTAACGTGCTAAGGGTGCGAAAACCTCTCGGGAAACCAAAACAAGGCCGGCTAGGCCGGGTAGGACCTTGTAAGAATGCTCTAGGTGACCAAACCCCACCCAGATAACCTAAAGAACGACCTTTTGACGTGGTGTAGCGAAATCGAACAACCGCTTGGATGGTTTGGACGAGTACAATTGCACACATCACTTGAATCCTAACCCCACCAAATCAGTCTGGCTGAAAAGGGAAGTTTGGTGTAATTTATGTAGGTAAGACACGATATACACCGAATTAGACTCCTTAACATAGTAGCAATATGCTTCTCCAGGTGTGGTGCATATAAACCCTTATCTGTGTTAAAGAATTGTTGTGCTGTCCGTATATTCCTCTATGATTGTTTGTACAATATCATTCACTACTCAAAGTACGTCTTCGCAATCTTTTCCGCCGCCCTGAGGGATCACTTCTTTAATATTAATAAAGGAAAGGCGTCGGGCGCGATTCTATCCGGCAACAGGAACTAGTTGATCAACCACAGACTACCTGAGCGGCGAAGGTGGTAAGCGTATGTACACCACCACCTGGGCGTTGCTCAATATCGCTGTTGTTGATGAGTCGCTTTGCTTCAAGCGAAGTGTCGCATCTGAGTGGAGCCAGCGTCTAACGTCGTCGAAGAATTCCAGCTAAGGTTACATGTGCATCCAGACCGTAACCAGCTCTAATCCGAGGCATTCATGCTTTATTTTCTATAGGCGAATAGCACCTTTGCGTGTATATTTACGTCATGTGAGTGAATGTCTCACCCAAAGCAGACCACACCGGGAGTCACTAAAGTATAATTAAGAATCTATCATCTGGTCATCAATAGGTTGCAAAAAAACGGTTCTTGAGTAGCTAACCGGGGTAGCGCTGGCCTCCCAATGCAATGCTAAATTACAGGACCACGTAGTCACAGGTTGAGCCGCAATATCAGATTGCTTAATGAAGAGGCCATGTAGTGGCGCATTATATAGAGGAAGCATTTAAACTGTTTACAGGTAAAATCATGGCTGGGTTGCGCAAGCGTATTTCCTGGTTTATTCGGAACATCTGCTGGGTCTTCTTTTGCCTTTCAATACGCAAAACACTGATTCTAATGAGGCGTTTGCAATGAGCGCGGAACTCTGCACCATCATTCGTTCGAAGCGGAAAAAAAACGTACATTACCGTTGGTCAACGCCACACCAGTACGAACGACTGTGGCATATCGTGCTTCCTCCCACCGATATTTGTCCCTACACAGGCTCCACAGAGTCTACGATCTCCCAAACAATTCGATATTGTGATCGAGCGTGATTTCCGGCTCTCAGATATTTGAGCCGCTGGTTTCTTGTGGGCGAACCGCTCGCAACACGCCAGCAACCCCTCAACCCCTTTGTCACACAGCGCAGTCCACACCCTGAGATTGTGAACTGTCGCCGGGAAGATGCTCTTCAGACGGCACCTTCGTAAGATGTTGGTGATGGGAATTGATGTTTCTTTGAAGATGACAATGTCCGCGATGTTGTTAGGGAAGTGACTCCTGTAGTTAACTACAAGCCCAGTTGAAATGACTGGCACTTCTAATTAGTACCCGTGTAACATGTGTTTCTTCGGGTATTAGCGCTGACGCTCTATCTGGGTTCCCGATGGGATATTGACTTGCTGGAACGCAACGTCAATGGCATATCGCCCAAAAAGAATGCCCGAGAAGCCAAACGTTTCTGCTATCTCGGATTTAACTAGGCCGTTTAGCCTTGGACCGTCGGGCCCAAATTTCAGTGCGACAGCATGTAGGATGCCACGTCAATCCACAGGGCGTTGATTTTACTTAGCGAACGGTTCGTGAGTTTGAGTATACGCTCTGCGCCGAGGGTGGATACAAACTCACCGAGAATGGGAAATGGCTGATCGCCCTCGCCCTCGTCCGAATCGCTGGACCAAGAGGGGTAACGAGCTCTTTTTTGCTAACTGCTCCTCCTCTCACGCTTCCAAGCTGACGATATTGTTCAGCATGCGTTGGCGGGATACCCTGATGCTTCTAGGCGTGGCTGGAGTAGCAGCAGCGCGTGAGACAATGAATCTGCGATTAGAGCGTCTCGTAGAGAATGAGGGGCATGGTAAATGTAGATAGGGGCTGATTCAGCAATCAAGATGTCGAAGTAGCCGTTAGCCATTGAACTAGAGAAGGCTGGGTTAGGCTTGTACTGTACCGAGTAAATTGGGGGATGGTAGCCCAGACCAGCAGAAACCGAAGTAACTAAAATGCAAATAATCCAGGCGTGCGGAGGGCTCACACGCCACCGGATTGACACCGCGATACCACTTCAATATTTAAATTTGGACCTGGTAAACACGTTGCCTGCCTGCTCTGATGCGTGCTTTTGTAGCAGGTCGAGTAGAGGGCTAATGTTGACCCATCCACAACGCTGACTTGGTTGCATTTCTGACCGTGATTCTGTTCCCCATTGCCGACAGACCAGTCCCGTGAACCAAAGCCCAGTAATTACATGCAGCATAAACGAGGTACAACTCCTGATGTTGATTTCTCTTGATAGCGATAAAAAGCGACCCCCGACGCAATCAATACCGAGAGGATCGTCTGTACCTTATGCAAGGAGAAGAGCCAGTCCTCGGATTGCAGCTGGTTGCGTTCTAATTTACACACGTGCCCTTAGCTGGAACACTTCGACGCGGCCTGACGCTGACTCCGCTCTGAAGCAACGCTTCGCTTGAAGCCGTAGTCGAAATCCATCTCCTTGCAAAGCAAGATGTTGCGCACATCCATATTTTGATGTGGTACACGCCACATACGCTCACCACCTTCGCTGGGTAGTTGGGCATTTCTCCGTCGTGGTTGGTGAACTTGCTCTTGCTGCCGCAACCGAAAGCGAAATGCGTCCAGCACAACGTCTTCATTCAAATCAAACAAGTAACCCATTTCCATATTGTCGTGCGGCAGCCGGGGGCGCTTCGCCTCGTTCTGCAAGAACATGGTGCCCGTCGGCTTACATACAGATATTTTTGCCGGGGTGACCTCACGGCAAACATCCTGGTGTCACAGATCATGGAGAAACTCATGGTCATCCGCTTGTTTACGCTTCGGATCACGTTTACATTTCCAGGCACACCCGCCGAATGCGAAGGAATTCAGTGCGACGGATATATTCGCCCATATTACATACCTTACAGAGAAAGACTGCGCGTTCATCAGCCGAAATCTTGCACCACTCCTGCGCCGGGGCGGAGAACCTATTCTTGGACCGGATCTGACCGGAGAGCCATATAACTGACCCCATGACAGCTTCTTCCTGAAGCTTGATCTCGCAGGAGGGCTGGCTTGAGTTTGTTGACCCATTCTCGCGCACGAAACCATCCTGCTATTTACCCTTAAACTCTTTCAAATACAAGATCACGGAGATCCGGACGCGTTCGATCATAGATGAACCATAGAAACCACTGTGATTGCTACGGGTCGGTGACGAGAAATCAAGATGATCCGGATCATATTCTCCATGGAAACTGCCGTGATCCGAGGTTCTCACGTATTCCATCTCCACGTCTTGTGATCCCAATTTAATCGGCGCCTCTACAACCGACGTGGCAGCATCTACCCGTTCTTCCGCAAGCAATCGGTTCATCGCGGCTTGGAAGTAGCTTTGCAGCGTATCAGACGATCCAGACGACCCATCAGGCAATGTGGTCACGGTGCCTAAACAAACGTCGGTTGTGGGTTCTTTGCGCGATCCATCCGATCTCGATCGGATGTGGATCTCGCCCGGTCGTGGCCTGCCAGCACCGCATCTCGCCTGGCGCGTGCTGGAAGTTTGGCCGTTACCACGTATACCTGTAGAGGATTTCTGTTCGTTGACTTCATCAGCCTTAACAAGCAGGTGGTGACAATACCAAGAATCGTGGAGTATTTCAAAGATAAGAATCCCGCTTGGAATCCGATTGAATATGTGGTAATTGACAAGGATTTCGTGGAGGAGGAGGGAGGGGGGTCTAATGGAGGCATTTTGAAGAGCCAAGATACTGCTGTGCCAGTTCCATGCAATCAAGTACTGAAAGAAGGCAATCGAACAGCTAGTGTTTCGCTTGAAGGTATTGCAGCAGGGGAAAGTGCCGAGACCGATGCCAAAACTACTCTATAGGTATGTATACTTCTGCTGTAAATTTCCATTCAACAATCTAATCTATGTTGCACATGAATTTATTTAGCACCTCCCAGGGCAGATATAATCTTTTTACCTCGTTGCGCCAGTATTGTACGAAAAAGAAACGTCAAGAGTTCGTTGCTTACTTCGAGGAAAACTGGAATTCCTGTCGTGAGATGTGAAAAAAAAAAAAACATTATAGAGGCAAAATGGAACCAAGTCAAGATGCTGCTAGGACTCAAGACGAGAATTGACATTGCTAGTGCTGGCCTATTGCAGCATCAATGACAATTACCTAGAATACCGATTTTTAGAATTGGCCATCAACGCTCAACATCGCAGGTACCCAAGACTCAAGTTTCTGAGGATGGTGGGAAGTCGATTGTCTGCTAAACGTTTTTGCGGTGATGAAAACGGAATGGGAGCGCTTCGTCAATTTAACGGAGGGTGCGTCGGGTTCGGAGTGTTTTGTGCTGGAAATTCACGGTATGAATATAACCAACGTGTGTACTGACTTCGATTGGTGTTGCGCCTGCCTGTTCTACAAAAGACATCACCTACCGTGACGTCACATCATCCAATTGCCTGACGTTGGACACGATTATGAAGTTCTTCCGGTTATTTTTTTCATGGCCGGTGGAGAACGTACGCAGCGCTTCATGCGAGAGGTGATCTTTCTGCTCAGCTGACATATTGAAGCCTATTGTACAAATGACCCAGTTAAGGTTGCCTAAAGTCAAGCTGCCAAATTACGAAGATTCTATGGAACGAGTTGATGTTGACGGTACTGCGACGACAACCGCAAGGAAGCCAAAAGAGATAGTTCTTGTTCGACTTCACCTCGAAGAATGTGCAAACCAAGTTGTTTTGTCTCCCACAAAGATGTATTCATGTGCAAAGACCAAGCTTGAGCCATCCTAGAACATGCATCCTGCTTACCAAGTGCTGACTTCTATCCAGAGCTGTCTGCATCGAAGGAAACGGACGCTATCACTATCGCTAACAACGGTGGAAATGACGGTTGTGATGAGAGGAAACGATGGTGCAAGGTCGGGTAGGATATTTAAATCTACGATCGATAATCCACCATCGAAGGTTGATCGGCGCGATTGAGGATTGACGATCAAGGATAAATTGCTGAAAGGCTAAGGGTGCCGCCGATCCTTGAAGATTCAAATTGGGGGGGGGGGATAGACGAAGGTAAAAAAAAAAAGAAGACGTGCATACAGCCGTCGCTGGGTATCAAGTGGTTGTGGAGATATAGATCCAGGATGGGATAGAACTTAACCAGAAATAAGAGACCAATTTGCATTGTACTTCTCAAGTGCCTTTCTACCCTCAAGAAACGGGATCGACATTGACCGTACGGAGCGTTCGAACGTTGGGCGTAGTAGAACTAGCGTTCGTTGTGATATTGGGATACTATATTAGCTAGATTTTTCTACCTACCTTCAAATGCACATCTAAGGTTAACCGTTTTCGAAAAGTTAATGAGGAAAGTGTCGTCGTTTGTTGCCACCTGCCAAAATCGATTGAAAAGTGAGACCCAATTGCATATAGCAACCTTATCGTTACAGCAACGCAACACTTACAGGATCATTGCCCGCGAAAATTGTCGCATTTGGCTTCCGCCACTTGTGTATTTTGGTTTAACGTAAACAACATGTGTCATTAACTTTAGCAAGCATCCACTGCAAACAACTGACGCAGCCGTACCTGGGGGTTGCGTTTTTATTTACTCACCGGAAAAGTTTCCGTCGTCTTCAGACTCCTCTTTGTCCAGAATAAACTTGTCATCGCTGCTGTCGTGTGCTCAATGCCAAGCGTGACAGACATTTAGTTCAGCTCGGTTGTTGTTTCCTTGCAGGTCCCGCGCTTGAAAATAAATCCTAAATAATAAAGTGAATGTCCGTCTGTCTGTCATGGTACGCATTTCCAGCATTCTGATTGGCTATAAAAATCACTTATTACAGTACGAGAATTTGACAATTCAGACAAATATTTAGCTTTTGTCGGAGCGGGTTGCGCCGCAGAGCGGTCCAGCGAGCTCTCTCGTGCATACAAACATTAAAACATCCATGTTGTCGCAACTCATGCCCAGTTGTTCGCACGTTCGACGCGGTCCGTTCTGCTTCAGGCATACGGCCAGTCGTCTACGCGCTGCTTAAAGTGAGGCTTATTCCTCCGTTCGCTTTTTGTAGACTGATTGCCGCTCTGCGCTACTTTGTGCTCCACGAGATATGTCCGCCGCCGCGCGATTATTGAAATGATAGGCTCATACAATGATCATACATAGTTCGAAATCGTATTTACATAGGACCGAAGTGTATTTAAGTGAACAATATATCTAAAACGTCGAAAGCGTACCTGACTGCTAGTGGTAATTTAGACAAATATATTCGTCTGGTTTTTTTATTACATCTATGATAACCATACATGCCTCAAACATTTAAATCGACCATGCCTTAAGGTTGCGGGAACCGCTTCGTACACTTCGCCGTTTTTCATTCACGATAACTTAGTATTATCCGATAGCATGATGGGCGTGCTGATAAATGTTTCGCAATTTCTACCTGAATCACAACCTCCTAGCAAAATAGTGAAGGCGTCAGAACCCACATTTGAAGCTATCTTCTCTCTAAACTAAATTGGGCCGAGTAGCTCGAAGGAATGGGTAGAACCGTCCGCAGGAATTGGAAATCAAACTTTCCATCGACTTCTGCTTACAGCGGGTGTATTACTTGACCCCCCCCCCCCCGCCGCCGCACATTGACGTAGATGCAAAGCTCATTCACCGTGTTCGGCTAGATCTTTGACTTAGGCGCTTGTTAGCCGTTTGGAGAAGAAAAAAAACTGCAGAAAGTATCGCTACAAAACGAGGTATGTACCCTCTTGCACTGAACCCACCCTTCCTTGTATCGTGTTTGTTACGACCAATCGCATCAGAGCCAAGTGAAGATCGACATTGACACCCGCCAGTAGCTAGCGATGATATTTTATGAAAAGTGGGCATTCTACACAGCATGTGTCCGACTCAAACGTTGCGCATCAAGATTCCGACGATACCTGTAATAATCTGCTGTCGGGTGGATCCACACTATTGTAATCTTGACAAAGTTACTGGAGGAAAGTAGAGCAAAGTTGACCGTGATGTCGCGCTTAAATGAAGCAAGCTTTGTGTGACTGTCACGGTTGTTCATGTGCTCCCCAATAAAACCAGAAAAAAACTCAATTTTAAGCGCTGCTCTACTCGATACATAGGTGAATGCGAAATGGCACGGCAATATCACGAAGTCGATCCGGTATAATGTACCGCCCCGTTTCATGTCACTTGTCTTCTTTGCGAAGGTGTCTTGGGATTTCACAATATTGTTGAAGAAGTACTATGTTGAGCCTTTATAGAAAGCTGATGCTGGTGTGGTCTCAGTGGTGTGCATAGTGATAGTACCATTTTAAAGTTGAACGGGTTCTGACAAATAGAATCGTTTCTCACCTACCCCCCCCCCCCTACGTTTAGTCCCAGCTCTGAACATTTGTCCCGTTTATGCATATGTAGCATCTTCTCATACTCTTCATAGCTCAACTAAGTATACATTAGGGGACAGGTAATATGAAAAACGGCAAAAATTACAAGGGGGCCAGTGAAGTCAAACGAAGTGGTGTAAAAGTTGGAATTTTGTCAAGGTGTAGGCGCACTTGCCGTATTTGTTGTGCAAGTTCTAACCGAGCACTGCCGCTACTGGTGGGGTGGGTTTGGTGTTTTGTCCAGGTAGGTTAGGTAGCTCTCTTCTCTACGTTGCGACAGGGATACAAAAAAGCAAGTTGTTAACAAGAAGTTCGCTACAGATGTAAAATAAATTACCTCCAAGTAACGATTTTAAAATTGCCCGGCTTTCTTCACGTTCTTAGCGTTGTTTGTTGTCAGCGACACGGCGGTCACCCCGTTCGAAGTAGTTTTCAATAGGCAAAATCTCGTTTATCGCAAAGTTGCAATATGCTTCCTCGTTTTCACCGCGCCATCTGAGCATTACGTTACCCAAACCATTGCAGATATTCCAGGGAAATGCAATCATGTTGATCATGTTTGACGCCTGGGATTTGACCATATATTCATCGATATTACAACGAACCGTATGCCCGACACTCGCCCGGCTAAAATCGTCGTTATACGCTTGTAAAAGCGTGTTGCGAGCACATCAACAAGGTGGTATCGATTTGGTAGCGGGATATCCGGGTAGATTTTCTGCAAGGTTTTACGAGTGGACGTCAGCTCGATAGCGTTTTTGAAATACCGAGTTCGCCAGATAGAACATTATCGCGGCTTCATCAGAAAATTGGAGGATTTGATCTCAGCTACCATCAGTACAACCTTGAAGATCTCTATCTGAGCCATTCGCCACGTCCAAATCAACGCCCAGCTGTGCAGAGCTTGACTGAATCATTCGTCTCTCTTCAAGCCCTTCAAGTCTGGAAATCCCGGCGGTAGTGGCCATTCCTCACTGCTGATGTATCTGCTTTTGCCGTTTATTCGATCAACTGACAGCTTCCCATTTGTTTCGCGTCTCCCCCTGGGATTGAAGGGAATCCCTGTAATACATGTCGGAGCAATTGACCTAGGTTGCGGCTTGTGAAAAATTGTCCCGCAGTGCACGGTCTCCAGATTTTTGTCGACGTCATGGTCCAGGGTCTGAAATACGCATCCGAGATCGTGGTAGGGCCGTCCCCCGCGGCCAGGACTAGACATACACGCAGAGCAAGCCACTAGAAAGCTACTGTAAGCGCCTAGAGCGCAGGGGGCCGCCAGCGCCACTTCAACGCTAACTTTCGCTCAGACGTTGACTTTGACACCCAAGAAAATATTTACAGGAATGATACACTCCTATTTTAGGTGACCAAATCACGGCGAATCCCTACATTCAAGCTAGAAACTGAAGAACATACGTACGTGATCTTTAAACCAGCTCTCCGTGGTCGTTGATGGTCGATACTACTTTGACGACCACTCACACGTGGCTTCGACACCATAATACTCTTGGAGTTAGTATCACTTCGTTGCTCGCGCTATTCCATCTCGTACAGACACCAGATTCTTCGGTAGACCTTTTTTTCTTTTGTAAATGCGGCACGTAAAGAACAACGGTCACTAAAAATGGCGAAAATTAGGTGCTGCCACGAAAATACCTTACAATAGCATTTTTTGTAATTTATTGGCATGAAATTTCTCACATTTGCAGAGGTGGCTTCCGGGAACAATCATTTTTCAACAATCAAATCTATTTGCGGACACTGTTGCAAAACATGCGATGTCGGTACGTTTTACGTTTGAACTGAACCGATGTTTCTGCAAACCTTCCCAAATATGATGGTTTTGGTTGCGGAGAGCGGAGTAAAACCATGCATCCAGGCATGTTTTAGATTTTTGAGTCGAATCATCGCATACTGAAATCAAATTAAATTCTATCGATATAGGGTTAACAACGCGCTGGATAATTAGCGATACAAGAAGATATTCAAATATATAACCCAAGTCCACCTTCCAACGGAAGCATCTTGTAAAAACCACCTCCATGTAGGCATTCGTACACCCCGTTTTTCTGGAACTGAACCGCAAAAGCTGCAATTGTATCTTGTCTAGTTGTGTATTCGTGTATCCCATTTTACCTGACACTATCATCCTCCGCAAAAATTAAAGTTTTCTGTGTGCGACCAGGCAGTTACGCAAGCTTCATGCATCTGTGGTGAATAAAATTTGGTGATTCTTTAACCGGGTCAACTGCTCAAAGATGACCGAGAGTGAGCATGTGTCCTTCTCCAACTGAGCCATGCACTGTGTAATTAGGGCCAGTAATAGAAGAACTAGACCTCCTTGAATTAAAAAAAATGTGGATTCCACCATGTCCTTCTCCTTGTTACTTTGGATTGAAGGTAAGATTTCAGTGGATCTTCGTTGGCTAGCACGGTCTGGATGCAATCACGAGTCGAATAGCAGACAGTAGCCACTGAAGCATCATTGCCATGCCTGCAGTAAATAGGGGCTGTATTTGGTCACTTCTTAACCGTTTATTTGTGTTGATGTGGGACCTAAAAACTACAGCCAGAGTGTTGCTGACGCCAACCCCATCACCCACATAAAATAGCTCTACTACGTCTTTTACGAGGTGATTTAAGGTATGAGCGCCACAACCGGTGAGGTCACCAACAAAACCCGATCTCCCCTAGGCATCTATACATTGCAAACACAAAAGAAACATTAATAATGGTTTTCGTGTTGTATTACTTACTGCGGTGTTCACAGCCACGTATAGGGCACATGATCTCCTTCTGCATTTCCCAGTGACTAGGAAACCTCTCTCTCATCCTTTTGCAGTGGTATGGTCCAACTGAGGGTAAATATGAAACGCAAGCAACGCTGCACTTTCATCTTATGAAGGTTACAGAAGGGTGAGCTGGCGTGACGTAGGGACTTGTGAAGGAGGGGAAGTAAAGAAGAGTGAATTAAGAATTAGTGGTGGCGAGGCTGGGGGCCTCGTATACTATGCGTACAATATAGTATAGAGTAAGCCTGTTAATTACATCGGGCACAGTGTAGCAGGATAGGAAGATGATATCCTCAACAGCGTTGCTGCATCTTTCACTGCATATGGTCATTTGTACTACAGATTCTTCAATAATTACAGGTTTTATCATCATTGGACTAGCCAGGTGCATGTAAGTACATATAAGGATAGGGAAGATTACCGATGGGGGATCCCATTAAAATACGTCGGTATTATGCTGTTTGTGCATGGGATGTTGAGCGTGTGACGTAAGATTCGGTATAAAACCAGGGAAACCTCCGTGAGGACAAAACCTTGTGTGCGAACAAAAGATAAACTCAGTGGCAAAAAACTAAAGGAACGCAATTGGCACGCTTCATGCTGTAGTGTCGTACTCGCACACTATACGGAATAACCATTATTATTGCATGGGGTACGTACTGCCATGGTATTACTTGCTCAGAGGTACTAGAGGGTATTAATCCTCTACAAAAATACTTAATGCAAGCTATTATTACTTCATGGGGTACGCACTTCCATGGCGTTAGTAGTATATAGAGCGGTTTTGTCTTCACCTCTTAGCGGCATCGCTCAGCTCGTTTCCAGTCTGGTGCTATGAAGCACGCATTTCTGAGGTTGTAGGGTGGTGGGGCAGGATCTCCCCCGCTTCGTCGTGTCCATCTTTCCGAATTGATCGTCGGAGTTGGAGTGACGATGGAGACGGCCTCCCTCGCCTTGCTCGTCAACGTGAACAACTTAGATCTCAGCTGGTGTGAATCTTCAGTGAGTCATCTTCGCCCAGTGTGTCACGCTCCGTGTCAGCTCTCTCTCGCTCTCCCTCGGATTCCTGCGTCCCCACACGGAGAGGATGGTCATCGAGGGCTGCACACACGCGGTAACGAAGAACAACAGAGGCGAAGACCATGTATGGAAAATAATGTAACGGTAGTGATTAGTAATTCCCGGCAAATCCCTAATTCCTGATCACGGGATCAGATGTGATGAGGAAAGCATTTTCCTATCCTGCTCCACTGTACACGAGGTAATTAACAGGCTTACTCGATACTATATTGTACGTCACAGGGAACGAGGCCACCTGCCTCCCCACCACTAGTTCATAATTCACTCTTCTTGCTTTCTTTCTTTCTTTTTTTCTCCTCTTTCACAAGTCCCTACGTCACGCCAGCACACCCTTCTGTAACTTTCATAGGTTATGATGCCCAAGCTAAGCCGGTATCCCATGTGCTGTGGGTTCGAAACCCGGCGTCGCAACAGCTTTTGGCTAGGTGGTCTACGATGTGGTGTGCAGCTGCGTAACGTGCTTCTCCGTGAGCAACAGCGTATGGCTAACGTGTGTGGTATTGTGCTACTGTGTGTATTGTGAGCGGTCTAGATACCAGAATTGGAAAGATGGAGGAGGCTCGGGAGACAAGGCTGGTGAAGTACGCCTTGGCGAGCTGGTCAAGGTAACACGGTGGCATGCGTTGTGTTGTGGGTTCGAGGCCCGGCGTCGTAACACATTTTGCCGAGGTGAAGGGAGTAGCAATGTAAGTGCGCAACAATAAAGAGATGTGATAGCAAGGTGCCAAATGTCAATCAATCATTATGAGCTTCTAAATACCGTTTTCTGTGTATCGAGTACGGGGCAGATCACTTGTTGTGAACATGCAGACGCTTATATACAACATTTGATACAACTACCCCAGGTCAACCAATATGTCTGCTACAGTACTCCATTTACCAACTTGCTTCGTTGCAAGCGGGCAAGATGGCGCCGCGACGGGCTAAGCGAGGGCTCCACGATGCGTTCTTGGCAACAGTTTTGGCTGCACGCCTCATACAAACCGTAGCTCGGGCTGCACGCGGCGAAGTACTAGAAATGCTCCAGTGGCGACCAAGACACAGGACAAGTCCAGACAGCTACTAGCAACCAAAACGAGCAGCCTGCAGAGGCAGATGACAGCGAGAGCGATGAAGTTAACATGTACGAAGGTGAAGACATCCTCAAAGAGCGAGAAGGCTATTGCTACGTGAAATGGGCTGGTCACGACTCCGGCGGAAACACATGGGAGTCTGAGAGCAATTTGAAGCCTGAAATGACGCTTTCGGAAAAGAAGCACAACAGCGGAACCACTACAGAATCAGATAGCTGAGGTGGCGGCAAGCGACGATGAGGAACACTTCAAATCCGACGGAATGGTAGATGTTACAGCTGCGGATATTGCACTGAAATGAGTGAGCGCAACCGCGTTGGGGTACATGTCAGTTTTTCGCCTATGGAAGAGGAATTGATGCCAACTGTTGACTACGCGATTGTCGGCTCTGCTTACCTCACGGGTGTGATATATTGGGAGTGCGTGAAAAAAAACAAGGAAAAAGAAATCATCGGACAGAAGTTCTCTCTTTGAACTTCGCTGGATGACGACCCAGTTTCAAATGAACCGACATGTTCATACCATTCCCAGTAGCAAAGTTCTCGAGGGAATTTCTAACTACAACCGATTGAGCGGCAACAAACTACGTGCGGAAACTTTGAAAGTTTCCTGCCGACCGTACCACGAAGGTGTTAATGGTGGAGACTTGTGGGACGAGGTTGACGCCGTTAGTGAGGCGTGTGCGCGATATGATTGTCGAGAGACGGTCCCAGAAGATGCGAGGGATGTTGAACGAGTATCGGCACGGGAGTTTCAGCCACGAGCGGTTATGACACCACCCGAAGACTTGTTTGGCCATAACGATGGACTGATGTCACCCCGTGTCAAGCTGGAGTTCGAATCGATGTTTAAACACTCAGCGGCTTCTAGTTTTCTGGCATGTTTACCTCTCGCGTTCTGGAAAAAAGTTGTGAGCAACACGAACGCGTACGCCTTAGACCAGAAACGCTCACATGTTACGCTGGACGAACTGATGAAAATTCTGAGTGTGCTGCTCCATATGGGGTTGATAGACAAAGGAGAGTATGCTAATACTGGGGCGAACAAGTTGAAGATTCTATTTTCCAGTCTAAAAGTGTCCGACTTGATCTGATCATGTCGCAGATCCTTTTAACTTCATTCGGAAGAATCTCTGCTTTCGTCATCTTGTTTCGAAAGAGAACCTACAACGTGATCCGGCAGCACGTTTGTACCCTGTTGAATATGTTGAAGCTCAGGGCCTCCAAATTCGTCTTGCTAGGAGGAAACGTTGCTGTTGACGAGTTTAGCATCTCTTGTCGCTCCCGTTGCGGTCGTTCGTCATCTGATTGTTTTTAATGTAACCAAGCCCACTGGAAAGTACCACTTTAAGATTTTTATGTTTTGCTGCTCCGAGTCATGCCTTATGGCCAATTCTCGACTTCACTGTGCTAGTGAATGGAGGGCGTCACAAAGGCGTAATTTCGAGCGAGGATTCGGACGCGTTGGCGATAGCGACGGCAGTATCAGCAGAGGTCCGCAAGTGTGTAGCTGAGGTTATTAGGCCAATTCATTAACCTGCTGGAGTTGTCTATACTGACAACTCTGATACGTCAGTCCAGCTATTGAAAATGCTTCGTGTGTCCGGATTATACGGACGCGGAACCATACGGGAAAACTGCAAACACTTCCCGCGCTGTGAAATGATATTGAAAAAAGGTAACTTGTGTCATTAATCGATTTAAGCAAGCGGTTAGTGCTACAAACAAAATAGTCGCGGCATCATGGGTGGACGGCGCAGTTGTGAATATCGTATCAAATGCCGATGCATCGGCATTGACTACGATACAACGTCAGGTTGGACAAATTAAGCAACTGTTCCTGGCTCCTACTTGTGTAATCGAGTACAACAACGCGATGCAAGGTGTCGATCGGATCGACCAGATAAGAGCTCGGTTTTCAGTTGCAGATGGACTTTCTTTTCGAAAGTGACACGAGAAGCTAGCTCTTGCATTTATCGGTCTTGCTCGATGCAATGCTGTTTTCACCCGCAAGATGGCGGGAGGGTACAAAAGCAAGTGTGACCTTACAGAGAATTTATGGTCGAGCTAATTGGTGAGCTGTTATCCGGTGCATGAAAAAAAAAACAGTATTTTGAACACAGATATGATGTATGATAGTTCTGCAGACCCAGATCTCAGCGTATTTCGAACCCCGTCGAATACTACTCAAGCTCAGTGCGAAAGGCGTGGTCAGGGCTCCGAAAGTTTGTCATGCAAGCCGGTACATTCCCACGTGCAATCCCCGACTCAAAACGAAGAGAGGATGTGTCGTTTGTCGATTCGAGGGGCCGTATCCAACCCTATTGACAATGTGGTGTACAGAGCATTTGGTTCCGCTCTGTAGTGGGAAGTATCCCATGCAGCCATCAAAGAATTTCTTTGTCAGGAAGATTGGACATGTTAAGTGAAGTTCGACTCCTACTACTTTCCAGAGAAGCTATTTAACAACAAAGGTCACATTCGACCTTCATCAGAAGTGTATAAGTGCAGAAACGAGAGGTGGGGGGGGGGGGGCTTTCTCTCTTACATCTCCTCCGGCAGTGTCGGAGTGCTCCACCGAGGCTACCGAAACATTTGAACAGTAGAAATATGCTTGTGTAAATTCGATTTTTGTTTTGCAATTGCGAAGCGTGATTCATAATGTAGGAAGATCGATTCGTTCGTACACGTAAAACGCCTGCTGTTGCTGTTTATCTGACGTCCAAATCTATAGCAAGTTTGAAGGTCCATATCAAGCAAATATGCGCGAACAAGAGTCGTGATGCCGAGGACACACTTTTGTCTCCGATAATATTCTTGTTGCTACGGATGACACACAAAAACTGATCGAGTGCACAGTTGGCTGTTTCCTTAAATATTATGTTGTTCGCGATAATAACCGAGCAGCGGGACAATGCACATTGTGGTTCCTGCCTGATGGAATTGATGTCGGCGTGAAATATCGATACTGAGAGGAGTTCTGGGTATCGGGCTGAGTGTTGGGTTATTACTGAGTGCGGCCACAACAACCTCAGGCCTCACTTCGACGCCAACACATACTTGGACCTTCGACTCTAAGGCGACTTAGACCAGAATATTACCAATGCCACAACCAATATCACCAAATATATTGCCGGTACCGACGCGCATCTCCTTTAGCAATGCCGAAACACCGGTTGGGGTAATTGCACTATCGTTAACATGTTTTTTTCCGCCAGTTGGCGGACATTCCGCTGGTCGATATTCTGGAATACTTTATCGGATATTTGACGAGCTGTAGTAGCCGATCTTGGTTGGGAGTGAACGGGGTCAGTCTGTATCGTCAGGACAGTGAAAGGTTGGGCCGGCGTCAAGGCTGGGCGTAGACGGAAGAATGAGGAGGGAAATCGGTCGAGTTTCTTGTCGTACGTCTTCTTTAGCGTTTTGAGGCGCTCTCGGAGTGTAGATTTGGACTTCCCTTTTACGCGCATCCGCTTCGCCACGACATCGCACTCAATGGGGTGGTGGTTATGTAGGTACGGGCGGAGTAGTATAGTGTCTTCGTCGTCGCCGAAGTCGGCCATGGCTTGTTTAAAAATGTATAGCGGGATATAGTTATTTGGAGGTCGGGGCAAATATATGAAAATATGTATTAAAGAAAAACAACATTGGTACACTGGTAACTATTTCATATGACAGCGTGTTTTATTTGGGGTGGGAGATCCTGATCTTACGATAGCTGCCGTAAACTACATGAAATGCCATTAATCACCCACAAGTGATATTGGATCGAAATATGTTTACTTTGGTGACGATTTTGATTGGTTAAATACC
Source organism: Phytophthora cactorum (assembly GCA_016864655.1). Lineage (NCBI taxonomy): Eukaryota > Oomycota > Peronosporomycetes > Peronosporales > Peronosporaceae > Phytophthora > Phytophthora cactorum. The sequence continues at coordinate 88,874 of NHQK01000045.1, forward strand.
GACACAATGACGAAGTGTGGTGCCTGTTCTTGTGCCAAAATAAGGATGAATGCCACTTACCCCTCTTTACACATCGATAATAAAATTGAGCGGTTTCCGTGATTTGCTAAACATGGCCACCTGGATGGTTTTGTATACTGGTCATCGCAATAGGGTTAAGACTTCACAAAATTGAACTGCTGACTTGGTGGGTGCAGAAGCATTCATAGTTTCACACCTTTCGGACTATATTTGGACTCCACGTACATAAAGCAAGATATATATCCTCCTTAGGACTAAATTTGAGAAACAAATATGTCTCACCTCCTGAGAACTAAATGTGACCAACACATTGCTAGACTTTCTTTGGGCTGAATTTTCTAACAAGACCAAACCACAGTATTGCACAAGGATAGGATAAATTTTTAAAATAGATGTCAAACAATATTATCTGTCCAAATTGATAATTTTTTATCATCGGTTGACGCAAAAAGTGAGTTTCGCAAGAGTTGACAAAAAAACGAGTTTTGCATGAGTTGACCTGCGTAGAGTTTGACCCAATTTTATTTTACTTCGTTCGGTCAGGGCTATCATCGTAATATACATTTCATGCATCGTTACCAAACATCTCCATTTGCATGTACTAGTGTATCTAGGGCCGCAAATATCTTTTATACACCTTAAAATAGACGGGATTGACATCTGTTCGGATTGATTATGTCACGGGGATCTCGTTTTGCCAACACCTAACATATGTTTCGAGCCCCTTGTTTAAAATAAAACCCGAGATATAAAGTATGCGAACGGTGGACCTAACTCTCGATTATCCACTAAGCTACCCGCGAATCCAGGAGATCTATTTAATTTCCAGTTTTAATAAGCATCATATAAATAATGCAATGTTTTGAAAAGCAAGATATCACGCTCATTTTTATCCCCACACTGACTTTCTCATTTATTACTCGATGTGGATAGTTGTCACCTAGATGACAGTTATCACTGACGTAGCAGTTGTGACGTGGAGTGGGCAGTTGTCACGTGGAATGGACGATTGGGTTCACGTTTATGTACACTTGGTCGCATATCTACTAAGATCACACGCAACTCCCAACATACGCCCGCATGTATCGACTCACTCTCTCGCTTACTAACCCACTCATTTACTTACTCACAGGGTGTCTTAGTATGGACTCACATTGACATGCTCCTAATCTTTAATGTGGTCGCCGATTTGCACATATGCATATATATATAAATGCTGATGCGGATGCCTACCTACCTCCGCATTAATCAGTCAAAGTGTACACGTCCTCCGCGGCTCGTTTAATCTCTCTCTCTCCATCACTAACAAACGCAAAGCTCAATTTGAAGTGTGTAGCTGTGCATTAAGTCTTTCTTAATGGTACAATATATGTTTATGTACGATGTATTAGTGTCAACACCACCTTCTTCTTCTCGCTGCTGATATTATCAATGGTAGTCTTAAACTTTGATCGCGAAGTGAATCGATACAGGGTCATTATGCTAGAAACACGGTGTGGCAAGTTACAGTCCCAGATTCACTGGGGTTTGTTGATTGTATGGTGATGGCTCGTTGAACGGAGAACAGTTTACCACGTCACCGAAACGAAAACTCCACGCCTAAAATGAACCGAACCGAAGATTCAGTTCTGATAAATACTCAGAGCCAGAAAGAATCAAGAACTGGGTTCTGATAATTTTGTGTTCAAAACCCTCTTATATTAGTATGCAGAACCGCAACTGTGAGCAGAGAACCAGTTCCTGTAACCCCAAAAGGTTCGCTTTCGCACAAGATCATTAGTCCGTTGTGAGCGGCAGGTACAAGCCAAAGCTATGCGGCTCGAGATGAAAGGAGTCGACCGTGCCCGAAGCTCGGATAGAATATACAATGCTGACGCGTGCAGCAGCCCATCGAAGCCTTGGAAGCGTCGCGTGCTGAGCAAGGTGCTGAACAGGAACAAGAGATAGTAGAGATAGAAGAGTTTGATTTACCAAACAGATCTGAGGGTTTAAATCAGCATTCGCGCGGAAATCAGCGCCGTTATCAGCTCAGGGTAGAAGAAGAGATCGATGGAAACCACCATAGGCGGCACGTGGTAGCACAAGAAGAGCTGGTGTGTTTGGAAGCGAGTATAGATCAAGAAAATCTGTTTTACCATGCGCTGGTAGAGACCCCGAACCGCGTAATTGAACACGAGAGGCCCGTCGAAGGCCGCATGAACCAGTTGGTAGCTCATAATGATCAATTACTACCTCAAGGTTTCGGAGCCTCTGAGAGAAGAATCGAATAGCAGCTACAAGCGCAGCTGCATGGGTCTCAGGAAAAGATTTGTTTAAGGGCAACAGAGGAAACACTTCATCTGCAGCATTCGCTTCAAGATGCACTGCAGAAGGCTAAGCGGGCATCGCACGGGCGTCATAGGCAACAGTCGACAGTATGCGAATCTCAGATAAGAGATTTGACGGGGGAATTGAATGCTCAATTGGGTCAACACTTCGTGAGCAGGCATCGACAAGCTCACCCTTAATGACAGATTTGGCTAGTATGCTCACGTAGTCCAAGAACACAACGAAACGGGCATTACAGCACATGCTGCGCGCGTTGACAGTCAACTGGAAGCCACTCTGAACGGCGGTGTACCTACACAAACCACTAAGTATCTGATATTTTAGCCCGGCTGCAACAAAACCTCGATGACGCTGCCCAGCGTCTGCGCTCCGAAGCAAGCCAACAAGCCGCCGATATCACTCACCAACTGCAACTGCAGCTTCAAACCACCCAGAAACGAATTGAGACAAACCAGCGTGCCATTGAAAGCAGAATTGAATCGAAATTTGGCCAACAAAATACTGACGTGCACCAGCATTTTTACAACTTCGTAATTTTGTAAAATGCTTGAAGGATACCCATAGTGAGATACCCCAGCGCGTCAAGGCTTTGGTGAAAGTTGGACTTGGAGCGACGCAGCATTTCGCTACAAGAGCGGCTTCGGCAAAAAGTGATGGAAGCGCAAACACATCACCTCCGTGGTATAAAAACTAAAACCAGACCGCGTTTACTACTATGAATGCGCAAATTGAAAAAAAAAAGAAAAGAAAAAAAAAACAGTGACAGAGACCGCGGATCTACTCTCAAAGCGTGAGCAATTTGAGAACAGAATAGAGCGTGTCATACAGCAGACAAAACGAGAAGTCAATGAACACGTAGCCTCTATCGTGCTCAGCTTGGACAAAGCCCATGCCCCGTTGCACACCACACCTGTTGTTACCATAACTGTGCCCTCCCAACCTCTATCGGTTACTAGCGAGGCCCAAGCGACAGTGCCGATGAAAGCGAGCCAGCCGAAAATTGATGAGCAGATACTTGGTACATCACGAGGAACGGGGACACTATCACACACGCAAGTATTATCGAAACGCGGCCAACCGCTTGAGCCAGTAGCCGGACGTCCGCATTATTGCTCTGCTAGCAGTAGTTTTAAGTCGTCTCTTTCGGAAGACAAGATCTAACAACCATTGCAACACGAAACTTTAAGCAAACCCAATTTTGCCTCGGAGTTACACACAAGCGGCTACACGTAGCCACTTGGTTACATGGAGGGTTTTCAACGTTGGTGTAAAACACACAAATGGTTACACTTTGCAGACCACTGGTCTGTATGCATTTAGGCTTCCTATTGATAGGTAAGTATTTCTTTCTATCAATTAGAATAGCAGGGTTCTGACAGCCATCGGATGGCAGAATACCTTTCAGATAGGATATCAGTTTTAGGAGGAAACCCAGTCCAGACATAAATCATAAATAGCAGTTCTCATTTTAACCCAAATCGGCTTTAGCTTTTCATATTTTAAAAAATCTATACATTCGACGAAAGTATAGTTAACCTAAGTTTAAGCAAACTACGCTTCCTCGTACACGTGCGCTAACGTGTAAGCCGAAGTAGTGGACACAGAGTTGGCCCATTACAGAATTTGTTTGAGGCTCGCATGACTGCACAACGCGATGTGGAATTATGAGCTCAAGCGAGGACTGCAGCGCTAAGTCGTAAAGCCAGGTTGCGAATGTGACTGACCCGGTTACCCCCTTGCTTTGATGGTGCTTAGTCTTGGGTTTCGAGGTTAAGCCATTTCCCTCCATCCTTGGGCAAGATAAACTCAACATTTTCAATACATGCTTGTGTATGTTGTTCGATCTGGCCCTCTAGTATCGTTAAGTCAGCTCAAGTACATTGTCTCCAATTGCATTTTGGCATTCACTTCTTCGTGAAGGGTGCCCTCCTCCAAAATCCTCTCCTTGGCTCGCTTCGAGGATGCCTTGATCGTGTTTGTTGGCTTGCAACTCGGAAACCCTGCACATCCCCGTAATTCCCCTGCTTGATGCTGAAGCTCCAGAGTCTTGCACTCCGAAACAATAAAACGTTGGGGGGGGGGGGGGGGGGCATGCCAAGGCTTCTGCGTTGGCGAAGGGGAACTTGCAGTGCCCGATGCCACACATGGGAGTTGCAACTTTAATTTGCAACATCTAATCAAATAGTGCAATCAAAGACACCTTTGTGGTCTTATTTCATCTGAAGTATAAGTTCGCCAATACTCGACTTTGTGAACCCTGGTTTTGCTGCCACGTGGATACAAAGCCTTCAGATCGTTCAACTGTGCTTCTTGCTTCGGTGGCCAACGCCAAACCCTCATTAAAAACCACAATTAGCCCGTTAGAGCTTAAGCTTGAAAACTTGACACATTGCCCCAACAACTCGGTGCGCATGTTGACAAGTACAGTGTGTGGGGTTAAGGAAGGTCCCTTAATGAACGAGGTGCGAGTCTCCAGGGCGAAAATCGCTATCCGACGCACGAAGTCCAATCGCGCCTACACGACGGTCAAGACAACCAGACGCTATGCAACCAACCAAAGATACGTATCACGTACCACAGTGACAACTGCACTAAATTTACGCCGTGCTAGTGATCTCAGCATCTGTAAGAATTTGTCATTGACTCTACCCAACAGCGCCGCGTCCAGCAACTCCCTCATCGGGTCCAGAAGCAGCTGCTCGGAGTACATATATTCAGCAGCACAAGCACATAACATCCAAATAGCTTAGCAGCGTGTTGCGAGGCCCTTCAGTACCTCATTATCTCTACAACGGTCACAACAACCACTGCGTCAGTCTGGCGTTAGTACCTGTAGAAGGGTAGAGAGCAGTCCCATCCACAACTAACTTCTAGTCTCCAAAACCTGTTAAGCGATGCGGCGGAGAGAGTCCAGTGCCCCGAACTCGTGATTCCAGGTTACGTCAGCGTCGTGTGTAGCAGTAGCAATACTATCGGTGGCCTGCTGTTTGAGCTCCAGTAGCTCGTCCGGCTTCTGAAAATCACCTCACTCTATTGCAGCTCGTCCCGCGTCTTGACCGCCACAAGGAAACGCTCTCCGTCCGGGGCTCCGTCTAACTCTAAAAAAAATCACCTCTTCAACTGTCGATTGATTGTCTTCAACTGGCGCTGCTAATGAGCGTCGCTCTTAACGGGTACCACGCCGAGCTATGAAGCTGCATCTAGCGAGATCACCCCAGCTGGCGCGGCTGATTTGTTTGCAGTCTGCGCTTTCGCGTGGGGTGTGGGTGCTCGGGGTCCACAACGCAGCGCCACTGAGCCGCGTACAGGAGACTAACTCATGTTGTCAGGACTGGTGGCTGTGGATTACCAGATTATTTGCCAATAATAACCACACTGATTTTTTAATATAACGTGTACATTTTTTGTAAGGAAATCGAAAATTGTTTTTAATTTTGAAAACGTAGAATCGAAATGTAATTTTGTTATAAAATAAGCATTGCATGAGTAGTAGCAGTTGCACCTCCCACTACAAATACACGAAGCAACGCTCTGTCAGCTCTCCCAGGAGGACGGATAGTCAGACCGAACTACGTGCGCGTGCATGGTGGGGTCGGATGACTTGGAGATTCGCATTAACAACATGATGCAGTTTCGCATTCAGTGATAAGTTGGACGGCCCACGAGAGAATAGATATGGATGATCACGTTTACGAGCACGGGTAGCAGGTGTTGATTTATTGAACTGTGGAGACGGGTTTTGCTTTTGGCGGGTTGCAGAATGTGAAAAGTGAACCAGTAGGAAAAAGTCAAATTGGTAATGCTGAGCGATTGTTTTCGCGACCATATGCATCCCAAGGCAAAGTTAATGAAGCCGTGAAAGATCGCAGTAGCAGTGTTTTCCGGATGCTGATCGATATTAATGTTCGTTCTGACCAGTGTGGGGAAGGAGAAACAATAGATTTAGGTCGAGCGCTTTGTCGTAAACTGGTTTTATTTTAAGTTAGGGTACCAAGATTGAGCGACTAATTAATAATGCATTTTTTTTTACAATTAGGGGGAGTCTGAAACATTTAAATTTAATTCTGGGATCAACCAAATGGGACCTTGTTTTGATTTTTCCTTGCTCTTCGCTAGCATTACGCTGACTCTCAAAAAATATCGTTATCGATCCTGCCACAGTCATGTGATGACTTTATGAACAACAGCTGATGATTGAAAACTTGAAAGCCAACTAAAAGGTGTGGGTCAAGGTTTAGTCTTCTTCCTGAACCTCGTCGAGAACAGAAATAGAAGTGGTACGGCGTGTTCAACGTTAAATGATAAGGAAATGTCTAGAACTTGCGAATATTCGCGAAATTTGCTAATCAGATCGAGCAATCAGAGAAAATTTACTTGAAAACGATGATTCCTCGTGGGCAGACGTACATTAAGCTTCTTTTCGACGTAAAGTTCATATTTCAGCGTTTTGGCTTTTGTCATGAGATTGTGCACGCTAAACAAGCGGGTACAGTGTATAAAGAAACGAATATCATCTTCATTCACGCGAAAATGATTCGGTTCACAAAAACACGTAGGGTGTTTCTCTCGTTACTTACTAACTTTACGGCGATTCCAGAGGTGGTTCAATATGAGTCCGAACTGCAGTAGGTACGTCATGACGCTCAAACAATTGGTAGTTCTTGCGCTTTGCAGTAATTGCGTATGGGTTTGCTGGACATGTCGATCTTCATTTTTAATGTCGACTTCACATCACCTCTACGAAGTTGCTGCCAACCTCAGACTATGATATCGAATACCATATCATGGACTTTCTTGGTTGTCTTCAAGGCCATTACCTGACGGTGGTGAATAACTCGGAATAACTTCACCACATTGGTTATGCCCCCCCCCCCCCCCCCCCCCCCGAAATTGCAATTTTTAGATTACGACAAAGAATAATTGATACAAAATAATATTAATATTTTTTAGAATGGTTGGATGCACTATCCGGGCAGTCCTGAAATGGTAAACGCCAGTGTACATCTCAACAACATGGCTACAAAGCGCCTGGAAACAGATTAAGCCGTGTGTACTGCAAAAGAATGCACCCAAAACGTCTATCGCAAAGTGTTACTCATACAGGACAAAAATCCCAGTTAGATTAGTGCGACATGTCGCCCAATTGGCAATTTTAACTTTTTTGTCAGATCAGCTAGCAGAAAAGCGGCCGTCGGGCCAATGAGGCCTCCTGCTACCGTAATGCTTCAAACAGTTGCGTAGATTTCATATATTTAATTCATAATTTTGTGAAATACACTCTGCGCCAGGTCATATCGGCCACCAACATCGGCCGTAACTCGGTCATTTTTTTTAGTTAGAGATTGGTGTTTAGATATGTCAGAGCTTTGATTGGTAGAAATACGGGATTAGTGTAAACGTGCTGCAATTGAAACTCCATCATGTGGTCAGCATACATCGAGGTGGTTTGGCACCGCGTCAGGATAGATCGGCCACACAGTACCGTAGTAACGTCAAGTATAATGTATAATAATGATAGTGGTTAATGTACACACACATACGACATTTGTATGGAGCTGCAACTTCGGCTAGCATGGCGTGACAGAATATTGATAGAGGCGAGATAGCTCGTTAAGTGGTCACCAGGAGTCGCACAAGTGACATATGGAAGGAACTCGAGCAGAAGTATAGGCTCGGGGATGCGGGGGGGGGGGGGGTATTCGAGATACGCCGCCAGTGGGAGCCTCATCTCTGCAAAATGGGCAACTTGGGGGTCATATTCGCCCAGCTAAAGAAGTTGCGTAACGACATCAACAGGAAGATGAGGGGCCTGGTTGGCAAGGACATGGTGACGGAGTCCTGGCTGTGCATGGAGGTGCTGTCACTCCTACCGAGTGAGTTTTGGGGTATCTCTATCAGTTGGACGGAGGAGTGGTTCTCTCTTGAGTGTGGAAGTGAACCTTCGACGTGTGTTTAAGGACCGCTCGAGGAAGGAAATCTCAATGCTTAACGAAAATAGACACCCAGTGACTGTCAACGTGGCGAGGAAGTTTACGGGGAAAAGTGAGCCCAGAGGCTATCCTTCGAACCACCAGCGCGTGAGTGCTTTAATTTCTTTTAGGGTGGTCACTGGAAGAAGGCCTGCCCGGTGCTGGCAGCTGATCGTGACCCAAAAAGGTTTGGTGGTGAACTGATCTGGTCTAACATCCGGTCGGCTCCGGTCGCAAAGAAGAAGCGGGCTATGATGGTCAAGAAAAGGGTTAAGGCGACTACCGGGAAGGTGAGGGTTGACCAAGACGAAGAAAGCACACCAGCTGAGGCTGCAGAGCTCGACCTCTAGCAGACAAAGGCAATTGAGGATGCGGCTGAATTTGGGTACAAGGAAAATGTCTCAGCGAGTGATGGCAGCGAAAACGAAAAGCCGATGCACAAAATGGACATTGACGATGAGGTACGGACAAGATTCCCTGAATATCTTAGTAAGTTGAAGCAGCTCAAAGTGACTGATAATTTATGGGTGGTTGATACAGCTGGACATGCAATAAGTTCGGAGAGAAGATGGTTTAGCCAGCTTGGCAAAGGGCGGACTCACACCTTCGAGTATGGAAACGGAGGTACCTCATCAGCCAAGTTACATGGGATAGTGAGATTTAGTTTTCTATATCCCAGAGGATACTATAGCGAAATCTCAATACAAAACGTTACCTTTGATAAAGAGCGCGATAGTAACTTGCTCAGTGCATATTATCTTGCCACCCAAGAATATCACCATATTCAGGCAAAGACTGGAGAATACTTGTATTTTCTTGATAGTAAGAACCGATTCACATTTGCCGCAGTAGCAATCGATAAGGCGTACTATCTACCATGCAGGCAACTGGATGGTACTGCAAAAGTACTATCCGTTGGTAGTACTCGGCGGAACGTTCAGAAGACGTTGAAGGAATGGCACCTGGGAGTAGGTTATGTTGGGAAATGCAGGCTGATGAATATCTTTGCTGGTAAAGTAATCAGAGATGGCATGTCGAGAAGGGCAATGGAAAGGGTACCCTTCTTTTGCCGTACATGTGAACTGGCGAAATCGCGGCAAATGTCGTATAGGGGCATGGTAAGGGAAAAGGCATCTGAGCCCTTGCACACATTACATGTTGACTCACTGGGGGGAAATAATGCCTCAAGGCCGCTATACTACTATTGGACACAAGTATGCCCTCGCAATAGTAGATGACGCCACGGCTTATAAATGGTACTTTGTGATGAAGGCCCTTAAAGAGGCTGGGGCTATTGTAAACCCTTATTAAGCAACTGGAGAAACAACTCCCCTATAAGATAAAACGAATAAGAACAGACGGAGGCACAGAATTCGTTAACGAATTTCTAAAGGGTATTGTACCCAGAATGGGACTGTATTCCAGAAGTCAAATGTCGATTATCAAGAGGGAAATGGATCTGCTGAGCGACTCAACAGACAATAATGGGCAGCGCCTTAATAGGATCGGGTATGGCGGCAGAGTGGTGGCCAGAGGCGCTAAAATACATGACGGCCGTGACGAACAAGATACCCACAGCCCGACTTAAAGGTAAGAGCCCATCTGAAGCGCTATTGAGGACCAAACCAACAGGAAGGGGGATACATATATGGGGCAGAGCATATTACGCTCATGTACCAAAAGCTTAGCAAGAGAACTATTGAGTGCAAATTTCTCGGCATGCCCGATGATTATAAAGGATATCGGCTACTTGATATAAAAGGAAATAGGTATCTCATTGCCCGAGATGTTAAATTTGGGACAACATATACCGAAGGACAAAGCTCACGGTCATTTCCATCGGGAAAAGTTGAAGTGAACGACGAAATAGCCCTGGAAGTTTGTAAAATCGGAAAGCGAAAAAGGGAAAAAATAACCAATTGTGTTTGACAAGCGACCCAAAGTTGCTATTGGGCAAAATGAGACCGTGACGAGTACAGAAACAGTTGGAGCGGTGGACCAGCGAGTGTCTGTACCACCTATTCCACGAAGTCGTCGCAACGGACTCAAAATTCTCGTCTAAAGGACTATATTGTATCAATTAATGCTGTCATAATTAACACAAAAGTGATACCGATTCCAAGGTCAATAAAGAAAGCAAGACGAGGGCCACATGCTCAACAGTGGGAGACTGCCCTACGGATTGAATATCAGGCGTTAGTTGAGAATGGTACATACTTTTGCAAAAAGGAAGCAAAATATTAGGGTGCCACTTGGTATTTAATGTGAAGTATAACTCAAATGGGACAGTTGAAAGGTTTAAAGCCAGGATAGTTGTTAGGGGAAATACACAACCCACGTTGATGATTACAACGCGATATTTTCACCGGTAGCGAGGTATGAATCACTGAGGTTGATAGTGGCAATAGCAACTGTAAAGGATATGCATGTCCACCAAATAGATGTGTCCACGGCATTCCTCAATGGATCGCTATATGAGGATATTTATATGCAACAATCAGACAGGTTCGGGCATGGTGACGTGCTTAGCGTTTGCAAACTGAAGAAAAGCCTATATGAACTCAAACAAGCTACGCGCATATGGTATGCCCTCCTCAATAAGTTCTTGATAAGCATGTCGTTTGGGCCGTGCAAAAAGGAGTACTGTTTGTACCGTCAAAACTGGGAGGTAAATGGAGTGGCGCATATAGTACTGATTGCGTCTACGTGGATAATATAAATATCGCGTCTAGTAGTATGAAGAACCAATTGGCTTCAAGATTTACTATGAAGGACCTTGGAGATGTCCCCTATCTCTTAAAGATGGAGATTAAAAGGGATCGGGCCAATAAGATTCTAAGCAAGCCCCAACACAAATACATTTTGGACTTAGTGTAAAAGTTTGATTTGACTGACTGCAACTCGGAGCCAACTTGTGACGGGCCTCTGTCACATGGTCGTCACCGTGCAACCACGGTGGCCAATCAGATCCCTTTACGTATTAGCCATTGGCTGGGACGGTCTCAAGTGTCGAGACCGTCTTGGCAATTAACACTCAGAGTTCAATTTACTTCATTCTTCCCAGTTCGCTAGTGTACGTCGGTAACGGCCTGTTAGCCCGTTACACAACTCCACAGACAAAGTGTGTAGTACTTGAGAAAGAGGAAAAAATTAAGTCCGGAGGAAACCTCAGCTCAACCATTTGGGGTCATTGATGTACCTTATGCGTGGTACACGTCCTGATATAACAAATGCTGTCAGAGAATAAAGTAAATTTCTGTCAAGCTATCATAAGAGCCATTACAAGGCAGCCCAAAGATTACTAAAGTACCTGAAAGGAACGTCGACATACGGTCTCGTATTTGACGGAAAAAGTAAGGAAGTAATATATGAGCTGTACACAGACCCGAGCTTCGCGAATGCTAATGAAATCCGAAAGTCAGTGACTGGGTATGTGAGTATTATGGCAGATGCGTATATTACTTGGAAGAATCCAGAGAAAGTACTGTGGGTCTTCACACAGCGCAGGCTGAATTAATAGCTACCAGTGAAGGTGTTAAGAGAGCGCATGGATATGTGTACTATTGGAGGAATTGGGATTAAAGCAAACACAGCCGAAAGTGTATTGGTGTATAATAAGGGGGCAAACATTATAAATAAGGGCCCAGCCAATCATATATCGACAAAACACTGATATCAAAGGGCTGTATGTTGGAGAGATTCATGACAAAGGAAGAATAGTAGTATCGCACTGCAACACGAATGATATGATTGTGGATGCTCTCACGATGGCGCTGCATCAAACTCAATTTGAGAAACTCAGAAACCTCATGGGTGTTAGGACCTAAGCCTCCCATTACCACGATAGGTGTTGGGTCTGTGGACTGTCGCTGCAATGTCCACCATATTGCATATCCGAAGCCGTCCGGCTCAAGTTGAAGTGCAAAAGATGCTTCCAAGTTGAAGTGAAATGAGTAATGCTCAAGTTGAAGTGCACCAAGGATAATATTTATGCGGTTAAAGCGGAACAAGCAGAGATTGATAGTATCTCCGATGTATTAAATATTTCTTACTCTTACTACTGGTATTAATGGATACCGATATGCTAATATTGGAAAATTTTGCAAATATCATAAAATACTAGCATTAGATACCAAGATTTCAGAGATATTAACCAAATATTAGATATTTGAGCACAAATATTATCGTAACATAAAAAATCAATAGAGTGCACGGTATCAGTTTAGTGCGCGAAGTGCAGCTATATCCAATCACAGCACGTTATTAAGTAACAACAATATTGTATTGATTAAATATATCAAAACCGCTTTAGTGCACACAAAATTATCGGATTTGTCAAGCCTGTATCATTTTAACAGGTATAAAACATTGAGTGGTGGCCAGAGCTTCCTTGCTGTTGTCGGTGTTTCCTCACAACTTGAGGAACCAAGTCTTGAGCACGGTGGTGCGACGCGCGTGCTACGAGAAAGAATACGTGGAGGAGCTTTGGACAGAACGTATGAGGGGGAGACGTTCGCTGCTGTGCTCCGGTCTTCGTCTATTCTCTTCGTACGCTCTTCAAGAAATCGAGAGCGCTAAAAAAACAAACTGCTAGGGTTATCGTCAAGAACCCACACCAACATTCTCCCCCGAGCAAGGAGCGAGTCTAATAGTATGAGTCGCTGGCATACAGCGGACTGGATTTCCAGTTGGTCCGGCAGCGGTCCTCGAGCGCGCAAACGAGGTGTACGAGAACCTGCATGGCGCTACAACCAGGGCCGCAACGCCGTTTTGGCGGCTCACTAAAGGGCGGTACGGGCGGTTTATCCGTCGCCATCCTGTATTGTCCACGAGGACGGCACAAAAGCCAGCCCATGTACGGAACACCGTGGACGAAGACTCGGTTCGTGCCCTTTTCCGATCACGAAGCGTGTAGTGAAGCTGTGGATCTCTGCAGATCGTGTTTTTAATATGATTGAAACTGCATTCATGCCAAAAGGCACATTGACCAAGGTGCTCGCGGTCAAGGGGTCCACCAATGCCTGGAGCAAAGAGACGCGGCCCAATCTCCACATGACTGTGGTGGCGGTGGTGAGAGCAGCTGGTTCTACAATCCCGCCGCTTATTGCTGTTCTTGAAAAGCCGATTTACAAGAGCGACAAGGCTGCGCTTTCCATTGAGGGAGCTCGTGTCACCGGCGCCCCCAAGGGATTTTGCAATGGCAGAATTTTCCGTCTGTGGCTAAGAATGTTTGCAGCAGAAGTGGCAAAGCTGAATGTTCAGTTTCCTATCGTGTTGGTGCTGGACAACAGCTCCACTCACCTCGATCTCAGTATGTGCTGTATTAGCTTCAATATTGAAGTTCCCTCTTTAAACTGAATTCTGATATTATCTGTTTTGGGGGATTATGATATGATAGAGTCGATATGCGCTGCGTCCGATATGAAAATTATGCTGCTCGATGTCTCTGGCTTCAAGTATGTTAAGGCGGCTGTGAAGGATACATTGCAGTTGAAGTTGCTGAACACGGCGGACATGCAGCTGTCCAAAAAGGATGCAATTAGTATTGTATGTGTGGCCTACCAATCGGCTATCATTGAGCATCCTGACAATGCTATAAACGGTTTAAGTCCATTGGGCTCTTTCCGCCGCCAATGGTCAACAGGTATTCCAGTGGGGGTGCTAAGGGGACGCTCGGTACGGACGCGCGGCTGAAGCGCCAGCGAGAACTGGTTCAATTGGAGGCTTGAGATGAGATGCTGACCCTGCCGCCAGCTCCGGGCAAGAAGGCCGGATTGACTGTCGACATTGTCGGAGAGTTGGTGGCTAGCGAAGCGCTTGACTAGTTTGTTTCGATACTATTGTGTACGCGAGGCAACATCGTGCACTAAAATGATCACTCAATTTGTCCCTCAATTTGCATGCATATTACTTGTTGTTGCGTCGGCCCAACAATCAACCTAGATTAAGTAGGAGTGGAGCAGGAATTATTACTGCTTCCTCTTCAGTATTACCCGCTCAATCTATCTTGCAGCTGCGGGCGTCGCATTGGTCGACTTCGCCCAAAATCGTGCACTCAATTGATGTGATATGCTAAGGGCGCAAGCCAATTAAGGGTCGGGATAATTTTAGCCAATGGCAGACTCTATTTTTCATTATTATTTTTGATTTGCCACATATAGGGTACCATATAAGAGACAGCTCAATCCCTCAAAATGTAGATGTTTTATGCAAGAATTGGTGTACAGCACGTGCTTCTGTAGCGCGATTTCACAGGACAGAATAAGTGCCAGTCACCAGACAGTTACGTACAATTTTAGCCAATAACGCGATTGAAAGTAGGTGAAACGTCCCAGCCAACCGCTTCAGAGATCAACGTTCACTGCCTTTTAACAACTTCATAAAGTCTCACTCGCCAATTACCTTCACACCCGCGCCGGTCAAGCGTGTTTCACTCCATACTTCTGTCCTTGTATTCCGCCAATGAGAGCTCTGCCAGATCGCCCGGGCGTTTGTGTCGCAAAAGCCTGCTTTCTTTGGCGGCTGCCGTGAGTAAATCTGAAAACCAGTATCACTTGCTCTCACTTCCATAATCTCAATAAATAACTCTACTTGAGTGATATTAAATGGATGCCCTTCACTCAGCAGCCACTTGAAAATCATGGTATTCATAAGCTCACGTGGCGCTCGAAAATACTGGTGATTGTCGACTTCTTCACACGACGAGACGCCCGCTTTGCATTGTTCCTCTCTATTCCTCGACGGGTATAGATCACTATGCCGTCCAAACATACTAAGCAAGTGAAGATGTAAACGGTTCATGGGGTTTCCCGGTCGTGTTGGTAAAGAAGAAAGACGGTGAGATACGATTTTGCGTAGATTATAGGGCACTGAATAAGATTACGCGCAAATGTGTCTACCTTTGCCTAGAATTGACAAGACTCTGGAGGCATTAGGAGGTGCGGTCTTGTTCACAACTCTCGCCTTGAGTTCTGGGTATTGGCAAATTCGAGTAGCAGCTAAAGATAAGGAGAAGACGGCCTTTACGACGAAAGGAGGGCTATTCGTATGCCGTTCGGCCTTACGAATGCCCCATCAACATTTCAACGGATGATGAACAGCGTGTTGCGAGGTTTGGCACGTTCGTCTCCACTATCGCGTCTTCCGTCTGCGCCTCACGCCGTCTCTTCAACAATATGGGTGCTGCATCGCCTGTGTCGATGTGATGCTCGATGTTCTGTGCCGTAGTGGGCGGACAATCACCGGTATATTTCACTTGTTTCCGGTATACTCGCAACATTCGTCTTATTAGCTCTCTGTCACCTTCGTCTTCGAGTCTAATGTGTACTCGTCCTCATTGTCGAGTGGGGTCTCACTGTCACCAATCTCACGCAGCCATTCACGAAGTTGCTCACGCTCCATGATTCCGTGCATCTCCAGTATTGCTACGTCGTCATCGAGCGGAATCTACGTCCCCCATTCTTTCTTCGAGGGTAGCTTCACTCGTCCACTGCTTGCATTGATTGCGGAGGACTGGGTGGCTGTTGCGTACCATCAGCATGGAGGGAAAAGGGAAACAACTGACATCACTCGAAGTATATGACGACAGACACAGATGCAGAAGCAACATTCTGCTGGAACCTTATTGGCTTGTACGAGCTCGTCGACATCTTAAGCTGGTTTAGAGATGTTGGTGGCCTTGAGTTTCCTATAGTTTCAGTTCTGGTACGCCTGCGGCTCGGCATGCCGCATCTACAGCGTACCAAGAGAGAGGTTTTTTCAGTACTGGGTACATGATGAGGGATGTGCAGGACGAGAACGGACGATGCACGAGCTGAGAAGCAGCTACTACTAAAGCACAATCGAGCTGAGAACGAGCATATGAGAAACCACCTCTGGTCGAAAATGATGGATACAGTCTGCTATCCGTAACAATGGCGAGAGTCGTAATTACGGTAAATGATACCTGATAGGCTTAACATACGCGCGCGAGTGTCACCTATTGGCTCATAGTCTGGTTGGCTCTGGGAGCTCTCTGTGGTAAGAGCTACGCGCCTCAAAGTACGCCGACTCCGCCTTCCTCATTTATCAACTGCCCGCCCACCTCGCACCAAGCACTATCACCACTCTGCAAACTCTCCATGACCAACCTCTCCGATCCCCAGCGTCGTTGCGTCATCGACGAGCTGCTGAAGAGAAGTATCGACGGCGAGCTGCCGCATGAAACGCAGAGAGCCGTCGCTCGACATTTGGGTCACTCTTGCTCCGTTGCTGGTAAGATTTGGGCACACTACATCCTCAGCATAGAGGCTGGGATCGTGGGTGGCGAGTGGCAAAGCCGAATCAAGCAAAACTCCGGTCGGAAGCGGAAGGACCGCTCCGAAATCGTCGAGCTGCTGCAGGCGCTTCCGATTGAAGATCGCTCCGTTGAGCGGCGTGCTGCTTCTCTCGCAGGTGTCTCCCGCCATCTCGTTCGTTCGCTAGTGGAGGAGGGTGGTTTATCGTGAGTTACAGCGCACATCCGCCCAACCTTGACGGCTGGAAACAAGTTGTCTCGGGTTGAGCATTGTCTCACCTTCATCGACGACTCAACGCTTGAATTTGAGAGTATGGACAACGTCGTCCACGTGGACGTGAAACGGTTCTATGAGGACAAATACAAGTGTAGCTATTTGCTGTTTCCAGGATAAGTCCCCCGCACAGGACGCGTAAAAGCAAGCGGTTCATCCCCAAGACCATGTTTTTGGCAGCCGTCGCTAGACCTGTAATAATTTATACAAACTGTTTTTTACTGTGTCAACTTATATTTACAGATATGATCCTCATCGAAAGTGCATATGGGACAGAAAGCTAGGGCTGTGGCCATTGACAGAGGGTATGTAGCGCAGCGCAGCAGTCGCAATCGACCCAGGGGGATCGTGTGTACACGCAACATCTACAAGGACTTTCTGATTCGGCATGTCATCCCTGCAATCAAGCAGCAGTGGCCTCGTGTGGACCGGCGCCGCCCCATCATGATCCAGCAGGACATCGCCAAGCCACACGTTCTCCCTCATGACTCGGATGTTGTGGCGGCCGGAATGGAAGGTGGGTGGTGCATTCGCTTGCTGTTCCAGCCCCCCAATTCACCTGACCTCAACGTGCTGGACTTAGAGCTGTTCAGAACCGTGTCCCCATTCACGGTATCGACAACCCCATCACTGTCGTCCAAACTACGTACAAGGACATGAGAGCAGACACGCTGACCAACATCTTCCTGACAATGCAAGACTGTATGCGATGCGTCCTACGGCAGAAAGGTGGGAATCAATATACTTTGCCGAATATTGGGAAGGCCAAGTTGCGTAGGAAGGGGATTCTGTCTAGAGTGCTTAGTTGCGACCAGCATTTGTACGATAGTGCCAAGGCAGTGCTCGCTGAATCCGACCGCGGCAGCCCCCCCCCCCCCCCCCCCGACATCGCCACCCAACCATGCACTATCTGCGCTAAGCCGGTGCACCACATCTGCAGCAACCAGATCTATTCTGGTGGAGAGCTCCACGAACGGTAAGCAAACATTTTTAATTTCCTTCGCGAATGTTATATAGACTAGTGCAGTTTATTAACACTTCAATTTGTAGATTTTGTAGTGTATCATGTCTGTATGAACATCAAGCCAAAAGAAATAATTGTTTCGACTACGGTGGTGCCTCCCAGACCTCTACGAGCTCGTTGGAAATTGTGGAATTTTGTGTGAAAGCCTCCCAGAGTAGTATGAGGGCAACGTCTTTGACTCAATTTCTGCTGAAGAATAGCGGCTTGTGGCTGAACTGGAAGGTATCACTCATTATCTATCGCAGCTAGCACTGGCCGAGTCTCTGGGCGAAGTGATGGTATCGTCGGTTATGGTGGTTTCCGGGAAGTTTGCGGAGGTGAAAGTATTGTCGCAGTGGTTTCCTATCGTTGATATGTCCATCCCGTCCGCAATAACTACTGACAAGGCCCTCCCACGTGTTAATCGACCGAAAAAGGATCTGTCTGAACAAGGAAGGCCTTGCATAGATCACACGCTAGCTCAGCTTCGCGCTCGATTTCCTGCCATAGACGCAGGCTCTGTTTTGGCACTCTTCCTTGACCCCGCACAAAGGATTGTGTGCGAAGTGTGGTTGGAAGTACGGGTGCAGGCATGAGTACAATAGGTGTACTTGTTGACCAAGCGATCGTACGCTTTAAAGACGAGCACTATAAGTTGATGATGGCAAAGATGGAACGAGAAGCCCCGGACACGATGACCAAATTCCCCGATACTAGGGCCAATAATGTCGACTTCATCTCTGCAGTCTCTTGCTTTGATGACACTTACCACTTTGGCGCACCTGTCATGTCTACGACCTCATCTACCAAAGGAGATCGCAACTGAGAGCTGAATCGGACGCTGCTGTGATGCGGTGGATTGGCCGCCATTGCCTTCTTCGAACCTGCCGAGTAAATATTACCCGTCTAAATCGATCAAATCTGTTTTGCCTCTTAACAAAGACATGTTTGAGCCCATCGACTATCATATAGCATTTTATTCATCATTTTCAGCCAGAGGTAGTATTTGCAAGTGAACGGTGCTTTTGAAGGGGGGGAAATTTCGTTTTGGGTCCCAACCCGCTTTGCGAAGATTGCCGTCGTGTTAGATTTCACCTACCAGTACTGCAGGTCCTCGTCGTGGTGATCACTAGCGAATGCACAAAGTAGGGCGTCAGAAGACCAGTAGAGCACGAGAAATAAGCGTCGGTAGACAGCACCCGGAGGGCTTGGATGTGAAGAAACGCGAATTGACAAAATAGTACTACCGGTAGTAACAAATAATAATATTATGATATTCCGAATTGGGAACTGGATATTAGGTAGTAATATTAAATTGTGCCCCAGTATAGTTCTATAATACTCGCCGCTAGAATTGGCGCTACTATTAACCTCTGGGAACAATAAGCCGGAACGTTATGATATTGGTTAACTCTCATGCGTTATAAATCAATGGTTAAAGACTAGAATACGACAGACCACGAAAACGTGGGGAAGCCAAGTAAGATCCACCGTTGATCGCATCTGGGAAGGGAGGGGCAAGCCCCAGCCATGTTAGTTGATACTGTGTCCTAGCGCTTCCCAAACTCTGGATAGTGGTACCGCAGATAGAATCATGGTAGTTCCGCAGATAGAAACATGGGCCTTTTTCTTTACTATCGTAGCACCCCCCCCCCCCCCCGGAGGGTTTACCCTATTGCTGTCGATGCCCCTAAAACCCTGCAATATGCTTGGTTTTACCATTTTAAGTGAATCAGAATTTGTGGGTTTTATTTTGGATCAATAAGATGATTTGCGGCAAACCAACCATATTGCATGGTTTTACTACAATAATTGCAATAATTATTGGTAAACCCATACAATATGGTATATTATGCTGCGGGGTGCGGAGTAAAACCGAGCATACATGTGTGTTGTACATTTTACTATGGGAAATCTCGTATACAAAATCCAAGTATAATGTTGGCAGCAATAGGGTTAATAGCGGCCAGTGGCGCTAAGGCGAACCTGAAGTGCTGATCTCAATTCTGAGAGTGACTGAGCTAGAGGCGATCGCTGCCAGCAGAGGCGAAAAAGTGAAGGAACAATATAGAGGCAGAACCCATAAGACAATAGGAAAATTGTTGGATCACAAAATTTGGAATTTAGGGAATAGGTTTGGGTAATGTGACGTCACAAAATTCGAGTGCCGCAAAATTTGGAAGCCACCAATTTCGGATCGGCGGATGTGCGAAAGGTCGCGACACGAAAATTCACTTGCTATTTCTGAAAGGTCGCCATTACCAAGGCCGCGAAGGGAAAGAGGGGTGCTATAGGCCTTAGTTCTGGGCCTAAGTGAAAGAAGAGAGAACAAGAAGCATCTGTGTGAATTTCATATTTTGTATACTGTATATAACTCTGTATTGGAGTTGAGTGGTTGTTGGTGTTGACGGTTGTAGCTTCAAGGGTATCCGGGGTCGATACTAATCTTTGGTAAAAGAACCGCTACAAAGGGATACACAAGCGTGCGCCTGCCCAATAGCACATCCAAGACTCGCTGCGCTAGACGATCGGAGCTTCTTTGTTGCTCGTGGTCGTCTGCCTAGAGACTTTCCAAGTCTTTGGCACGTGCGTTCCCAGCTTGGAGGCAACTGCCTCGTCACAAATACAGGATCTAAAGTCTTCAGCGTTGTACATTGAGTCGGGTACAAAATACTGCTGCAACATACACTCACAGCGTCGTTTAAAATCGCACGCTTTGTCCGGACTTTTGCCTGGGCAGGAGCCACCACGTGATTTCTTCACACCTTCCGCGACGAGATCTAGAAACATTAACTGCAACGCAAACATCTCTTCATCTTCATCATCGTCCTCAAGAAGAGAGAGATCTGTGTCCATCTCGTCACCTCCGCTGAGCTCCCCTTCCAGCCCATCCATGGTATCAACGTCACCGCAGTATCTTCCCCCTTCGTCCATCTCGGCAACTTCTCACCACTTCTTCTGTGCTTCAGGTATTGTCAGCACGAGAATGAAATCGGCTGCTGACAAAAATCTCCGTCGTTATTGTTCAGCGCAAGTTCTCTGTTATTCTTCCATGTTTTGTCTTACCGAGTGGGAATGGTATTGCAGGTAAACCACAAAAAACACAGAGGTAACCAGCAAAAAACAGTCAGATGGGACGGGTGTCATTTTCGAAAAAGCGACGTTGCCACCGTGATTTTGTGTAAGCCGAAGTAGTAGGGACAAGTCCGCAGTGCACGGGTGACGACGGTCACATCAATCATTCACGTTAATGCGCAAGAAATATGGCACCTCTCGTTTTTCAACCGGGGACGAACTCGGTGCATCTGTACCTTTACTGGAATCTCGAAGCCGCTGAACTCTGGCTTGATCAGTTTTAAGTCATCACTGTTGACAACACATCGCTTGTAGCTGTAGTCGAAAACCAGATTCTCCAATCACATCGCGTCCAGAAGATCATGTTGTGTGAACCACATGATGTCGGTGACGGTGGACTCCACCATGGCCATACGGTTGGGTGTCTCATTCTCATGTTTGATGAACTTGCCCTTGTTGCCACAGGAAAGCGCGTCCAGCACTGTGTCTTCCTTCAAATGACAAGTAGTTCATTTCCATCTTGTCGTAGATAGGATCGCGGTGCTCGCATCGTTCTACTCACTAAATTGGATAAGCTTTTTACGAATTGGATCCTTCTTCGAAGTACTGCTTGCCGTGTGGTAACATGAATTTGATCCAGTCAATCTTGAAGTTGAGGGCGCTTGCGCAAGTGGTCCGCTATGATAGAACTTTTAAGTTTGCCGTCCCTACTTCCGATGTACCCTGTCCCAGCGCGAAGAAAAGGCAACATTAGGATGGCCCGCTAGCCATGTCATGGACGTGTAAATCCTGGACTTGGTCAACGGATTAACGAGTTCTACTCGGAATACCTCCTGGCTCTTCACACGAGCGAGTTACACAGAAGAAATGGTCAATTGGGGTCGTGATACAAGGAATAAGGTAAGGTATAAATAAGGTATTACGTGTTCGCGTAGCCAGATTAAGAAGAGGGCAGAAAACATAACATACACATGTAACCGAGGTATTTACTACTACTACTGCTTAGCCCGACAACGTCTCACCACCGTGTGTGTCCCTTTATAATATTACAGGGTAATACCTGTGACATATAACTCATATATCACTCATCCTTATGTGGCATCGGATACAAGACATTCTCCATTCACTACCTGGTGATGTTATCAATTGCCACCGCACCGATACAGACCCCAGATAACACATACACAAGTGTTACAGTAGTTAACCCAGCCATCCGATATCGCTACAGCTATCATCGCTCGCGGTTGTAAGCACCTCATGCGCTTAACTTTTGACAGACTGGTTCATCAAGTTGACGACGCCTGCAAAGTCTGGATCTGGCGCGCACTCTCCAATACGACGCAGCTTCAACCGATCTAGTATGGTGTTGACTTGCTGACTAAGTAGCCATTTGCACGCTCGGCGAAGTCTGTTCCTAGACGTAAGAAAAACGCAATCATCAGCTCTTATCCGGTCATACTGTCAATCGGTATCCCATGTTTCTTGCAAATTGATCGCCTCCGTCTGTTCCGCTGGGCTTGTGCTGGTCAAGTAGCGTAGGATCGAGTCATCATCAACACTGCAGTTGGCGACCAACCCAATGCTCGTCGTGCAGAAGTCGACTCTCACGAAGCCGTCACCACGATCGATCCACGTCTGGCTGGCGACCAGTGGCTGCACTGATTTGCACTGATTTGATTTGCTTCACGGTGTGCTGCTTCGCGGTGAGCCGGAGAAGCAGCCATCACTACAGTTGATACACACGATCATAATACGGTGAATATTATCCAGCGAGTACACAGGCTAGTCCCGCCTTACGAACGTGATTGCACTCAGGAAGTCGGCTGCGGTAATATCCACGTTTCATTGAGCCTATCGAAGATGCTTATCATATCCGCAGCTTTCTCGCTCATTCGATTGCATTTTTACTTCGTGTTCATTCCCTGCGTTGACCCATTGCCCCCATAACCTGCAGTCTCATGTTTTCACCGCCACATATTACCGCGTGCTGATTCGGATGAGCAGCCACAGCAGTAATGATGCTGTCCATAGGGATTCGGAACCGATCAAGTCGCTCGACCGCTGGTGGTCCAGGATTGCCAAGCTTGGCTGTGTCCACTTCGTTGGCATCATCTTTCTGGGCAAGGGCAGTAGTCTCGATACGCCGTAATTGGCGCAAATCGATCACGTTCAAGCTCGTAACGTCATGGATACCCGTGCATATGATAGACTTGTCAAACAAGAATGTACCCGCGCAACGGTGGCAAGAAAGCCATGAGTTACGGAGTGACCGGGGCAAAAAGTCCCGTTGGTACTCGCTTTCTGAAGCCATCGAGAGGACAGATGGAGACGGATCTGCCTTCGCTTTTTCCCTTGGCATTAATCCTGTCCAGATCGGAGCACCACCATACAGATACGTGAGTGTTACAAAGTCGCACAACCCGTTCATTCATTGTACATACCGCGAATGAACGTGTGCAGCTTCACAACACTGCCATAGAGATAATCGATGATCACTACCCAATCGTTCCGCAACTGGCACAGCACTTGTGTTTCTGACTGTGGCACCAAGCGCATCGACATAATGCCAGGGGATCCGTATCGGCTTGAGATGAGCACAGACTCTATCAATGCAGGCGATAAGTATGCTGTTCGAGACACACGAAAGAAAAAGAAAGAAAAAGGTTAGTTCGTACTTCATCGATAAGAGCAGATAGTACGGCTTCACTCACGTTTGATCACCTCCATAATGTTAAATGATGCTTTTCGCTGCGGTACAGGCTTGGAGCCAAACGCAGGAACAACCTTGTGCTGAATATCGTAGGTCTGTAAGGAAGAATCAGCGTAAATAAATTGATCAGGACTAATAGAGCGGAAGCACGTTACACGGAAGCGTACCATGAGCATTCCAGCCTCATTGCCGCAGATGAGAAACTGCTTGTTGGGAGACAGCAACAATGCATTAATCGGCAGTGACCCTGCGAGGAAGCTCCACACTGGCCGCAATGGGAACCGTGGGTCCCACATACGAATAGCTCCATCCATATCGCCAGCAATGATGTTCATCGCTTTTGATGCCGACTTCGCCTTCAGTTGCCGTGAGTTCGGCACTGTCGACTGCGTAGCAGGTAGATACAACAGATCATTGTACCCGCTGGAAGGCTGGTTGGAGCTCTTCAGCACTTTGTGCGGCTTACTCGGGAACTTGCGCAAGTCGAACATATAGATTTCATTGCGATTCGTAAACGAGCACGCGATCTCGTCCTACATTTGTTTTAAGGAAAACCGCGAAATGCTTAACACAACTTCCCTTTGCTCTTTATAAAGCAAACTCTTACCTCATTCAACGGATTCCAGCGGATGCGTTTGACTTCAAACGGAGTAAATATCGTGTGGATCTGCACTCCGTGGTCAGTATAGAAAAAAATAGCAATAAAAACAAGTTGGAAACGTACCGGATGCAGAATCTCGTCCTTCATCTTCTGTTCTTCTTCTCCCTCTCCTTTATCTGCGTTCTGTTCTTTGTGAACCTTCTGTCCTAGATTCAAACTGCGGTGGAACACGTCGTCGAAGTCGTAGAGCGCGATGATCCCATTGGACGCACCTGCCGCCAGCAGGACCCCCTGGGTGTCAAACTCGAGGCAGCTAGTGTAGAAGGACTCCATGTTCATGGCACCAGCCTGTCGCTCCCAGTGCGGGGCCAACTGTAGCTCCATCGGTAGCCGCTGGAAGTGCGTGAGCGCCCAGCGCACCAGTTGTTGCTTGCGTCTCCGTCGCGGTCCCTGCCATCCACCGATGAACTGGCGGGTCGAGGCGCAGCCCACGAGCTCGCGACGCTGCAAGATCCCCGTCAGGTCCTCGCGGGCCTCTCGACGCGCCGTCGCGTTAAGCTTAACGGTTAGTGACTCCGACTCGTCTTGGTCTGAGGCGTCTTCGATTGGGTCTATAGCGTCGTTGAGCTGCTGGGTACTGGAAGTGGAGACGGAGACGGAGGTGTTGACGTCGTCATTGTCGCTGTCACTGTTGACGGACTCGATGCTGATGCGGCGCACCTGCTTGCGCTGGAAGAAGGCTGTGATCGGCGCCTGGCCACGCTTCATGGGCCAAGGCTAGATTTTGAACTGAAGTTGGTGTTGCCGCCAAATTTTTAAACAATTAACGGATAATGTTACAAATTAGCTATTTTCCACGTAGCAGGACTACGAAGAGATATCGAACGGTACAACAAATAAACGCCAACTCGTTTCGTGCTGCATGACGCAGCCTTCGTCTCTTGTCTGGCCCACTCGTCACCATCGTGCCGTACAAGCCGGTCAGGCCAAACCATGCATGCATCCGTGAAAGCAGTCATAAAAACTGAAGTAGTACAATCATAGTCCTTAAGTACTACCCCTCTGGGCCAGCCACACTATATGCATGGTGCTCGAATAACTTACCAGGTACGCCGCGTGTCAGTGCTTTTATCGCTCCCGGGTGGGTAATCTGGAAGAGATTCTTCCCCTCCTCCAGCTTCACCAAAACCTTGTTGCAGGCACCTCGAACTTCAAGCTGGCACACTTCATGTTGCACATGCAAACGCTTCGAGCATGAGATGTGACAGGAAATTCTTGCCATGAATATCGCTCACAGGAACAGACAACAAGCTGGTCATCTCGTTTCAAAACTTGCGTACAGCATAGCATGTGATATGACAGGTTTTGGCCGCTACGCATACCATTGGTACAGTTGCTTTCAACGGCAACACCACAGCGACGGCCTTGCTTGCAGCATTTCTAGCTCTAGTGCATTCGCCGTCTAGCACCCCCTTGCCATAAAAACCTTCCCGATGGCTGCGGCATCGCAGGCTGTGGCAGAGCGTGTGACCTTTCGCCTTTCGATAAGTAGCAGGTGCGATCCGGCTACCAAGGAAAACGGCCGCACTGACTCGAGTACTATCGATGGTGCCGTTGACTCGAACAGTGTGTAGAGCTGCTATAATAATTGCAGTGCTATTGCCATGGTTGCTAGCTCAGGATCTTTGCTGCCGCCGAGGCCTGAGTTAGGCTATCGCGTAGTCCGCTCCACAGCCGCGAATCGTGGCCCGCGACGATCGCGGCGATCGGGCACTGAGGGAAGCACGCCAAGACCGTCAGCTGCGCCCGAGATGTCAAAGATGAGCGTTGAATCCATGGATGCCGTACCGCAGCCACGCTGCAACCACCACGCCGAACTGTTGCCATCGCCCGGCACTACTACTAGGAGTAGCCACCGCCGACAGAATTGTGGCTGGTAGGCAAGTCACTGCGCTATCGTGACACTTGGGAAGTTGAGTCAAGGGGTCCTTGACGGGCAACTTGACATGCCATCTTCGCCTGAGTTTTTCCAGCACTTTCCTGATTTTTGAGAATATTTTACGCAGCCGCCTAGGTCCCACATTCGTGGAGAATAGTGAAATCAAGTCAAATTCACGTCCTTTTTGACGGAAGGTGTATTGAACAGACACAGTGGAACTCTATCCTAAAAGCATGGTTACAACTTATAACACGCGGTTTAAAATCAGTGTATCTTTTTACCACTTGCTGTTTGTATCCTAAAGCCAAAGATCGCGAACATTAATTTACCTTTGTGTTCCCACTAATCACTCACCTTCCATTCGTCATGCTATATGCTCAATCGAAGGACTACAGACGCCTCTCCAGAACCCTTCCTTGCTTGCACGCACAAGCGAAAACGCTGCGCCGAAGCCGCGACGAAAGCAAGCGAACGCCGCCAGAACCGGGTGAATAAGATCCGCCCTTGCTTCGGTCCGCCCGCTGTCGTTGATCCGTGACAGACACCTCGATCTGCTACGGTGTCCGCAGTGCCATTGACGATCGCGTCGCTCTCTCCATGCTCATGACCGAAACGTACAATCCGGCTGGTGCCACTGCTGCCACCAACGCCGCTATGGACCCGGACGCTGAGGCCTTCAATGAGCGTCTACGGCTCAAGATCCAGCCCAGTCCGCCCAAATTCCCGTACCGGGACGACCCGTTCGAGCTCACCGTGTATCTCGTAGACCCGGCCGACCATCTCAAGTCCGGCATAACGGTTCCGCTCAACGTTGAGCTCTATGCCGCTGAGAAGATGCTGCCCGTGGAGAAGGACATCCTGCACATTGACCCAAGCACTAAGCCGGTCATGAACGGCGACGGTATCTGCAAACTACGCATGAGTATCAGCGAGTGCTCCATGGCGCTGGGCAACCGCAAGTTTGTTATCCACATCTCGGCCGCCGCCACTAAGGAGAATATTAATCTGAACGTCACGCCCGCTGTCACCTCCGAGATGACGGTGATCCAGCACCGCCTGCTCATCCAGGAGAAGCTTCCCGAGCTCTGGTACAAGGACGAAGGCGGTCGCGACAAGTGCATGACGCTGCCCATCTTCCTCGTGAACGCCAAGAACGAGCGCGTGGGCAACCGCCCCGTGCCGCTACGTGTGACGCTGCTATACGAGAACGAACACCCAGTGCTCAAGCAGGACATCCTCAAGATGTCTCCGGACTGCCAGCGCACCATCGACTCGACGGGCAAGGCCGTGCTCAAGCTCCGTATCGAGGACGTGTCCAAGAACCATCAGGGCCAGGCGTTCCGGCTCAAGGTAGAAGCCGATACAGCGCAGTCTCCGCTCAACTTTGACGTGGCTTACGACCTGAGTTCGTCCATCTCGGTGCGTTCAAAGCGCAACAAGCGTCGCCCAGGCAAGAGCACACCAGCCCAGATCACTCACCACATCATCGCTGGAGCGTCCACGCCGATGTCGACGTCGTCGTCCCCTGCTTCTAACGCGGAACATGAGATGATGTTGGCTGGAGCCTTTGGCACCGCTGCATTCACAGCAGACGATCGTCGCAAGAGGATGCGCACTGGAGGCAGCGCCTCGCCTGGAACTCCGCGTGTTGGCGGTAGTCCGCAGTCCGCCAATTCGCTCACTGGAGCCATGGAAAGCATCCTTACCTGGACTGGTGGAGTCGTGAATGGACTCCACCAATTGGAGTGGCAGACGGTGGGTTATGAAAGCAAAACTGATGGTACGGCCGACCCGGAGCGACCAATCTACCGGTGCCCGGCCTGCTGGCGCTACAAGGACGTTATGACGTACGAAACGGCCCAGCACGACACGAAATGTCTGATTGCCAATCTATTGCTAACCTACGCGACGGACACTATGGGCCACCTCGACTTCGTGCTCAAGGGAATTGAGCGATTCCCGGCGATGATTGCGAGCGCGCAGGCTGCCGCACAGAAGGCAGCAGTAAAGCCCATGGGGCAAATGCAGAACCAGAACGCTGGTGCGCCGTCATTGGTGAGTCCACAGAATGGTATGATGGGTGTAAACCCGCTGGCAGACGACACGTCTTCGAACCAGCAAATGATGATGATGAATTCCAGTATGGGAAGTACTGCCACCGCAAATCAGTTCTCCTCTGCAATGGCAACGGCGACGTCGGGCGGTATGAGTGGCCTCACTGGAATGGAAGGTCCTCCTGGACTGTTCCGCAACAACTCCGGTGGCCTCACGGAGTTCATGCGCTCACTAGATGACCAGGACTCGAACGACTCGATGTTCTACCAGAACCTCGCTGGCAGTGGGAACAACAACAGCAGCGGCGGCAACAGCCAGATCGCTGATGCGATTGAGATGCAAGTGTTCTACGTGGTGGCACGAATGGTGACGCTGAACGCCAGCAATGCCATCGGTTTCCCGGCATTTGACGTTAGTATGAATCTGTTGGGATTCTACCAAGAAGGGCGCGAGAACGCTACGACTGAAGTGGTATTTGTACCTGTGGGCGACATTCCTGCCATCTCTCAAGGGGAAGTTCTGGAGACACAGCGGTTGCTGCAAGCGGAAATGAAGGGCAACAGCTCTGCGGTGCACACGCTGTCGCGCTGCAACAACGATTTGGTCAAGCTGAAGGAGGATGTCATCCTTTTTCACTGGAACGCGAAAGACCGGATTACCCCAAAGTGGTAAATAGGCACGGGTGCGCTATCTATTGGCTTATATGAGCACCAAGTGACCACGACGGATGCAATTACGAGGTCACGCTGAGAGAACGAATACTCAGCAAAGTATATGAGTCTATCTCCACGCGAAAATGCCGACAACGTGTGCATGTTACATACACGTAATGTTTTGTAAAGAAGCGATCTCGTGCGCCGATGGAAGTCAAGATGGAACGCTGGTGATGAGGAAAGGGAGAAAGCACCGAATGAATAGTATAAAGAGACAAGCAATATAAACGCGATTGAATAACATGCGGGGCCATCCCTGTCTACCCAGCTCTTTCGCACTAGTCCGAGCAGCGCTCAACCAGAAGCCGACGAAATCCTAGCGTGACAGGCTGCCTAGTATTGATCAGAGAGCGCATGGTCTTCTTGAACTTCTGCTTTGGAGGAAGATCTTGGCCGTTAATGCTGCGGAGAATATCGCCAACAGACACAAGGTTGGAGTTTTGAGCCTGTCCCGGCCCAATGTGCTTCACGTACACAACCAGAGTGTTTTGACGATCAGCATCTTCATAGCAGCCGAAAACGATGCCTAGCTTCCCCTCGCTCCAGAGAATACTGTACGCTGACCCAAACATTGCGTTCCTGTCCTGCAAGGCTTCATCATCCGTGTCGTACGAGGAACTTGACAAGAATGTCCGCTGGAAACCTGGCAGACCTTCTTGCCTGCGGAAACGCAGCACCGTGGGCCTGGTTGCAACGCGGAGAAGTGTGCGAAGTTCCGTCGTACTCAAGCCGGAAGTACTCCAGTTATTAACCGAGATGAACAGATGCCCAACAGCGTCACTCGGCAGACCAAGCGTGGATTCCTTAAGTATTTTGTGCACCATCGGGTACTGACGTCGAGTGGATGTTTTGCCTGCTGCGCTGGCGTGAGGAATTTCGAGTTGTAGTCCAAGTTGCGACGTGGTCCATACCACTTCGTATTCGTATTGTTCGCGGATTTTGGATGCTTGCTGGGGACATCGATGCTGGATCGTTGAGGTCTTAACCACCGCTCGGTGAGCATTTTCGTTCAGCCCGGTCTCAACATTTGGTGAAACCTCTGGAGTCGTAGACGGAGACAAACTAGAACTATGTTCTGAGCTGTCTTCCTCGCTTGTGTCGTTGAAACCAGGTGGACGGAAGACAAGCTGCACAGGCTTTGGTAGTGCCAACAGATCTCGGTACAGGTCATCCAGCGGGCGACTGTCAGTTCGTACGCCGTTTATCGAGTACAATAAAAATCCATGTTGGAGGCGCTCGATATTGGCCGATGACCCTTTTCCAGTTAAACGATTCACGACTGCTGCACCTGAAATGGCATCTTCCAACAGTGTCAATCCTAGTGGTCCGTTCTTCCATTCGATGAGGACCTCGCTGCGCTTCGTTTCGTGGCTGCATGTGTGTTTTTCACCTTCAGATTGTGGATAACCCACGCCCGAAGGCATCAGAGCTCTCAAGAATTCTCTGCATCGAAGACTTGCAGCTTCTCGAGTCACCGTTGGCATTGCCATCCTGGGAATGGCGCTACGCAGAGAAAATGAGCGTCTTCGATGCTCCCCAGGTTCTTCGCTTGCGGTTTGGCTGTCAAACCAGCCGTTAGTGTCGTCTTCGTTCGCGTCGCGCTCGAAAGTTAGTCTCACCGGGCGTGGACACGTTTCAAGATATTTCGTCATCGTGCTCAGTCCAGCTGCGACTGCGTCCTGGCCATTGACTGCCCCAAGTATGTCACCGAGGCGAATACCTGAAGGAGAGGAAGAATCACCGGTGAACGTCTGTATGTTTTGACTGCCGATCCGAGAGACAACGGGGACATCACGACTCCCGTCTCCCGTGAAGAACACACCCAGTTTCTGACGACCGAGGAGAACATCGAAGCGCACGCGTTTGCTAAGTGTTGCTGACCGGAATCGAATGATTGAAGGGCTCTTGGACATCTGTACCAACACAATGGCTGCCTCAGTGTCCATGGTATGCACTCTCTTGCCTGATACGGTCTCCAAAACGTCACCCGGGCGGATTCCAGCTTCCCAGACTTTCAGTGCCGTGACGCGATCCACCCTCAACTCGGCGTCTTCATCCAACGGAATAGCTTCGGCACTTTCCTCCGACCCTGTAGATGTTGTCAACGTGAACCCGGGGTCTCCACCTGTCCAGACGAGAAACCGAAGGCACCGAAAGTCATCGTGGGTGGAGCTCCATGACGTCGGACTGCATGCAGTCGGTTGGACCATCATTGTTGCCGTTGTGGCAGCAGACCGTGCATGCTGGTCGGCATTCTTGTGTCTGGAGAAAAAAACGCTTCGTACGCGATCGAGCGGCATCGATGAGGCAGCAAGTTGGAGTCGTCACGAGGGAAAACCAAGTGTGGCAACCCAGGGCGCAAGGAATACATCCGCCCACAAACACTTGAGTGATGTGAGAGAATCCTCACCAGCACAGCACATGTCATCACTATCGATTTGGTGGTCCATCTGTGTCCATCCGAGTCTCGTAAAACGCATCAGTCTAACAACGATGTAAATTTCTGCACAGAGTGTACTTGGTGCACATTGAATCGCGTGCCAGTGGGCTTGGGAGGATACCACCCCACAAAAAAATCGTGCTTCCGAGTCTTCCGACTGTATTTGTACTTCGAGGTACTACTTCTAGGCTCACTACGCCAACCATTTCCCTTAGATACCGTAAAAGTTAGTAGTGGTGAGGGGGGAATGGCGCACTGGAAACCTTTGCGCGTTCAAGGTGCACTTCATCCCCACTTCTTCCACTCCATTCCGTTTGGGGCCGTCCGCTCGTTCTCGTAGTCCTTGTCAGCCACCTCCTTCCAGTTAGTGGACAACACGGTGCCGCCCGATGTTTGCTGGATGAACAGAGAGACATTATTAGTGTGTCCACAACCACGATCACTACGCAGAGAAGCCACGTACGAACGACTTGTTCATGGCCTTGCGGGTGTTCTCATCGGCCTTGGCATAAATATCGCGGAAGAGCTTCTGCATCGCCTCCTCGCCCTCGGGTTTCTCCGACTCAATCTCGTCACCGATGGCCTTCTCGATCTGGTTCCAGTCCCGGCTGCTCGCGTACGGACGCGGCACTTGCTCCGGTTTAGCCTCAAAGACAGCGGCAGGACCAGTCATAACCTGCGCACCCGACTGGTACACGACCTCCTCGAGCTTGTCCCAGTGCATGCCACTGCTCTTCTTCTTGAGCTTCAGCTCCACCTTTGTGCCTAGAACTTTGAACGAGCTCTCACCCGGGACAACTTCATCGAAGAGAGCCTCGTTGTAAGCCTCCACGATCTCGTCGTCAAGCTTCACCCGCACAAGAAGCTTCTTTGGTTCAATAGTGACTTCAACGTCTTCTTGAGCGAGCTTCTTCTGGAGGATCGAGACCGTCACGTGGGTATTTGACTGGTACCAATCATGACTAGCAACAACAACACACCACGTCAGTAATAATTCCCGAGACCTCCTCAATAAATATCCTCCTACCGGATCGTCGGTTTCGCGGGCAATGGTGCAACCACAGCAACACCCTGGTTTCTAGGTGCTGAGGCTTGCACTGGTGCAGGCTCATCCGGAATAATGAGGTCGGCCTCATCATCAGCTGAAATAAACGTACACGATGTCTGTTAGAGATGCTACAGAGCACTGGAAAACCACCCAGTAGATGACACTCACTGTCCAGCTCCGCGTCGCACTTGCGGATCCACGTCTGGAAGCGTTTGATTAGCGCTTCGTCCGCCTTGGGCGATGTCTCTTTGCCGCGCTTGAACGCTCGCTTGGCCTCCGAGTACTTCTCCAACTCGAACTGTGCCACGCTGCAACCACGATCAGTTTTCCTCAATTAAAAGTTGGGCGTCTTAAGAGCTTACCCGTGTCGCATGTGCGCCATGTGCAGCGTCGGATCCAGTTCAGAAGCTCGCGAAGCGTCGGCTTCGGCTTCTTGTAGCTTGTGCAGCTTCAGATACACCGCCGCGCGCTTGGAAAGAGCATCTGCATCCTGCGGCTGCTTCTCCAGCGCACGCGTGTAGCTGCACACTGCCTCCTCGTACGCTTCGTCCACGAACAGCGCGTTGCCTTGGTGCTTGAATTCCATCGTGCGCCGCTTTTCTAGAAGTGAAACATCTATTCGACGCATTGGGTTATCAACGGCTTTTTTGAGTAGTGCTTTCCAGAACCCGCACAAGAGATGGGTTCTTGAAAGAAGGGTGTTATAATTGAAGTGGGTCTTTTCTCATCGTTGTGGGTTCATTCAAGAAAGGAGTTCAAGTGCTGCAAGAAATCTATGAGACTAACGAACGCGAACGTTCAGATACAAGTGCACGCGACGCTTCAGCAGCTGCTCGATCTCGTCGCGAGCTGCCATGCCTACGGAGCGGATCGTGTCGCCGTTGTGTCCAACCACCATCTTGCGGACGCGAGGAGCAGGAACCTGTACCAGGAAAGAAACACCAGTTATTATACATTGGTGATCTATCCATCATAAAAAAAAGGAGACAACGTACGAAGATATCTTGGTCGATGCGGATGCTCTTGTCCGTGAACTTGGTCCAGCCGATGTTCTCCTGCTCGAACGAGTACGGCAGCTCCTTGTTAAATCGGCGGAAAAGCTTTTCGCGGATGATCTCAGTCACCAAGTCCAGGTCCGACATATCGGAATGCATGGACGAGTGGTAGCTCCACGGTCGCTCGACTGCGAGTGAGAGCAGGGTCTCCCTCAACTTGTCCATGCCATAGCCCTTCATGGCCGAAACCTTGATACTGTTGTCACCGATGTAAGCCAGCGGGTCAATCTTCAAAGATGACCCCTCAGCGTCGTAGTGCTTGGAGTAGATCTCTTCAATCATCTGAGACAGCTCTTTCGTCTTGATATCCAGGTTGATCTGCTCGCGCTTACCTACGAGGTCGTACTTGTTCATCACGAGCATAGTAGGCGAGCACACCTGCGCCGAGGTTGTCAGCACCTTCTCCAACGCCTGCAGAGCGGCGTCATCAAGACGCTTCACCGAGTCCACGACCAGCATAGACAGATCCACACTTTGCAACGTCTCTGCTGCCGTAGTCACGAGTGTCTGTACGTACTCGTGGGATTCCTTCGGCTTGATCAGTCCAGGTGTATCGTAAAACGAGAGCTGCGCATCGCCCTCCGTCAAGATGCCTAAAATACGGTCGCGAGTGGTGTTGTACTTGGGTGACACCGCCGATACCGTCACGTTCAACAGCCTGTTCATGATGGACGACTTGCCGGCATTCGGCCGACCGATCACCGCCAGATCCAATGCCATGGGGTTGGCCGGTTCGTCTGGGATCAAGAACTCGCGCTCCACCACGTTGTCCGGTGCTGTTTGGATGTTAGTGAACTGCTTGTCCTTCATCGCCACCGGTCGTCTCGAGGGGATACGCCCCGTGCTTCTGTATCTCTCGTCCTCCGCCGCCTTCTCTGCTCTAGAAGCTCGTCCATCGTAGAAGTTCTGCCGGTTGGACGAGGCCTCTCGCTCGCGCGTCGGTCGTCGGCCCACAAAGCCCTTGTTGCGAGGATCAAAGGCGCCAATGCCGTCGTTTTCCTCTTCCTCGTCATCCGATAGCAGGCCTAGACGCCGCATGCGTCTCTTGTTCTCAATTTCCTTGCGGGTCCGCGCCGGCATCACAGCAGGCGGGACGACCATCGTGCGAAGACGCATCTTGGCCCATTCTCGATCGATCTCCTCGAGTGTGGGTTGCGCTGGCTCCCCAACGTGTGGTGGTGCCTCGTGTCGCTCGTTCTTGCGCTGCGACTTCCGATGGTCCTTCTGCTGCTTATTCTTTTTATTCTTGTCGTTGGCGGGGAGGCCGCTGGCAACGCGAAATGACTCGCGCTTGGCCTGGCTACGCTTGGAGCGGTAGGTGGCCACGAGGACGCGGCCCTGGGGTAGTGCACGCGCCGACGCAGCGCGGCGGAGCAGCAGCTCCATAGTTGCAGTAGATCAGAGATTGAGTGGCAACGAGAAAAACCCAACCACCTATATGTGTGACAGAAACACGGTTTGACCCAAGATGTAAAATTGATATCGGGAAGACAATCATTCCAGAATGTGTGTTACTTGTAGTATTGGGAGAATTAATGCTGAAGCTTCGACGACGGAGATTTTGCGAGGGGGTATTGGTACAGCTACACTCGGCCGCCCCTGGCCGACTTCACCCCTCTACACGGTTCTCCTACTTGACTTTGTGAAGAGAAAACTACGCAACGAGTGGGGCTGGGCTCGACTCGACTGGATTCGGTCTTACAGTCTTCAATGGCGCCTTAGCTGGAGAGGCGGACGCCCGACATTTTGCCCGTGAAGCGACGCTGCAGCGCGGCGTGGCTGATCCCGCCGCGCGTCCGGCTGCCGCCGTGTGTGTTGAGCGGCTCGTTTTCCATGACGCCCTTATCGTTGGCAGTGATCATCTGCATGATCTCCTTGCACGAGAGCGAGAGCTCGTCCTTGTTCTTTAGTGCGCGGAACAGCTCTAGGCACTCTGTCTTGGTGGGCGATTCTGTAGTACGCACAGTTAACAACAACGCGGTTAGTCGCGAGCCAGCAACTACGGCAACAGGGGCAGCAGCGCACCGGCGTCAACGGAGGAGGTCTTGGACATCGTGAGGCTGGGGTGCTAGCTAGCTGGCTTGGTCCGGTCGAGAGGCGGTGCGCAGGAGCTGGCAAATTGCAAACTGAGCATTCAACTGCGCAGGGCTCGTCGCCAGGCATCGGCACTCGTCGCCCGGATGCACAACTTCAACGTCGCATCCCATGCGTCTCTCAAACGGCTTGTATTTTAAAAATGAGGCCCTCTGATTGGTCAGTTTCGATTGGCGCTACATATTGCATGAATTTCATGGAAAAAATTCTCCATGCAACCTGATAATAATTGCCGAGTATCAGTCCAAACCAGGCCATGTGGTGGCGCATCGGTCTCGGTCAGCATCCTGCTCTCTGCTGCTTATACATGTGCGTTAGCGCGACCACTTCGACGCTCTTTTCCGATGCACTGCATCGAGCTGAATACGCGAGACTACTCTCGGAGCTGGTGAGCAGCTGTGAAAACTTCAACGTGGATGTGGGAGCGACCGCGCTCACATTGATCCCGACCCGAGGCGGGACTTGACTGACGAACGAGCGGCTACCTCCAACTGACAACGGCTTCGCAGCCCACCGCAGTGCTGAGAATGTCGAGATTTACGTTGAAGATGCCTGAGATCGTGTTATCTGTGCTGCTGCTGGAGACTGTGCATGGTTCTCGCCGTTCCAGTGCTCTGGGTGCTGTAAGTTACAGTGAAACTTCTATCTGGCTGACCGACGGTTCATGCCTGTATGTGCAATCTGAGCGGCGGTGCCACCTGTGAAAGTAGACGGAGTGGAATGCGGAAATCCTGGGTAAATCTCCTGCGAGCAATTCTCGCCAACAAGACGCCATCCATCGCTCCCCGTTCACTCCCCATTCATAATGTTGGTAATGTGTTCGGCAGTCTGCCACTTTCCTAGAGGCTCGCATCGAGAATTCGTGAGCGACGCGAACTATGTCACTGGTGAGATCCTGACGTCAGTTTGCTAGAGTTCATGTGCGTGTCGTCAACCACAGCAATGCCCAGCACATAGCTCACGTACGCGATCGCCTCTACAATGTGGCCTCCCAAGAACCAATTCTCGGATTAACCTTTGCAACCAACACAGCCGGCTCCTCCGTTTTTCAGGATATCTTGTTCACTTCATGGGGGTCTACTGCGCTACTGTTGGGCCTGTGCGCTCTGTGCCTGGCCAAAGAGCTCCTTCACGCTCTGCATAACAACCTCAAACGTGCCCGACGAGCGATCCTTCAGTCCAATAGCCGCCAGGATCGGCAGGCCGATAGGAACACTGCCCAGATCACACACGCACCGCAGCAAGTTAGCGCCACCCCTTCGCCTACAGCATCAAATTCCACTCCCACCGACATACCCGAAGTGCTCCAGAAACTGCCGCGCGTATACTAGCAGCAGCGGGTCGTCGCGCCGCCCAAGACGAATGTGGATGTCCGGCTGGAACTTGCCACTGATTGAGTCCTTCTGGTGCGCCTCCACCTGCCATACCACACAGTATACCTGCTCGTCAGCAACACCTATACCAAATGCCACCAGCTGCTGCCTCCTACCAATGTGCCAAAGGTGCCTAGCTGCGTCACGGCGACGAACACGCGGTCTGCGAAGATCGAGACGGCGATATCCGTCGGGACCCCGTTAATGTCCTGCACAGAACAGTACCGTCAGTCGCTGTAGAATGTATCCACGCTGTCTATCATCACTCGCGGCGGTACCTTCCGGTCCTTCTTGGTGTGCAGCGCTGGTGGTGCGGTTGCCTCGGCCATGACGCCGAATATTTCGAAGTAAATTGGCAATTTGGTTTTGATTCACATATTAATACAATACTTCTCTCCGATTGGTCAAAAAGACATCGCGGGTTTCTGGTCCGACAATACAGAGACTGGCCTCGTTGGGAGAAGGAAGCGAAAAAGCCCGAGAGAACTTGTTGTCGTCCGCATCCCCGTGTCGCGTCGTTCACAGCCTCAGTCCAGCAGGTAAACACTCATCCCCTGTGGCCATCGAGCGCTGTGGTGCCTGGGTCTCGAAAAGCTGCGTGAAGTTTTGCGGCTTTGAGCTCCAGGGGAGACCTTTAATTCCTCGTCCTAACGACATGTGCCGTCTGTCAGTTCCACAGGCGCAATGGACGGCTACGACCACTTATTCAAGCTCCTACTGATTGGAGATGCCGGAGTAGGCAAGAGCAGGTGAGCCCAAGCTTGGCTTTGACGCGCCAGTGACCGCTTCTGACCGCGTTCTGCTTCGTAGCATGCTGCTTCGATTCACGGACGACACGTTCGACGACAACCTGCAGAGCACAATCGGTAAGGCTGAGTCAGCCATACGGAGACGGAGGAGGGGCTGAATGGAAATGCTTTCTTTTGCTGGATATCGGCTGATTAGAGACTTGGTGACGTGTCAGGTGTGGACTTCAAGGTGAAGATGATGCAGGTGGACGGCAAGAAGATCAAAATGACGATTTGGGACACCGCCGGCCAGGAACGTTTTCGCACGCTGACCAGTTCGTATTATAGAGGCGCGCAGGGCATCGTCCTGGGTGAGTTCGAGCAGCGATGAAGCGTGGGGTGGAGATTCTTACGTTATTTTATTGCTTTGTAGTGTACGACGTCGCCCGGCGAGACACGTTTGAGAACTTGGACCTGTGGCTGCAAGAGGTGGAGGTGTACAGTCCGGCTGGCGGACGCGATGTAGTGAAGCTGCTAGTGGGCAACAAGATTGACAAGGTACGCCCGGACGTGAAGAGGTGAGAGACATGAGGCTTTAGTTGATACGAGTTGCTTGCTACGAATTTTGACAGGAACGAGTGGTGAGCCGCCGGGAGGCAGAGGACTGGGCGCGGTCTAAAGGCATGCTATTCGTCGAGAGCAGCGCAAAGACCAAGATCGGCATCCAGCAAGTGTTCAACGAAGTAGTGCAAAAGGTCCGTTGTAACGAGGAATTCCTGTCGATGCGGTTGTCTCACTTACTGACGTCGCACGCGCGCTCGCGCTGACAACGCTGTGCTTCAGATCCTGGAGAACCCTGCGCTGCTGTCCAACACGGCACCGCGCAGTCGCGGACGAAAGCTCGATGGTAAAGCCGAGAAGAGCGGCGGCGGCAGTGGGTGTTGTTAGAGAGACCCACGGTTTTGTTGTTGATGCCCCCTGCGCTGTGGTGGCAGCGTGGTTGCTCCTGTCACGATCCTTCTTGCGTGCGTGTTCCTCATCTCACCACGATGAGGACTAGCGTGGGAGAAGGGTCCTTGATACGCAACCTGCTGCCTCCGTGCTCCATCAAGCCTACCTAGCGTCGGCGCTGCATTCACTGTGACTGAGGCTGAGTCGAGACCTGCTGAGGGCCGGACGGAGGAACCTTGAGATCGGGGCCCGACTGCTAAGCAGCAACACGGTGGCAACGCAGGATAAAGCTAGCAATACATGTATTTGAGACTGAGTCTGACCGGGGAGGTTGATCTCGAGTGTCTGTTGAAGCCACGTCAGCAGAAAAACTGGTACTCGTGCCGCTTCAAGCGAATGTGCCCAGCGTGGTGCAGTCAAGCCATGTCGCACCAAGGGTGGCGAGCAACGGAGACCAACTTGTTATTGGGGCAATGGCGTCGCCCTGACACCTCGACTCCGTGGCATCCATGCACACAGGCACGTTGTTGAGCAGGAGCCATGTTGCATGTCATGTTCCTGCCACGTTGGCAGTTCTAACTGTACTGGCTGTACAGATGCCGGGGACCCTCGCAAAGCCGCTTGCCGATGTATATTTCACAGCGAGGATCTGTGCGTAGATTATGCTCCGCAACGGGTTCAAGAAGCGCCCGCAGCCAGCATCGCAAGCCAGCATCGCACGATTTGAGGTCAAATCGCGGCAACTATCTTGCGCGAAATATTGCCGCGCGACACGGGACAACCTCTACACCACAGAGTTCTCACAGCGCCGGACGACCTCGACAGTGAGCGTGCAGTGAAGTCGCTGCTGCGCCAACACGCCGAGCTTGCCATCAAGGCGGCGACGCTACGGCAGACAGTCCGCGGCTCCAAGCGAATGTATCCATCGCATGAGAGTGGGAGTAGCTGCGATTGGACGCTCGCTTTATCGACTTTCGAAGGGAAGCTGTGGTCTCGGTTCGTCATTGGTCGAAACTTAAGGCGCAGACGGGTCATTTGTTTCGGAAAATGTCAATACGTGTGAGGGTAGATACAGTGTATATGGTCGGTACTGTAATAGCAAAGTCATGTATAAAATGCTTTTTGATTGTCAAAGTGTGTATGAAAAATCTAATGGATATTGTGCCATCGATGACCGGGTCTGGCTCTTTTGAAGCCCACAAATCCAGTAGTACTTGTATTTTCTAAAAAAATATATATATAGCGAAAGCTCGAGCCGGTGAATCCTCTTCGTGTCAAGCAATACGATACATACGTGTGGCTTTGGCTGGAAGAAGCTGACTTTTGTAAAGCGAGGGGCGTGCGTGTGTTGTGCGCACGGGGGCACCATCCCGAGAGTGGTACATAGTATAGTACATGTTTTGACAATATCTTTCTGTACCTATACATGCGTTGTCATTTTCCCCATTTGATTGGTCAGCAGCGAGTGTCTGCTTGTATTTCACGTCAATAGAGCGCACCTCAAGTCGTAGCGTGCAGAAACGCATACCCTTCTATAATCGATCTATAAACAGTGATGGATCTCAAGTCTTTTGTGTTTCGGTAAGTGGTGAAAAAGATATAAAAGGTATTTAAAATGTTTTATGTCAATAAATTAAAGAAATTCCCTAAAACAACAAGCTCTCACATTCAATATTGAGTGTTGTTCGATCCGTCGAAACTGCATCATTTTCTGCTGGACACTGTACTCCGCCAAAGTCGCTTTACCCATCTGGGCGCCCAGAGAAGCCGCAGTTACGTTACAAATCCGCCTGCTGAAGCTCAATCGCGCGCGCCCTCCACCACACTCGAAAAGGCCTCGTTGCCCGCGCTCCGCCTCCCGCCCCGCCGGATTCGTTCTGCCGACCGCAGGCCAGGCCTTCGTCCTCACGCCCCGCTTTCGAGTCGACTTGGCCGTGGGACGCGCCCTTTCTTTCGATCTTCCGGCCGTTCTGCCGAGGCAACTCAGTCTCAGCCTTGTCAGTTGCAGCACCGCCAAGCCAAGAGCAGATCCCCAAGCTTCGCGCTTTCTCGATGGACGCAGCAGCGATGCCTTGTCGGACGGACAGCACGCCGCCCCAGAAACAGAAGCCCGGCCGCAAGAAGAAGCCGTCCAAGCAGAGTAACAGCAACAATGAGGCGGCCGCCGCGCCTCCGGCCACCGCTGGCACGCGCCGCTCGCGTCGAGACAGCAACTGCAACAGCGGCAGCGGCATCGATGCAAACGAGCGCCGGCCGGCCATCGCCTCGGCGTCGGCGCATATCTCGTCGTGCCTCCACCCTTGCCTTTTTCGCATCCTGAGCGAGGCCAACGCACCGGGGCTGGCCATGGATGTGACGGGCCACGTTACGTTCTGGAATTACAAGCTGGCGGAGCTCTCTGGGCTGCCGAGTGCCGATGTGGTTGGCCGGCCCATCTCAGAACTCTTGACAGCCGATAGGACGGCCGAAGTCACGCGCGGACTGGAACAGGCGCTGGCCGACATCAACACCACTGTGCAGGGCGTGGAGATCGAGCTGAACACGCCCGAGCTCGGCCGCAACGTGAAGCTGCTCGTGAACTTGACCGTCGACGTGGACGACAACAGCAATGCGTCGAGTGTCGTGGCCATCGGACAGGACGTCACTATGTGGATGCAAGGATCACAGTACGCTCGAGTGGCGCAACAGGCCAACGCCCCCATTGTGGAGCTCGATCGAGACGGATGCATTACGTTATGGAACCCCAAGGCCGAGGCAGTCACGGGCTACACTATTGAGCAAGTCATTGGCACACGACTCGTCGACCTGGTGCACGAAGACTTCCGAGTGCTTGTGGGCGAACTGCTGGCCCGTGTTGCATCAACCAACACATCAGTTTCCGAGTTCGAGTTGCCGCTCAAGACTGCGAGCGGCGCGCGCGTGGAGCTGCTGTTGAGCCTCACACCACAGGCCAGCGTCGATGGAGCAGGCACAACGGTGAACCGCATCGTGGCCATTGGGCAGGACGTGACGGCCCGCAATGCGAGCGAGATGGAATACAGCAAGCTGGTGGACTTGGCCAACGCCCCCATTTTCGGCGTGGACACGGAGGGTTGTGTTGTGATCTTCAACAAGAAGGCTGCAAAGATTAGCGAGTACTGGCCAGGCGAGGTCATGGGCGTCGAGCTGGTGTCCTTCTTGATTCACGAAGACTATCGCGAGAAAGTGGCCGCAGTTTTCCAGAAGGCACTACGCGGTATCGAGACGGCAAACTTCGAGTTTCCTCTCATCACCAAGCACGGCCGGAAGGTGGAGATCCTGCTGAACGCTACGCCACGCTACAACCACGCCGGTGCCATCGTTGGTGTGGTCGGCATTGGACAGGATATTACCGAGCGCATTGTGCAGGAGCAAGAGTACAACCGCCTCATTGATACGGCCAACGCACCCATTGTAGGCGTGGACAAGAAGTTCCGCGTGACGATTTGGAATAAGAAGGCGGCCACGATCACAGATTACTCGTATACACAGGCGATTGGGAAGAATCTCCTCGGGTTTATCGCTGAAAATGCACGCGACACGGTAGCAGACGTGCTTTCGAAGGCCATGGGAGGTGTTGAGACGCCTAATTTCGAGTTTCCCTTGGTGACGAGGAGTGGAAGACAGCTGGACATTCTGCTAAACGCAACGCCGCGATTCGATCACAGTGGCGCGATTACTGGCGTCGTAGGCACCGGACAAGACTTCACTGACCAGCGTGCGCAGGAGGAAGAATACATTCGACTGATTGATACGGCCAATGCGCCGATTTTTGGTATCGATATGGATGGACGTGTAGATATTTGGAACCGCAAGGCGGTAGCCATCACGGAGTACACAGTGTTCGAGGCACGAGGAACGCGACTAGTTGAGAGCTTTATTCCTCACGACTACCGCGCTGGGGTGTCCGACGTTATGTCGAAGGCGATGGAGGGAGAGGGCACCGCTAACTTCGAGTTTCCGCTTATTACGAAGACTGGCCGACGTGTAGATATTCTTCTGAACGCGACGCCACGTTACAACCAGCACGGTGATATTGTGGGCGTTGTCGGTATCGGCCAGGACATCACGGAGCGTATTGTGCAGGAGCAGGAGTACAGCCGCCTGATCGACACAGCGAACGCTCCCATTTTTGGTGTGGACATGACAGGTCTTGTAAATATTTGGAACGATAAGTCCGCCGAGATCACGCAGTTCACAGCTGATGAGGTCATGGGGAAGGACTTGGTGCAAGAATTTATATCGGAGGGATACCGTTCTGCTGTGGGCTTGGTGCTATCGCAGGCGCTGAACGGAGTACAAACTGCGAACTTTAATTTCCCACTAATCACCAAGTCCGGACGGCGTGTAGAAATTTTGCTGAATGCCACGCCGCGGTATAATGAGCTGGGAGAAATCGTCGGTGTGGTGAGTATTGGCCAGGATATCACGGAGCGAATTGCTCAGGAACAAGAGTACAGCCGCCTTATTGATACTGCCAACGCCCCCATCTTCGGAGTGGACAAGGAAGGCTGTGTCAACATCTGGAACAAGAAGGCGGCAGAGATTATGCAGTACTCTAACGATGAAGTTGTGGGCGAGAACCTGGTTGAAAAATTCATCACGGAGGACTACCGTGAAGCTGTCGGCGCAGTGCTGTCGAAGGCTCTTGATGGTATTGAGACGGCAAACTTTGAGTTCCCACTAGTGACAAAAGTAGGCCGTCGTGTGGAGATCTTGCTGAATGCCACACCTCGATTCAACGAACACGGAACAGTTATTGGTATGGTGGGGATTGGTCAGGATATCACGGATCGTATCGCGCAGGAACAAGAGTATGCCCGATTGATTGAGAAGGCAAACGCTCCTATCTTTGGTGTCGACTCTGAGGGAAAGATCAACATCTGGAATCATAAGACGGCTGAAATGACGCGATTCTCGAAGGAAGAAGCGGTTGGAAAGGACTTGATGAGCTGGGCGATTCCCGAACCGTACCGTGATGCAGTGGAAACCATCTTGTGGAAGGCTCTAGAGGGCGATGAAACGTCAAAAAACTTCGATGTCGAACTGAAGAAAAAGAATGGCCGCACCGTAAACATCCGCATGAATGCGACTGCGAGGTTTGACCAGCACGGAAAAATCGTAGGCGTTGTGGGCATCGGCCAGGACTTAACCGATCGTATTGTGCAGGAGCAAGAGTACACGCGTCTAATCGACACGGCTAATGCTCCGATCTTTGGCGTGGATGCTAACTTGTGCGTGAATATCTGGAACAAGAAGGCAGCTCAGATCACGAAGTACTCTACTGCAGAAGTAATTGGTGAGAATCTGGTGGAGACGTTCATCTCTCCGGAGTATCGGCCTGCCGTGGCCGACGTGTTCAGTAAGGCTCTGAATGGCATCCAGACTGCGAACTTTGAGTTCCCACTGATCACACGCCCCGGTACACGAATTGAGATTCTTCTGAACGCCACACCGCGCAATGATATGCATGGGAATATCGTTGGTGTGGTAGGTATCGGTCAGGATATTACCGATCGTATCGCACAGGAACACGAATACTTCCGACTGATCGATACGGCGAATGCTCCGATATTTGGTGTGGACACATTTGGCTGCATTAACGAGTGGAATCAGAAGATCGAGGAGATCACGGGGTACCACAAGTCGACGGTTCTAGGTCTATCGCTGGTGGATGCGTTTATTAATGCTGAGAATCGATCGGAAGTGCGAAAGCTACTGAACCAAGCACTAATCGGCATTGACGTCGGGGAAATGGAGCTGCCGATGACGACCGCTGCCGGACGTTCCTTGCTGCTGCTTGTGAATGCTTCTAGCAAGAAGGATATGCACGGTAATATCCGGGGAGTTATTGGAGTGGGTCAAGACTATACAGCGAAGAAACACATGGAGGCGGCGAAGGTAAACTTCCTTGCTTCGTTCAGCCACGAGCTACGAACGCCGTTGAACGGTGTGCTTGGTATGCTGGAACTACTGCGCGACCAAAAGCTGGACAAGACCCCTGAACGCTACGTGCATATTGCGTACATTTCTGGATCGCTGCTGCTGAATCTTATCAACGACATCCTCGATTTGTCGAAGATTGAAGCAGGACACATGGAGATATCAGCGGATCCATTCCAGATGGAAGACCTACTGGAGTACTCGGTGGAGATCTTCAAGTTTAAGGCGCGCGAGAAGCATATCAAGCTGAAGTTGGAATGCTCGCCAAAGGTTCC
Source organism: Phytophthora cactorum (assembly GCA_016864655.1). Taxonomy (NCBI): domain Eukaryota; phylum Oomycota; class Peronosporomycetes; order Peronosporales; family Peronosporaceae; genus Phytophthora; species Phytophthora cactorum. Next base: position 133,762 of record NHQK01000045.1, read on the forward strand.
AAAGCGCGTCATCGGTGATGTAAGTCGACTGCGTCAGGTGCTGCTGAACTTGCTCTCGAACGCCATCAAGTTCACGAACGAGGGATCCATCACAGTTCGATGCAACATGGTGCCGTCGCCGGACCTGCCAAAGCATTGCGTGAAGCTTCTGTTCCAAGTGATCGATACAGGTGTCGGCATGGATGATGAGGAGAAATCGCGTCTGTTCTCGCTGTTCATGAAGCTGGAGCGTACGCGCAAGAACAACCCCACTGGCTCAGGCTTGGGGCTTGCAATCTGCAAACAACTCGTGGAGCTTATGGACGGTGATATTGACGTTGACAGTGAGCTAGGCGAAGGATCCGAGTTTTTCTTTACGGTTGTGGTGCGCCGCCCCGAGGGCGAAGAGGATGAGCTTACTCAGAAGTTCCCGGCCGTTTTGGCTGCTGAAGCAGGTGCCGTTCCCTCTCTAACAGGTAATAATGCAAGGCACAACACGTCTATGTCGGAGCTGGTGCCGAAGCATGCTCGGATCTTGGTGGTGGAAGACAATGAGTTTAACTGGGAAGTCGTTAAGAGCTTCTTCATGGAGGACAACCACCTGCTTCAGTGGGAAACGAATGGTCTGGATGCGTATCAGATGTACCAAGAGCATCACGAATCGTACGACATTGTGCTGATGGACTGTGAGATGCCAATTATGAACGGGTACGATTCTACCCGCAACATTCGAGTCTTTGAAAAGCAACACAAGCTCCCGCGTGTCCCCATTATTGGCGTTACTGCGTATGCTATGAGTGGCGATCGGAAAAAGTGTCTGGACGCTGGAATGGATGAGTTTATCGTCAAGCCAATCTCGAAGACAGAGCTGCGAAAGGCGATCCGGAAGTGGATGCGCGTTCGCTTCTTGGGTCAACACTGTCCTCGTTCCTCGCGGGTGGAGTCTGTGGATGCAGCCAACATCGATTCTGATGCTGTATGCAGCCAAAACGCTGCCAACTTGGTGGCGGCGTCAAGGCACAAGGAGAAGCTTGACCTCGACCGAGCCATCTCGGACTTAGAACTCGAAGATCCCATGATGATCGGCCAGCCTAGTGGAATTCAAACTGCTGCAGGATCGGAAGCGCTGCTTATGTCCCTCACGACTATCAGCGAGAGCAAGAGCAACTCAACAAGCTCGGGAACTGTCGGACGCACCATCGGATCGGTGGAAGTCCAGCGCGAGTCGCCTGAATCGTTGAACTCGGTGCAACAGCCCAATGGAGCACCGCCCACACATCCTGGAAATCTCGTGAATGCTTCAAATATTGTCGGCACGAACTTGTTCGCAGCAGCGAAGGCAGCCGGAATCTACCCCATGAATGCGACAGAACCGACGCCATACTCGAGTCCGAACTCGTTTGCGTCGAGTGATGGTAACAACCAGCAAGATTCTGGGAGCTCGACGATTGTGGCGAACAAACCAGCACGAGCGTACTCCTCGACGATGGCCCCTGAAGACGTTGTGATTCCAACTGGAGATCCGATTGACTATTCTCTGGGTGTGGAGCAATGTGGTGCGAACGAAAGTCTGTTCGTGAATCTACTGGAGAAGTACGCAGGTTTGAGCGAGGAGTTCATGCGACGTATCGAGGAAGCGTACTCCCAGAGCGACTTCGCTGTGCTACGACGCGAAAGTCACTCGATGAAGGGATCATCAGCCTACGTTGCAGCGATGCGTGTCTCCAAGGCAGCATTCCGCGTGCAACTAGCTACCGAACATGTGATGGAGGAAACTGCTACGGACGAGAACTACGCCTCATTGAAGGATGCGTTCCAACTGCTCAAGAGTGAACACCGTGCTCTACGTGGCTATCTTCGTCGCAACTTTTCGTTCCGCACGAGTACAGGCAATGGGAACCAGGAAGCCAAGAAGAAGAACAATGGAGGAGGCGACAACGCCTGCGTTGTCATGTAAGCCATGTGGTGGGTATCGGTGGTATATTTGCTTTTTATAAAAAGTGGCAACGGAGCAGTGGAGGCCAGCAGAGGATCGATAGAGCGCTGGAAAGCAGCTTGTCCGCCTCCCTTCATTGCCCCGTAGAAATGTAACTTATAATTGATAGCCTTGCTTGGTATCGGATGGTGAGTTGGCTGGAATCCTTCAAGGTGGTACGTGGCTACTTGGACTGCTTGGCGCCGGTGAAGTAGGTCTCCTCGATGTCGTTAAGCAGGTCGTTCATGGCTTCTTGGAACTTGACGCATACCAGTGAGCTGTTAGCGCCGATCTGCTCCGCGAATCGTGATAATTTGCTATATATGAACGCACAAGTGGTGAGCAGAAACTATGATGGAACGTTGAAGCTTGCGGGGACTTACACTTTCTGCATGGCAGGTAAGAGCTGGATCCACGCCACGATGTCGTCCAGTGTGTATCCGTGCTCCTTGATGAGCTCCTTGGCGTCTTTCAAGTAGTGTTCCGCCACTTTCTGCACGATCTCGTCCACCTCCGCTTGCTCTTTGCTGTCATCCTCGACGTTTTTCGCATCTTCGTCCGCGGTTCTTCTGCCTGAGCTTTGTGAAGCTGCCTGGTCGCCACAGTATCGCTGGATGAACTCGTGCTTGAGTAGCTGTTTGACGCTCCATCGCTCGGTCTGGTCCTTCTTCAGACACTTGTCCAAGAAATCGCAGAAGAGGTCCGAAAACTCGCCTTCGGGTAGTCGAGGCGGCTATCAAGGCATTCATCAGATTCTCAGAAGCACAAGAAGCGTCCATGCTACGAAAACTTACTGGCTCGTTGCGGATCATGTGAAGTAGTTCCCAGTACCCACCTCGTGATGAGTACGGGAACTTCCCAAGCGCACAAGTCATGATGGAGAGACCGAACGACCACACGTCCGACTTGTACGAGTATTCCTGTGCCACAAGTATCAAGTATTAGTGGATCTGAGAGAAACATGAGTGCTATGAGGCCTTACCTCGCTGGCAATCCGCTCTGGGGACATGTAGGTGAGTGTCCCCACGAACGTCGTAGCTTTCGCGACGGAGTTCTCCATTTCCCGAACGATCCCAAAGTCTGAGACTTTGACGTCGCCGAAATGGTTGATAAGCAGGTTGCTGGGCTTAATGTCACGGTGGAGTTGGTGTGTGCTGTGGAGAAACGCGAGGCCCTTGAGGACGCGGAACGAGATGTTGGCTAGCACCACCTCGCTGGTACAGCCTCCGGTGTCCGCGATGTCCTGGAGAGATCCACCATCCATGTACTCGACCACGATCGAGACGTTGCCTTCGTTCGGGTTCATGAAGGCGTCGTACAGACACACGAGCTCCGGACACGCCACACTCTGTCGTGTAGACTCTGAAGTCTCAGCATCCAGTAAAGTGGAGAGGTTGTTGTACAGAGCCTTGAGTTCCGCGATAAGCTGATGCCGTTTTTCGTGCTCAAAGACAGGAATGACTTTGACGGCCACGAGCATCAAAGACGGAACGTGAAGAGCTTTGTGCACCACGCCACTCGCTCCACGACCAAGAACTCCAAGCTTTACCAAGTGCTTCTTGGTATGCTGCTGTCGTCTGTCGGATTGAGTACTCGGAACACCGTCAGAGTCTCGATCGGGAGATCGAGTGAGTCCAGTCTGTTTAATCTGGAAGCCCACAGCGTCAAAGGTTCCAGACGCGGACAAGTCGTACGATTTTTCCAATTGCTCCGCGCTGCCAGTGTGCAGATCAAGCTGAAAATCCGACCCAAGACCTTGAACGAAGTTGCGCTGGATGCCTTTCTTACCTGAGGACGAGAACGTTGGTGACGTCGAAATACTGGGTCTTAATCCAAAGCCGCTAGGACCCGAAAGCTTCGGACTTTTCGTCGCTTGACGTCCAGGTGCTACCTGAGCAGGAGGACACGCAGTGTTGATTTCTACCTGCAGATCAGCAATTTCCAGCTTGATCTGAGCTGGACGTGGACGTCCACCGGGTGCAAGACGCGCTTCACTACTTTTCTTCTTCTCAGCGCCTTGCTTTCGACCTCCGTCCTCTGCTCCTTCATCTGGATCTGTCCGCATAGAGCGAATACGCCTCATGTCGTTGGCTAAGGACTGCACACTGCGTGCTGTGTGTATTGAGGGATCTCCTGGGTGCTCCGTCTTGCTTTCAGCTTGAGATGACGAATTTGCTGGACGGTGTCGATCTAAAATCCTCACTTCTGGCTGCTTGAGCTTGGACTCTTTGCTATCAGCACACACCAAACTTTTATCCTCGGCGTCTGCAAGGTGAGAAGCACTGTCGATATAAAAACATGATTAAGAAATATAAAACTAAACTTCAATGGTAAAGTTCCATCATACATACGCTCGTCTCTCGTCTGTCGAAGGGACCGAAGAGGCCTGCAGCGAATCAACAACACAAACTGTAAGAGAACTGGACGAACGTACATCGTACTGGTTGTCTATACTTTGGACTCGGCCTTGGTCGCCTAGTCAGTGTCACAACCATGTTATATTGATTTTTTTTATCAGCGAGAACACTCATGACATGTACAAACCTGCGGCTTGGCCTCCCATTCCTCGTCATTTGCTGTGGCTTTCATCATGACTTTCCTAAGCACAACTGGGAGAACAATTGATCAATGGTACAGACACTGTGGTTGATGGTCGTTTCGCTTGAAGCGACGCGAAAGATTCACATTCAAACGGCCTTTAACTATTGGGCAAGTTGAAGTTGTCGAAATGCCTACAAGTGCAGCATACGTCGCAGTTCTGCGACTCGATCTCGAGGGTATGGCGGTCGGTGGGCGACGAAGGCCTCGGTGGCCGATTTCCTGGCGCTCAGCTCCTTTTCAACAACGTAGAGATCTTGTACGCGCTGCTTGGCTGCAGCCTTCAAGTCCTTGGGTTTGGGCATCTTGCCACTGTGCACGGCCTGCTTGATGTCGGCCGTCGCGAACGGGATCTGCTTCTTGACGAACAGCTTGCCATCCTTGGTCTCCAGCCACTCTCGAGCCACAGCTGTAGCGGCTTTGACTTGTGCGTCCACGTGCTGCTGCTCCTGTCCTTTGCGGCTTATTTCCGCGAGCGCGATGGCCTCACGCCACAGTTTTTCAGCTTGAGGGACCAACAGCTCCGACAATTCCATGACGGAGGCAAGTTCTTCCTGGACGTGTGCAGAGTCTCGAGCTCGAACGAGATCCTCGTTGCGTCGGATCGCTAGCATTTTAATGCGTAGATTGCACGTAGAGTTGACGCCCACCAGCAGCTCGTGCACCGTAAGCGTCGATAAAGAACGATTGCGATCGATCATCAGCTTGGCGATGCTAAGAGGCTACAGGTAACGTGAAGTGAGGTCGAAGTACAAGGTATTAACTAGGGGTTGCGTTCTACTTACCGTCTGCCGCTTGTAGTTTTCCGCGGATAGAGCGACAACGACAGCGTCCGTGTGCTTTAAGAGGTAGCGTAGTAGCAAAACCTGCGAGGTTCGAGCGCACCAGTGCAGAACATTGTCCCCATGGGAGTCACGCCGTGCCGTGTCTCCTCCAGCTTCCACTAGCAGCTTTAGGATCTCCACACGATTAGCGATTGCACCAAGTGAGTTCCTACACGCTGCGAGCATGGGCGTCGTGAGACTGTACTGCGTGTCGACAGCATTCACAGCGTCCACACAAATCTCGGGCGTGAAGTGGGTCTGCACGAAGGTGACTAAGAAGCGCACGACCTTCAGAGACCCCAAGTAGCTCGCTTCGTGCAGGAGAGACTCGCCACCCCCTCCACCTTCAACGCTCTTACTAGCATTACGGACATAGTCCTTCCTTAAGAAGAACCGACGTCTGTCCTCCTCCAGGAACATCTTGACGGCTTGAACGTCATCGGCTGCGATACTGACCCAGACGTTCACGAACGACTCGATCCTCGTGTAGCTCTCCTCTGCTTGTTTCGACGCCGCAGCTTGATCTGGAGCTCTCGACTTTGGTCGCTGCTGTTTCTGCTTGTTCGCTTCGACAACCTGCTGCTGCTTGACCCAGAACTGCTCCGTCTCGTCCTTGACCTTCAACGCCTTCTGTAGCCATGGAGGGTATCGAGGAACTCCTTTGGCTGTACGAATCAAAGTGCCCACCATTCTTGTCCTTGTCTGTACTTAGTACAGATGCTAGAGTCGCTTAACGCAACGACAGCCAGAGTAACAAACTATAAGTATTCAAGAAATTCTTCTTCTTTTCTCTTACTTGATCGATTCTCGAGCGATTTTATCATCAAGATACTGCATGGTCTTGTCCTTTGCGGCTTTCTTGGCAGCCACCGTTTGTGTGATTTGAGCCATTTTGTTGACACTCGTGCCGATCACAGCGTCTCCAGTTTTCAGTGTGGTGTGGTTGGGTAGAGAACGAGTAGCGTTACTGGCCAATTGGCCCAGACTGAGCGAGGCCTTGTACTGCAGCTCCTCGTCAGTGGATCGAGCGCGAGCGATACGTAGTAGAGCCTGGATACCTCCTTCCTCGGCGATACGCAGATGGTTTTCGTAGTTGTCGGCTAGTTTGAGTAGCGCAAGGCCAGCATAATGACGCGGCTCGGCGTGTACCGACATCATGGCGATGAGTGGACGTAGAGCTCCACGCTCGACGAGACGAACCTGGTACTCCCGGTTTGAAGCCAAGTGGGCCAAGGTGAAAGTGGCGTACTCCTGGCACTCCATGTCCTCGACACAAGCCAAGGCGGTGGCAGCGTCCAGTCCTCCTTCACGGTACAGATCGTCGTGGTAATCTGTCTGTTGCTCCACCACCAGAGCGAGGATGTAGCCGCAATTCCTCAGCGTCTCCGTGTCGATACATTTGGTCAATGCGATCACGTGAGCCAGCGTGCCCAGCTCCACCAGCTTCTGCAATACATCTTTGCTTTCGGCCAACGAGCCGAGACAGTAGAGAGCGCAGCGAACGCACTCTTCATCTGTAGACGCTAGAAGAGCCAGTAAAGGCAGCAGCCCGCCACTCTGCATCACTGACACCTTCGTCACGCTCTGCTTCCCCAGTGCCAATGCGTTCAACGCCAAGCAGCCACAGAGCTGCACGTCTGCACTAGGATAACGCAGTAGATCGATCAGCGGAGGTACCGCGCCTTCCTCGATCAACCGAAGCTTGTTGTTGCCCATTCCACCGAGCGCCAGAGCTGCGAGCGCCAACGCTGCGTACCGCTGGATCTGTGCGTCTGGGAACCGGATGAGATGAGTGAGCGGACGAACAGCTCCTTGTTCCACGATGAAAGCCTTGTCGTCACCCGATGAAGCAACGTTGCAGATCGCTAAGGTGGCGAACCGCTGTGTGGTCACATCCAGAGATCGAGTAAGACGGAAGAGCGAAGGCAGAGCACCTTGTCGCACCAGTTCAGACTTGATCGAGTTCGTGATGGACAAGGAAGCAAACACTCGCGCACAGTCTCGTTGCACTCGTGCGTCATCGTGAGCGCCAACATTGATCATGGCCGAGATCGCGCCTTCACGCACCACATCCAGCTGATGCTCGAGCGAGTCTGCCACATTCGCGAGAGCGAAGACGCAATCTCGCTTCACTTCCAGGTCCTCGTAGGCACAGCAACGGAGAATCTGGGCCAAGCCGCCGTCACGGACAAGCTTCAGCTTGTTCTCTTCGTTCAGAGAGAAGCTGGAAAAGGCTGCAGCTGCAGTGCGTTGGTAGTCGAGAAGCGGACTCTGCGCCAGCTTGATGAACGGCTGCAGAAGCGATTCTTGCACGATATGAACGCGGATCGTCGGGTTGGCTGACAAGAAGCGCAAGCCCATGGCTGCGTACCGCTGCGTAATGTCATCTGCAGACTCCGTGAGCTGGATGAGACTCAATAGAGCTCCTTGCTTGTACACAGCTTGGTGGTTCTCCTCGTTGGAGCAGAGATTCGCCAACGCGCGACTTACATCTTGTAGAATCTCCGCACTGTCTTGAGCGACCTTGGCCAACGCAACGAGCGCACTCGTCAAACCTTCCGCCACAATTTTCTGCTGGTTAGTTGGATTCTCGGACAAATTCGCGACCAGGCCGGCACACTGGCACTGCAGGTCTCGTAGCCCTTTCGCACCAGGATTCGTGTTCAGACAGCGTAGAACCGGTCGTAGAGCACCTTCGTCAACGACTTGCTGCTTGATTTCTGGATGAGAAGCGGACGACGTCAAATGACGCAAAGCTGCCACTGCAGGGGCCTGCAGTGACGCGTCTACGTCTCGTAGAAATGTGATGAGGGAGTTCAGTCCTCCTTCTTCCACGTACTTGCGTCGGAACTCGCTGTTAGCTGCCAGATCACGCAACGCTAGAACGCTTTGACGCCGAGTATTGAGCTCTTTAGCGTGTAGTAGGAAGAAGAGAGTCTTCAGACCGCCTTCGTACACTAACCCGCGGTGGCTCGCGAAGTTTGGAGCGAGTTTTCGCAGTGCTAGAGCCGCGTTGTACTGACACTCCGGATCCAGCGATAATCCGAGATGAACCAGACCAGGAAGACCGTCAGCGATCATATCGGTGTGGTGCTCGAAGCTGGACAGCAGATTGGCGATCGTACGTGACGCTTCTCGGTGGATTTCCTCGTTTCGGTGCTTCATGAGAGCGATCAGGAAGTCTCCACTGCGCTCCGCTACGAAATGAGAGTGCGTATCGAGGTGTTCAGCCAGATTAGCGAGTGCACCACACGCTTGTCTCGCGACTTCAAGATCGGGTGACTGTGCCAGCTTAATCAGTGGACGAAGAGCTCCTTGCTCGACGATCTCGACCTTGTACTCGTCACTGAGCGACAAGTTGCAGTAAGTAGCGGCCACTTCGCGCTGAGTCTCGAGCTCTTCCGACATGCCTGCAATCGCTAATGGAGGTAAGCCTCCGCCACGCACAATCCTCCCGCGGTTTTGGGCCGAGAACTGACACAGACGACGAAGCGCCGACACTGCCAGCGTGTGGGAATTGGAGTCCTCTGCATGCGCCAACATAATGAGCGCTGCAATCCCGCCTTCGTCTCCGATAGCGGCGCATTGTGCCGTGTTTCCCGCAAAGTTTGCCAACGCAAAGGCTGCGTACAGTCGAATATCTTCGTCCTTGGACTGGCCCAATCGCAACGCCACTTTCAATACCCCGCGGTTAATCATGTGGTCGTGGTTGTTCTCGTTCGCCGCCAAGTTCGACAGCGCCATGATAGCAAACCGCTGACTCTCCAAGTCGTCTCCGTCTTCCGTAAGTGCAAGAACTGGAGCGAGACCACCATGAACAAGCACCTGTACCTGAAGAAGCGGGTCGCACGCCAAGTTGCACAGTGCAATGCAGGCGTATCGACGCACACTCGGGTCGGCCGCGTCTTTCGCTGCCAACAGCAGAGCTTGCAATCCTCCACCACGTGCTGCAGCTGACCGCGTCTCGCTGTTCGCTGCCAGGTTACACAACGTCATTGTGGCGTAGCGTTTGCAGTCTCCGTCCTTCGCTCCAGCCAATCGAACAAGCGCCAACTCAATGCCCGCCTCAACAAGTTTCAGCTGATTCGCTTGTGCGCACGACACGTTGTAGAGCGCCAAGGCCGCGCTGCGCTGACACTCGAGATTTGGCGACAAGCACAACGCTCGGAGAGGTCGAAGAGCATGGCGCTCCACGACTACGAGGCGATTCTGACGATGTGCCGACACATTGGCGAGCGTCATACTGGCATAGCGAGAGCACTCGGGGTCGCTAGATCCTGCAAGGTCCACGAGCGGGTCAAGACCATCGTCTTGCACCACGAGATGCAGTTGGTTGGCCGGGTTGGCTGTCAGATTACACAGCGCCATGGCTGCGTACTTGGAACACTCGACGCTCGGAGACCGCAGTAGGGCTACAAGAGCTCGCATAGCACCGGCCTTCATGATCTTCTGCTCGTTGCTGGAATTGCTTGACAAGTTACAGATAGACATGGCTGCACAGCGCTGGATTTCCTGGTCTCCGATCTCGCACAACCGAGCCACAAGTGCAGGAAGAGCGCCGGCGTCCACAATACGATGCTGGTTCTCGGTGTGGGCACTGAGTCGATAGAAAGCACGAGTCGCGTACTGCCGCGTAGACGCAAACTCGCTCTTCAACAGATCAGACAGCGGGACGAGACCACCGAGCTCGGAGATCTGGAACTGGTTATGCGAGGTGACGGCCAAGTTCCCCAGACACATCGCTGCGTCACGTCCACAGAACTCCTCTGCACTCTGCGCGAGCGTGAACACAGCACGGAATTCCTGGAGGGAAAACACGCCGAGGTGATTCTCAGGATTGCTGGACAAGTTGGCAAAGCTGCGACTGATGTGCCGCGCGATCTCTGCGTGGTAGCTGGCCTTTGTGAGCTCCAGAAGAGCTGGTAAGGCACCTTCACGCGCCATCTGCACTTGGTTCAGCACGTTCTCACTCAGTGTAGCCATAGCTCCAGCGCATTGAAGTCTCACATCGTCGTCCTCTACAGCACAGCAGCTGAAGAGAGGCGGAAGGCCACCCTCATGCACGAACTGCATCTTGACTGGAGCGTAGAGTGACAGGTGCCGTACACCTGCAGCTCCCATGGTCTTGAGGGTTGCGTCAGCACTACGTAACAGCGAGATAAGCGCCAACATCGTACCGCCGTCTTCAGCAAGTGTGGGCTTGTTGTCCTTATTAGCTGTCAGGGTCTTGAGTGCAGCCGCTGCTTGACGCTGCACGTCCAATCCAGGAGCTCCAAGTAGCATATGCAGCGTCTGGACCGAGCCACTACCAAGCAGAGCTCGGTGAGTGTCGGAATTGCTTGTAAGCTTGTGCAGTGCTAGTGCCGTATTGTACTGACACTCTTGGTCCTCTATCTTGGCAACGCGAGCCACCGCAGCAAGCCCTTCTTCGTTCAGAAGTACAGCGTGGAATTCTGGCGTGCTCATGAGGTTAGCCACCAGTCTAGAGGCTTCACGGTACACTGGCAGGTGTCGACTTCGCATTGTCTTGACTCCCACATGCACCGCCTGCACATCGATCATGTACTCATGCGTGCGTACATTTTCTGCAATATTTGCTGCAGCTCCACAGGCATTTCGTGCGACTTCGACGTCAGGTGATGAACACAAGGCGAATAACTGCTGGAACAGCGCCGGTGAACTCGCGACGATGAGCTTGTTGCTTTGTGCAAGATTCAGATTGCACAGACACGCTGCGGCTTCACGCTGGTTCTCTAACAACTCCGTGTGTCGAGCACAAGCCAGTAGTGCAGCCGCAAGCTCCTCGCGATGCTGTGCAACCATAGACACTCGATTCACATCCAGGTTCGTGATACGTCGAAGCACTGACACCGCGTGACATTGGGCGCTTGGGTGGTTGGCTTCCTCGGCATCAAATGCCAGCTTGATAAGCGGCCCGCCGCTGTTGCTGAGCTGGCCGATGAGCTCGTGCAGTGACTCGTTCGTGGATATCTTGCCTAGCGCAAAAGCAGCGTAGAAGCGCGTTTCCATGTCGTTTACTGCGTCTAGCGCTGCGATGAGTGCAGGTAGAACTCCGTTATCCACGAAAGGTACGTGGTTCTCCTCGTTGGTGAAGATGCAGCCTAGCGCAAGCAAAGCATACTGACGAGGCTCTGGGTGGTCTATGTCGACGGCTAACTCAATCAGAGGCATTACAACCTTCTCACGCAGCACTCGAGAATGATTTTGTGGGTTGGACACGAGGTTCCCGAGACTAACAACGCTGAAGAGCCGAGTCTTTGGGTCTGCGTGCTGGATAGCGCGTACGAGAAATTCGTGACAGCCATCGGCAAGCAGCAGGTCGTGGAGCGCATAGTTCGAGGAGAGGTTTGCGACACACTTGACTGCTTCACGCGCTACCCGAGCAGGAGCTCCTTGGGTCTCAAATTCCAGGAAGAACCGCAGGCCACGCTGCTCCGCAATAGCTGCATGGGTATCGGAGTTTTCTGCGATATTAGCGACACTAGCGCTAGCGAACACCGCTGTATCCTCGTCGTTGGACAGCATCAGTGTGATCAGAGCACCCATCAACGGTGAAGACGCAATAGCCAGCTTGTTCTTCTCGGCAAGTGACAAGTTGTACGCCGTCATCGTGACCTCACGGTGTAGCTGTACGTCGGATGATCGCGCTCCAAGCACCAAGGGCTCCAGTCCACCTTCCGAAACAATGTGTAAACGCGTCTCTGGTCGATTTGACAGTCCACGAAGAGCAGCAATCGCCGTCTTCTGGTCGTTCACGTCGTCCGAACAAGCAAGCTGGATGATAGGAGGTAGACCGCCCATAGCTTCGACCATTTGTCTACGATCTGGATTGGCCGCGAGGTTACACAGCGCGAAGGCAATGCAGCGATGGGTTTCCAGATCCACACTGTTAGCTACCTCGACCAAGGGCGAGACAGCGCCCGCAGCTACCAATTCATCTTGATACTCGGTTTTCGCAGCGATATTACCCAACGTCACAGCACCAAAAAGTCGATACGTAGCATCAGCGGAGCACAGGAACGCCACCAGCGACTGCATCTCGCACGCAGCGATAAACACCTCGGGATACGCACCAACACAACCACTGAGAGACAGGTTGCACAGACACGCCAGCACTTCTTGTTGCACGTCCATATCTTCTGACTTCGTTAGTGCGAGTAGAGGACGCAAGACACCACGACGTACGAGTTCACGTCGTGCTAGCTCGTTCACGCACAATCCACGCAACGCACACACAGCACGGTACTGGCACTTGGAGTCCTGAGACTCTAGCAGACGCAGCAAAGCCTCCAGGAAGGCATCTCCAAGCTCGAGAAGCACGGCATGGTTCTCTGAGAACGCTGTGAAGTTAGCAAGTCCGAACGCTGCGCCATTCCTCAATGCCATATCAGCGTGCTGCAATAACTCTGCGAAGAGAGGAAGCACGCCAGCATCAACGAGTACGGACTGCGTAGCACGCACGCTGGCGATGTTGGTAAGCGTAAAGACAGCATACCTCTGCGTATCTAGATCGCCGTTGAGCGAGCCACTTGCGAGCGCCACTAACGTTGGCACGAGAGCATCTTGCACGATCTTAGTGATGTTTTCAACATTCGTGGAGAGATTGGCAATGCCCATAGCTGCATAACGCTGGCTCAGGAAGTCTGGCGCATTCAATGCAGCCATAAGCGGCGCCAGACCTCCAGCCGAGACGATTTCTGCCGTGTACGCGTATTCCGCCGACATGTTGGCAATCGTTCGAAGCGCTTCACGCTGTACGTCCACACTCTTCGCACGCAGCACAAACTTGATGTGCTGAAGAACTCCATCTTTCACCATTCGTCCTTGATTCTCCACGACCTCAGCCAAGTTGGCGAGTACTCCACACGCCTGGTGCGCAACTTCTCCATCCGCGGAGTGTACTAACGTCAGGAGAGGCGCTAGACCACCATTGAGTACGATGACGACCTTGTTATCTTCGCTCAGTGATAGATTTCGTAATGCAGCACAAACCTCGCGCTGCACCTCGACGCTCTCCGACAGCGCGAGCTTGAATAGCGGAGGAAGAGCGCCAAACGATACAGCCTGGGTGCGGTTCTTCGCTTCAACAACCATTCTCCGCAGAGCAAAGCATGCTTGCAGGTGTGTGTCCTCGTCAGCATCATGTATCAGTGCGATAACAGTGCGTAACACTCCCAACTTTGAGATCTGCGCGCTGTTGCTTTCGTTGGCCGCTAAGTTGTTCAGCGCAAAGGCAAGCGCACGACGAGTCTCGAGGTCTGTAGCCTTGTCCACCGTCATAAGCGCCGTCACAGCACCTTGATCAAACAAATCACGGTGATTCTTATGATCCACTGCGAGATTCCCAATAGCCAGCGTTCCAAATCGTCTACAAACCGCATCGTCGGTCTCCTGGGCGGACGCTGAGATATAGCGCAGTGCGTTGCTACGCAACAGCGTAGCTTGACTTGAAGGCTTTGCTGCAAACAGGGCGAGACAGCGAGAAACCTGGCGTTTGACTTCCAGGTCAGCACCAGTTGCAAGGGCGTACAGAGGAGTTAGCACGCCTTCTTCCAGCATTTTCTTGTGCGTGTGTCCTTCGATCATCTCGGCCAAATTTGCTAGAGCGCACACAGCCTGCCGCTCGCGATACGAGTCTCGACTACTCGCCAGAGCGATGAGCGCAGGCAGACATCCACCACGAGCCATCGTGATCTTGTTCTCTTCACTCAGCGATAAATTTGAGAGTGTTGCAGCTACCTCTCGCTGCACTTCGATGCTCTCGCTCGAGGCTGCTAGGATAAGAGGTTCCAGAGCGCCAAGACGCACCACTTGTTGACGAACAGCCTGGTTCACTGAGAGCCCCCGAAGCCCAGCGATAGCTTGGAACTGCACGTTGGCATCTCCTGGGAACGCAAAGGAAATGATAGGTTGTAGGCAATTGGCTGCTACGATCCGCTCGATATTGTTCGGGTTGCTGCAGAGATTGCCAACCGCGAAGATGGCGAACTGGCGGCACTTGACGTCACGATGTTTAGCGTAGCCAGCGAGAAACGTCAACGCCTTGTCCAGCAATTGCTCGTGGGTTGACGGCGAGACGGCTAAGTTGGCGAGCACCAGGAGACAGTACCGGATCACATCGTTATCTGCCAACGAGCGCGGGTCCAAAGCTTCCTCAATACGTGCTAGAACGGGAGGAAGTACGCCTTGCGTCAACAGCTTTGGTTGGTTGTTCACGTTTGTTCCGAGATTGCACAGAGCCATCGCTGCCATGCGCTGACAGTCTACCACTTCACTTCCCAGTAGCTGTATCAGCGGGGGTGCTGCACCTTGACGCAAAATCACTTCAGCGAAGTCACAGTTAGCCGATAAGTTCCCCAGAGCTCGAGCTGCTTCACGCTGTGCGACAATCCCTCCGTGCTGCAGAGCCTCCACGACAGGAGGGATGGCACCGTTCGCCACGAGGTGGCTCTGATTCTCCACGTCTTCGGCTAAGTTGGCCACAGCACAAAGCGCTTGTCGTTGCACACCCACATCAGCATTCTTGAGCGCTGAAAGGATCGGTGGCAAGCCGCCACACTTGCAAATATCAGATTTGTTGGCATCTGCGAACGACAGTGTGCAGATCGCAGGTAGGACGTCCGCTTGCAGGTCAGAGCTCTGTGTACGAGCGAGGAAAAGCACAGGCTCCAGACCGCCTTCCTCGGTAATTTGCTTGCGCAGATCAGCGTTTAGCGCGACCTTAACGAGCGCGAAGGCTGCATACTGGCGAACTTCTTCATCAGGAGCACTGGACAGCGAGATAAGCAGCGGTAGCGAACCTTCCTCAACGATGGCGCGGTGGTTCTCGACACAAGTGGCCAAGTTGGCAATGGCCAGGATGGCGAACCGCTGGATCTCCAGCTCCACGTCTTCTGACCGCGCAAGGGACATGAGGGGCTCCATGGCTCCACTTTCCATCAGCAGCTCACGGATAGCTGGGTTCGTTGCCAGGTTGCAGATTCCTAGTGCCCCAACACGCTGCGAGGCCATATCGGGCGATAACAAATACGAAATCAGTAGTTGATGCCCGCCGTGCTCGATGATATCCTCGTGGTTTAGCTGAAAGGCCGACAAGTTGCCTAGAGCGCGACCAGCTTCACGCTGTACCTCCACAAACTGAGAACGCATCATGGCAATGAGAGGAGGCACTCCTCCATCGGCGCAGATCTTCTCCTGGTTTTCTTCCACCTCCGCAAGGTTGGCCAGAGTAGCGCAACTCTGTCGAGCGAGCTCCATGTCTTCGGACTGGGAATGCGCGATCAATGGAGCCACGGCGCCGCTCTTAGCGATCTCGTACTTGGTTTCTTCACTTACTGACAAATTGCAGAGCGCTGCACACGTTTCTCGCAGGATTTCTAGGTCGTCTGACTGCAGTAGTAGCACGAGAGGCTCCAGGCCGCCTTCCTGAAGAATTTTGACCTTGTTCGCCTCACTTACTCCCAGTCCGCGTAGAGCAGCAACAGCTTGGTGATGCACATCTGTGTCTTCAGAAGATGCCAGCGTGATTATGGGCTGCAGTCCTCCTTCCTCCACCATACGCGTGTGATTCTGCTCGTTCGACGCGAAGTTCGCCAACGCAAACGCCACATAGTACTGGCTCAGTGCATCGGCCGTACTTGCCAGCGAGAACAGCGACAGCAGACACCCAGCCTCCACCAGCGCTGGGTGGTTGGCTTTCATCGCGGCCAGGTTCGCTATAGCGAGCACGGCGTATCGTCGAGCTTCAAGCTCGCGGTCGAACGCTTGGGCTAGTGCGATGAGCGGTGTAATCGTCCCCAATCCAACGATCTGGACCTGGTAGCTCGCCGTCGTGCTCAGGTTTGCTAACGCTAACGCGGCGTACCGTTGACAGACGTGGTGGTTCAAGACGAGCGCAGCAGCAAGCGGCTGTAGCACGCCTTCCTTCATCAGCGCTGACTGAACTTCTTCATTTGCAGTGAGGTTGGCGAGACATCGACAAGCTTCAGAGCGTGTGTTGAGATCCCTGGCCACTGCCAACGCCATAATCGATGCCAGACCGTTCTCGCGCAGTAGTTTATCGTGAAGCTCGTGCAGCTCCGTCAAGTTGGCGATCGTGCTGCACGCATACTCCTCAACAGCAGGATCCCCCGAGAGTGACAGCGAGATAATGGTAAGCAGCGCTCGGTCCGAGATCTCCACTTTGTTTTCCGGGGTAGCTGAGAGCGCGCAGAAGGCTGCCGCGACTTCACGCTGTATGTCGGGCTCGTCGGAGCGTGCCATGAGAACCAGTGGGTCCAGCATCCCTTCCTTCACCACGACAACTCGATTCCCTGGCGAGATACAAATTCCACGAAGACACGCGAGAGATTGCCGCTGCGCACTCAATTCCTTGCAACATGCCAGTGCAATGAGGCGTGGGATGGCACCTTCTTCAACGATCTGGGGGCGGTACTCGTTGTTTACCGACAAATTCGCAAGCGCAAAGGCGCAATAGACACCCGAGTGGACAATCTCCGGATCCAGCAACTTGACCAGCGGCTCAATCGTGCCTAGCTGTACGATTTCTTCATGGTTCTCGGGCTCGGCCGCCAAGTTGCCGATAGTCATCGCTACGTACTGCTTAGCGACCGCATCGTTCTCGTTTTCTTCATCCTTGAAAAACTTGACAAGTGGAGGCAGCACACCGTCCTCTACGATTCGCACGCGACTTGCCGGACACGACGCTACGTTTGCCATACACAAGCAGGCGAGACGCAGCGCTTCGGGGTCACTAGACTGGAGAATCAGCGTCAACAAGGCCTTCACCACGCCCTTGGAGACCATCTTTTCGTGGAGCTCGGCATTTGTCGAGATTTCTGTCAGACTGAAGGCCACGTCGCGCTGCTCTGTCGGCTTGCGCTCGCGGCGCCCACGAGCAATCAGCTGCTCTAACACCTTGGACATTCTGGTTGGCCTGGAAACTATCTACGTTTCTTGTACGGCTCCCTACAAAGTGAACGCACGAATAACAGCATAATTGGTGTCCCCTCACGAAAGTTGGGAAACCGTCAAAGGAACAAATTGGGGCATGAGTATATGTTGAAGTGATGCCACTCGTACATGCTACCTTCACTCAGTTGATTCGCCGAACTCCTCTGTAATACGTTGGAGATGATAATTTCTGGCGTCGGGGGCGTTCTTACTATAGAAGCTCGAGATAAACGACTCGATCTGTTGAGTAGCAAAATAATGATCAGTATACCGTTCACCTGCTATACAAAAAGGTGTTTTGACGCAAGTGTGGTTAGTACCTGCGACCGGAAAAAGGACAAGGAGCAGCTAGTGATATGCACACGGCAGAATTGGTGGAGATGCGTCCTGTATAAACAACCAAAAACCATTAGTTGAGGCCAGCTACAGTCCATAAAGAACACGATTTCGCTCACCAATGCGACTTGTCTGAGTCAGCTTTGTACACGGAGAAGTCTTCTAGCACACCCAGCGACTGGAAAGACTCGTTCTTGACGTACACATAGAATAGCTGGAGACAATCGGCCTTGTTAAATCCAGAGGGGGTCGTAACAAAACTCAAGACTACAGAATGGTGAGCGTACGCGGTTCTGCTTGTCAAGCAGCGAGTCTTCGATGTACTCGACGAAGTCAGAGCTGGCAAACCGCTTGATTAGAGAAGGAGCCTCATTCCTACAGTTTAGATAATAAGTAGTCAGCCAAAAGAACCGCAACGCATTTGCAGGGATATCCAGTCAATTTGTACCGGAATCGCAGGAGTCGGCGTTTGAAGACGGCACAGAATTCATCCAGATGCCGTTCCTCAAGCACTTCAATCGAGGCCAGCAGGCGACTCGCCGGATCAGGCAAAGGCTCCTTGAATTTGCGGTAGTACACGTCTGCAGTCTGCAATCCATCGTGCAAACGTTAGTCCGTGTCAGCGTACACTCCAACCTCAGTCCTCTCAGTTTAAACCTGCTCGACAGTATACGGAATCGTAGCGTTACAGTCGCCAAACTGAAACGCGTCCTGGTCCTCCGGTAGCTTTAGCACCAAGCGAGGCACAGTATATCCCTCCTCTGGCTGACGTACAACCTGGACCCCATGCTTACGAAGAAATACATCCAATTCTGACTCCACCGGCGCCCGACGACGGCGTCTCCTACCTTGAGAGCGTGCAGTAGTCGCAACCGAAGAGAATCGCAGGCCTTCCGGCCACGGAAAACTCTGTCCCACCACAAACATCAACAGCATTAGCTCAGCCTGGAAGCATCTGAAGCATTTTACAGCTTAGCCCCACCTTAGACCTCAGCACGATGACGATGGAGTAGCCCAGGGCGAACCACAGCAGCGGGGATAGCTTCTGCGTCAGCTCCTCGTCCACTGTAACGAGCGTCCAGGGCAGCGCCACCTTAATGGCGACTAAGAGCACGGCCCCGACCGGTAGAAATAACAACAGCTGCATCGGCCACGAACTGCGGCCAGGAACCTCTTGTCTGGGCTGTGTCGCCTTTTTCGGCGGCTCCACGACCGTGTGCTCTTCAACTGTCACTCGGAAGCTTGGTAGCAGCGTCTTGACTAGCTGCACGTATCGGCGTTTGGCGTCCTGCTGCGATGTGCCGTTCAGCTTGTGCCAGCTCGACCTAAAACCATGACATGCATGAGTTAAAATGCCTCTAAAAGACTGGACTAATTTGTACGGACCATTTCGCCCGTTCCACCGGGCGGAAAGCGCTAGGTGCCGCCGCATTGCAGTCGCCCATCGTTGCCTGCTTGAACAGTCCATACAGCTGCAGCTTGTGCGCGTCGCTCACGGCTACATTAGCTGCCATGAGCTCCGCCGCTGCGCGCTCGAACACTGCCGCCATCAGATCAGCTTCAACAAAAATGGTCTTTGTGACACAAAATGCGTTTCTTGATAAACTTGTCCTACCTGTATAGTGTATACTATACATGGAAGTGCGCTCCTTTGTTGCATTCACATTCGCCAAGTCACCAGCTCTTCATCCTTTTTGGCCATGAACTTCCTGCACTCAAGCCTGCACCACCCCTCGCAGCGCGCCTGGAGCGAGCCACACCTGCACCCGTCGCAGCTCATGTACCCATTGTTCGTGACGCTGCGTAGCGAGGACAAGCCGATCCGCGGACTCGAGCCTGAGCAGCAGTGGGGCCAGGGTCCTGACGGCGACTTCGCCTCGCTTGTGACCCATCTGCGTGCCCTCATGGCCAAGGGCCTGACCAACGTGATGCTCTTCGGTGTCGTCGATGAAAAGGACGCACGCGGTTGCATGGCCGACGATGAGGCCACGCCCGTCATCAAGTGCACCAAGGCGCTGCGCAAGGCGCTTCCCGAGCTCATGGTGGCCTGTGACGTCTGCATGTGTGAGTACACGGACAACGGTCACTGCGGTATCCTGCGTGAAGTGGATGGCGAGCAAGTGCTGGACAACGAGCGTACGCTTGAGCGCCTCAGCAGTATCGCGCTGGCCTACGCCAAAGCCGGCGCGCACATGGTGTGCCCGTCCGACATGATGGACAACCGCATCGGCGCCATCCGCAAGATCTACAACGAGAACGGCTTCGAGCACGTGTCCATCATGGCCTACACGTCCAAGAAGGCCTCGGTCATGTACGCGCCCTTCCGTGACGCCGTCGAATCCACGTTCCAGGGAGACCGCAAGCGCTACCAGCATCCTGTGGGTAGCACGAGCCACGCCGCGCTGGCCTTCGAGCGCGACGTGAAGCAGGGCGCCGACAGCGTCATCGTCAAGCCGTCGCTCTTCTACTCGGATATCGTGGCCAGCTTCGCCGCTAAGAAGACGGTCCCCGTTGTGTGCTACCTCGTCTCGGGCGAGTACAAGATGGTCAAGGACTACGGCGATTCCACCAACTCGCTTGAGGCTGTGGTGCGCGAGGCCCACCTCGGCCTGCTGCGCGCCGGCGCCAGCGTGCTCATCACGTACTTCACCCCGTACATCTTGGATCACTGCGCCAAGTGGTAAATCGCGATCGTAGCGACACAACCGACAATCTGGTTGCCTTTGCGCTGTAATGTCCGATTCTTTGCCTACAAGTCTATTGCCGCCATCATAGCCATCACCTTCTGCATCATGCATGTCAACGAGGTGATGGATCACATCTGTGACGTGTGCAAACTCCAATTCACTAAAGTTGTTTTCCACCAATCCCCACTCGCCATCTAATGATTTCCAATTGTATGGCCCCCATACGCAAAAAAGCACCGACATCGGCATAATGGAGGCGCAGGCGCTGACGGACAAGATCGTGGCTACAGGCAACGCTATCCGCGAGCTCAAGACGGCTAAGGACGTGGCCAATGCCGAGTCGATCGCGGCCAAAGTGCAGGAACTGCTGGCGCTCAAGGCCGAATTCAAGACGCTGACGGGTGCCGACTACGCGCCTCCGCAGCAGCCCAAGAAGCAGAAGGAGGCGGCTCCGGCCGCTACTCCTGCCGATGGCGAGGCCCCCAAAAAGTCCAAAAGCCAGCTTAAGAAGGAGAAGAAGCTGGCCGAGCAGGCGGCCAAGAAGGCCGCGGGCGGCGCTTCCAAGGCCGGCAAGCAGAAGCAAAAGCAGAAACAGGCCAAGCCCAGTGAGAGTGCCAAGCCGGCCGAGAGCGCGGCCGTGCCCTCAGACGCCGAGTTACTGTTGCGCCAGGCCGAGTTCCAGCACCAGGTGCTGAGCTCAGGCGCGGCCAGTGGCGCCCAGGTCGTGACCCCGTGGGATGTCGAGGCGGAGGACGGTGTGGACTACGACAAGCTTGTGGAGCAGTTCGGTAGCACCAAGATCCCGCCTGAGATGGTAGAAAGGATGGAGAGACTTACAGGCCACAAGGCCCACCGCTACTTGCGTCGTGGCTACTTCTTCTCGCACCGTGATCTGGACGTGATCCTGGACGCCTATGAGAAGGGCGAGAAATTTTTCCTATACACGGGCCGCGGCCCGTCCTCGGGTAGTCTGCACATGGGCCACTTGATCCCGTTCACCTTCACGGCTTGGCTACAGAAGGTGTTTGACGTACCTCTCGTGATTCAGCTGACAAATGATGAAAAGTTCCTGTTCAAGGACCAGACGCTCGAGGAGAGCGAGGTCATGGCCTGGGAGAACGCCAAGGACATCATCGCCTGCGGCTTTGACGTCAAGAAGACCTTCATCTTCGCCAACACGGACTACATCAAGGAGATGTACCCGCAGATCCTCAAGGTGCAGAAGTGCGTCACGTACAACCAGGTGCGCGGCATCTTCGGCTTCACCGGATCCGACAACATCGGCAAGTCGGCCTTCCCGGCCGTCCAGGCGGTGCCTTCTTTCTCGGAGACGTTCCCCGTGGTGCTTGGTGGCCGCAAGGGACTGCGTTGCCTCATTCCTCACGCCATCGATCAGGACCCATACTTCCGTATGACGCGCGATGTGGCGCCGCGCATTGGCTACCTCAAGCCTGCGTCCATGCACTCCAAGTTCTTCCCGGCACTACAGGGTAGCACCACCAAGATGAGCGCCAGCAAGGCCAGCACCACTATCTACATCTCGGACTCACCGGAAGACATTGCCAACAAGATCAAGAAGTACGCCTTCAGGTAAGCCCCTCCGTCACTGTTATCTCTTGTGTGTTGATGTGCAATTGGCCTAACTCCATTTTTCTCCATTCACAGCGGTGGAGGTGAGACCAAGGCCGACCACGAGAAGTACGGCGCCAACTTGGAGGCCGATATTCCGTACCAGTACTTGTCGTTCATGCTCGAGGACGACGAGGAGCTTGAACGCATTGGCCAGGAGTACGGCGCAGGCCGGATGATGTCGGGAGAGGTGAAGCAGAAGCTGATCGATGTCATGGCCGAGTACACGCTGGACTTCCAGAAGCGCCGCGCCGCCATCACTGACAACCTGGTGTCCGAGTTCATGAGCGTGCGCCCCCTAGAGTTTTAGGCACCGCTAGCTCCATGTTGTATGTGGCTAAGTGGGTACACTGCAAATGGCAACAAGTGTCAACTTTTTGCGCCTGCGTCTTGTATTTATGAGTTACTGTTGAGTATGCTCGTCATGCAGACGTCAAAAAGCGTGGGCTTGCATTCCACTGAATCACTACTACACTATCGACATCACCTAGACGCCAAAACACTATGGAGATTAACTTCAGGAGAGAAGCACAACCAAACTGAAGTGTGGCAGCGGTGATCTTGGAGGAGACGGCCTTGCTGCACGAAGATGAAGGCACCAGAACAGGGACAAATACGCTGCACTCCTGCCCCGGCGCGTCCTTCACTTTCATCGACAGGGAGTGAGCAAATTTACTTGCAAAAGTTGAAAAATCTGAGATGGATTCAACGGCTCATGAAGCCTCCAATACACGTTGCCACTGGGACTCCAGCTGCCAGGTTTTGGTACAATGCTAGCCATGATTGAATCACCTAGCACCAACACGGGTGTTCGTTAAGCTCCAGAAAAAATATGTGTACATAGACCCCATTGACTCACCTCATGCATGCGAAAGCAGTTGCAAATGCTGCGTCCAGGCTTAATCGGATCCGCGACGTACGGGATGACAACAGAGCATTGCATCGGGACTATTTTATCCGGCGGAAGCAGGAAAAAATCTCTGCATGCAGCCAGCAGTTCACAACACGTTATCCATCCGTAGTAACCACACGAACAGCTCACTAAACTAAGTTTACGAACCCTTCGTTTTCGATGGAGATTCCGAACCGTCGATAGTCAAACGTGATGTACGTTTCCAAAAAGAGCATCAACAGACTGCCGATTCCAGTGTACCATGTCACGCGTCCACCACGCGAAAACGTGTAGCACCACTTTGGCTGCACTACTGCATCGCTGAGACTCGAAACATACGCCAGCTCTTCAGGAAAATCAGACACTGATGCGTTCTCCGAGTAGCTTCTTCTACGATTTCCACCTCGGACTTTGCCGCCAGTATTGCTCGCAAACGATCTCACGTGGGTATCGCCGCACGCCTATCGACAGCAAGTGAGTAAGTACATTTGTGAACACAACTGATTCTGATGGAGAGCACACCCACAGGCCATACCTGCAAAAAGCGAATTACCATAATCACCAGAACGTACGACGAGATGCCACCCGTAAAAGCGCAGTTTAAGTCTGAAGTCAACAAAAGTTGCAAGACACGAGTTAATGTTGGAACGTAAGCAAGATATGCGGTGCATCCACCTACTATTGTTGACGAGGTGGCTTTTCAAAATCAAGACCAGAGGGCGCAGCGCTGGCATCTCTGTTTGCAGTGAATAAATAAGATCTCGGGCGCCCAGTCCAGTGTGTCCAACAGAATGGCCGCATGTCAGGTCGAGCAGCACGTCTTGTTTTGTCGGGTCGAGTGAGTACGTCATTTTGAGAACCGGGATTTTAGCACTTCCAAGTAACTCGAGTTTCTTCGTCCATGGCTGGCGCTCAACCTCAGCCGCCAGTGCCTCTAAAATCGCCAAAGACCGCTCTCCTGCCAACGCTCGTGAAACCAGCACACAGTCGACGTCACTTACCGGCAATGCAAGCCGTGTATAGCTTGACCCGTAAATGTCAATCAGTGCATCAGGCCACAAGGAGCGCACCAGCTCCTGTAAGGAATCGATGGCCTGTTGTTGATGCGTTTCCATCGAGGCCAGCGTTGTGTCGATGTAATCGACAAACGCTTCCACTTGTCTGCTGAGATTACTGTGTCAGCACAACAGGCACAGAAATCAGAGTTAGTCAAAGAGCAATAAGTAACATCCAGAAAGTGGCAGTACCTGTGAAACTGTTCCTCTGCCAGGTATCGGGTGTACGCCGGACTCACTGAAGGCATCTGCTGCGTTGCGCTCAAAGGACGCGGATAGTATTGCTGCTCTCGGAGCCGAGATTGCTGCAGCTGAGCACGTTCTGCACGCGTAATATCTGCGTCGGTGTAGACTGGATTGAATAAATAGTCCGGGTTGAGATATAACTCCGCTGCATTGCCATTGGCGAGATTCGGCATTCCGTCACTTGATGAATACTTCCGCGGGCGCGTACCCTTCTTGCGTCGCTGCTGTTGCGGAAGTGGCGCCTCAAGCTTCGAGTCAGCTCTTTCGCTTTCCGGCGCCATGATGTCTTGCTTCGAATACCTGTTCTCGTTGTTACATCCACTTTCCTCAGTGACTTTAGATGTGGCAGGTTCGCGGTGCTTACGTTCGGGTTGTTTCACCTTGCTTTGCTTGAGGACAGCATCCTTAAACAGAAACTTCCCACTGGGCAAGACAGGAGCGTCATCGGACTGATTGTTGTGAGACTTGAAATGGTTTGCAAACGAGGAAGCTCGTTCTCGTTGCGGCGGCAAGCAAAATGACGACGAGGGTCGAACTGGATCACTTTTAGGCATCCTGCGAAAGGTACATTAATAAGAAACTTAGTGTCCAATATGTGGTGCCTGGCACAATCTAGCAGGTAGCGAACGAGCCACCTACCTGCGCAGACGTGAGAGGCCGCAGTAAGAGTGAAAAGGCAGCACCACTTACGGAGGAGGGTTCACGGGACGTGGAGGTTGTCGCTGTGGGTAGTTTTGATGCACTTGTCGAGGCATGGCGTAGACGCCAGACCAAATAGGGTCGTCATAACGTGTAGTCCTGCAAAACACATTCACAGCTAGTTGGTCATCTTTCCATAGAACATCCAAGACCGTACACGTCCTTACTCGTAGTAGGCGGGGTAGAAAGCTCGGAGATCGTGTGAGTAGCGACAACTGTCCCCAAAGGAGCAGCCGTACCCGGACACAAACCTGATACAAGGCTGATTGTTCGTTCTATACTTGCTGTTCTTGCTGTTCTTGTTGTGTCGATGGACTCCAGAGTGGCGATACTGGTGAGGCCTCTCTTGGTCGTCGGGTGGCGGACTCGGCGGTCTGACGCTAGCACGAGGAGGAGGCGGAGGCGGCCACCGATGCTCGGGCATGTCTGCGAAGTCCTTGTCGTCGAATTGGCTGCTGGGCGTCGCGTAGGCACTTGCCACTGCCACTTCGCCCCGTTGCATAGGTCTTGTTCTGAATCAGATCCGATGAACCCCGTTTACTGTGGTTCAGTTGGCTGAATGAAGAGTGTGGGCGTGTCTTGCCTTGCTCGACCTGTTGCCTGCGGCTCCTTCTCGTTCAAAAATCCAAAAAAACTACGCTGTCGGAAGGTACAGCGCTGTCAATTGAGACTTTGAGAAAAAGAAGGAAGAGGCGCCTTTGTGCCTTGCCTCACGCTGCAATTTAAGTCAAGGACGGAGACTGCAGACGGGAAGGGACGCAGGGTGGTGGCCGTTGACCTCGGAGCTGGAGACTAGGGAGGCTAGATATACTGATGTTGATGTTTCGTCTTCAGAGTAACCCCTCGAGTGTAACCGTTACGACAGGGGTACAGTATAATCGATGGATATGGTACCCCCTTCGACGTATTCGACCATCGAATAAGTTGATTGACGAGGTTACATGTTCCCGGCACGATACTCTTCAAGCTTCTCAAGTGTACCCGTCTCGAGGTATTCGTCGATCTTAGCGGCCGATGATTTGCCTACACCCTTGAGTTTAAGTGCGTCCTTGCCGCACGTGAGCTTCGACTCACAGTCACGGATGGCCTTGGCCACCTTGGACCACGTACCACCTTTGAACTTCTCGCCGCGCTTGAATTCGAAGCCCGAGAGCTCAGCAAAGGCATCAGCCAATGCCTGGTTGGCCTCGCACGTAGCCTCGACCTTCTTGCGGGGTTTCTTGGCCTTCTTCTTGTCCTCTTCATCATCTTCGTCCTTGACGTCGGCGCTCTTACGCTTGCGACCGGTCTTCTTCTCTGTCTTAACGTCTGTCTTGCCCTTCTTCTTGGGAGACGTCGACTCCTTCACGCCGAACTTCTTGATCATTTCCTGCACGCCACGACGAGTCAGCAGTGACACTGTAGCAACAAACATGGCATGACGCACCTTGAGCGCTGCGTTCAGTTGGAATTCTCCCTGATAATTAACATAGCACGTTAGATTAGTTGTCCACTGGCTTAATGTATTATTTGCAGCTTCCGCGGCATCGTACGTTCTCTCGCGTGGCGTTAAGCATCGTGCCAGCTTCGACGGCGGCATTCACGGGGTCCTGTGCAGTTGTATTAGAAAAAGAGCTACAGACATGTGGACAGCGGGTCAGTTGAAGCACGCACCGTCGGGACCTTGACACCCTCCTTGGCGCAGAGCGCCAGCAGCTCTTTGGCCGCTTTCTTGCTCGCCTCGCGACTCGACATAGCTCCTTGTCAGCAATTTTTTGGCGGGAATGACACGAACCTGGTATCAAGCAAATATAAAGGTTGAAATCGCATTTAATGCGATTGAGTAGGCTCAATCGGAAGTCTTTCCTCGAAGCTGCGTCGTCACATGGAAATTCTCATTCCAGCGATGTGATTTGATACTCTAACGCAATCTTCACCGCTAACAGCCAATCATCACGATTCAAATTCAAATGTTTGAATACCCATATTCATTTGCAGGAGTAAGCAGGCATGTCGTCGCCGCCGCCAGCGCTGCCGGCGAGCGACGCGTCCAGCAGCAGCGTCACGGACAGCGGCACCGACGTATCCACGCCACCGAACTCTCCTCCCACTAGACGTGGCTCCACGCCGGCTCGACCGGTTGCCGCAGCGTCATCCGCGTCGTCTGCGTCGACGCCATCCCCTCCGCCCAATCTGCCAGCGCGTCGGCCGTCCGTGGTCCCCGTGGGGCGTCAGGCCGCCATCCATGCCACCCCCACAGCCCCTAGACGCAAGCGCAAGGCCACTCCGCCGCGTCGACGTCCCAGCAGCCCCGCAACCGCCACGCAGACCGTCAAGAGAAGGAGGAAGCCTGGCGAAGTGGCTCTCCGGGAGATCCGATTGTTACAACGCTCCACGAAGCTACTGCTACGAAAACTTCCTTTCGCCCGCGTCGTGCGAGAGATCCAGACGGAGTTTACAGGTGTGGGTTATCGCTGGCAGGCCGAGGCGCTGCTGGCGCTACAGGAAGCAGCCGAGACGTACCTCGTACGCACCTTCGAAGACGCGTACGTTGGCTATTAGAGGTTATGTCGGAGAAGGGGAAGGCTGATTTTGTTGTTTGCTGTGTTGGTAACCTGCAGGAACTTGTGTGCCATCCACGGTAAGCGTGTGACGCTGCAGGTGAAGGACATTCAGCTGTCGTTGCGGATTCGTGGCATCCGACCGACGGCTTCGTAAGGAATGATGTCGGAGATTATTCAGGCGAAGTTAGTTATAAGGATCATTTCGCTTTATTTTTTTTGATAATTGGGCGTGTGCATACAGCTGGAGTTGGCTTGGTGTGGAGTCTGAGTTGCTTCGTTGATGTAATCTACATGTAGTAGCGTCATTTGATGCAGCGGGCTTGTGGGCATTGATGGTAGGTACGGCAAGATGCTCACCAGCGATAGCGGCGTTTGATGATATACTTATTGATTTTGACAGTCACGTTACTCAAACCTGTCAAAAGTCCGACGACATTACTTAGTATTGTCTCGTGGCACAAATTCAAGCAGCGGAGACTTGAGCATGCTCGCAATCAGCGGATTTACGGTGGACTTTGCATCACAACTGGCAAAACTTTTGACGGTGAACCAGGCCACGCTTCCGTTCCCTTGAAACGATCCTGAAGTCGTTGAAGGGAAGCACGAGGCTTCAGAGGCTTGGAAAAGGTTGGACGTCCGAGACGACGTTTGGCCAGACCTTGTCCGATTACAGCGAGAGTCCCCAAGCACTGATACCATCCACAGACAACGATGCATGAGGGGTTGCACTATCACATAATGTGCATGCAGCAATACACGTACCAACGAATGGCCGCTGCGTTGTGGACAATAGTGTTGACAGCACGGCAATCCAGATGTGCATCTGCACAAACAACGATCACGCTCGTCAGTAACGGGGCGGGTACTCCATTCTGGCCTGCGCAGCAAATTTGAAACCTACTCCCGTGAATCAAACAACTTCTTGGCAGTTCGTTTCCACTCAGCAACAATTTCTCTTGCCTCCTGTCCGCTCGGTATCGGACCGAGCTTAATTGCTACCTCGTACTCGCTTTCAGGACCCAGAAACTGGTAGTCTTGGAACAGCTCCTGTGCTCAATAGAAACAGCAGGCGAGATCTTTAGATCAAATTCCTCAGATTATCAACGACACAGAAACAAACCTGCTCGCTGCTCATCTGGTCTTCATACTTGTTGCCTGGTTCTCGCTCCCATATCCGTTTGACTGCAACGTAGGGAGGTAGCCCAGAAGAACACGCCCCTGTAAGGTATGTCTTCAAAGTGGCAGGTTCTTTTCCATCGTAGTTGCGATCTGTGGACACAATTATGAACATGAGTGGACATACTTCAACGCTAGAGCCCTGTGTTGCATTAGCTCACCTAGCTGGATCTCACGAGTCTGCGAGGTGTAATCAATCGCAAAGTACTCTGCCGAGCCGATCGCAAGGCGGTCTTCCAGCGGGAAATACTTGGCCACATCTTCTGAGGAGATTGCAACGTTGCTTTCCGGTGTTACCGTAATGGTTCCAGGGAAAGCGTGCGTCGAGGGCTTGAATAGCACCGCATAATACCACACGTCGCGGGTCTTGGCGACATATGTAGTCTGATCAGCGTAGTACAAGGCGGAGCGACAATCCACAGAAAGCGACGTGGAGGAAGACGACATCGACCACTTGCGGGATGACGAAGCTACCAAAGCGTTGTCGGTGGTAGTGTCCTTCATGATCACATCTTCGTCAGTAGGTGTCGTCGTATCGTTCGCCTGGGCGTCAGTTTGAGCCGGTTCCGCCATCTCCAGCTTGAGTCCCTGAATTAGTTTCGAAAGCACTCCAGCCCAAGTCGGTCCAGTGAGCGCTCCAGCGGCTAGCGCAGGCGAAATGAGCGACATGCCATATCCATCCGCCTCGAGTTTGAGATCACTAACAAAATCCGGGTCCCAGTAAATAGTGCTCGCAAAAACTGTCTCCAGTCGAACCACTTGACAAGCAGGTACAACATCAACCAGCATTGGTACCCGCTCTTGAAAGACCTGATCGAAATCTACGTTTTCTTCCGGTGCTCCTGAAATGCAGCAGAAATTCGATAAATTAGTTGTACAATGACGACTCGTCGGACTCGGAGATATATTACCTTCTAACAATGCGTTCACCAGTGCCGTAGTCTGACGCGTAAACGCACTGGATTGCTGTTTCAAAGTAAACCGGGACAGTCCTCTAAGGAATAGAGCGGACGCGAGCGCTTTCTGTCGTTTTAATCCATTTTACAGTCGTTAGTAGTCTGACAAGCAGTTATTTGCACAAAACGCTTACAGATAGCGGAATCGACTCTGACCTAGATATCGTGCCTGGTACAGTCAGCAACACACTTTGTCAGCAAAAGTGCACCACACAACAACAATAAATAGTGTACGTCGTACTGCGCATTGCGACGCTTTCTGCATCCACGAGTGTTTGCACGACTTCCTCTGGTGGCCTCGATAGCGTCCGAACAAGTGACAGCGGCGTAAGACCAGATCTGTCCTGAGCTACTGGGTCAGCTCCCCGTTCAAGTAACGCTTGAACCACCTATTCAACACAACCCAGCACCACTTAGCCACACACTACTATAACCAACTCAATTGAATCCATACCTACCTCTTGATAGCCTCCCATCGCTGCCACATGCAGCGGCGTCTGCCCAAACTGTCACCACCAAACCAACCCATCAGCACACTGCCTGTCAAAGCAACCATATTCTCTGCCGCCTACCACGTCCCGGACGTTCGGGTCGAAGCCCACTCTGTCCACGAGCAAGTGCACGAGCTTGACCTTGACGTTCTGCCTCGCTGTAGATACCCCGACAGCCACGTGGAGCAGCGTAGCCCCCGCCTCATTGCGAATCGTACGTAGATCCAGCTTCCAGTGTCTAAGTCCGTCCCGCGTGGGGATCGACCCCGTGTCCAGGTACGTCTTGAGCACTGCCGTCTTGCCGGCGCTGGCCTGGTCGAACAGCGCGTGCAGCACCCCGTTGGCCGAGCCTTTGGCCGTCGCATACTGCGCTGCCTGTCGGAAGGCCACGTCCTCGTCCTCGCGACACGTCACAGTGGCCAGCAGCTGCGCTCGGAGATGCGCGACCTGCAGTTGTAGCACTTTGGGGTCTGATAAAGAAGGTTCGACCTTTTGAGGGCTGGCGGAGCCTGTGGGGGACAGAATCTGACGGCACGAGATCTCCAGGTGCTGCAGACAATGTTGCGCCTCGTCCATCATGCCAAGCAGCGAGCGGTCGGCAGCTTGGCGGCCGTCGGCGCAGCTTGCTGAGGACGCATATCCTGGCGCGGACATGATTCTTGCGACGGATACGAAAATGAAGATGAAAGAGGAGGATTCTGATTGGTTGGCTAGTAAGAGGGTTTATAAGGGATGGGTGGGTAGAACGGACAAATAGTTGCGGTTGATGTGATCAGCAAGATTCGCGGACGCGCAACTGCTGCAGCAAGCATTGCTTGCCAAGCAAGCGCTTCGACATCTCGGCAGCTTTCAGTCTTCATGTATCACCGTAGAGCAGGAGGGATAAAAGTTGGTACCAAATACATATTGTATTTGGTACTGTACATATTGTATTTGACCACACCTCTCGATCAATCCGATTGCCAGTCGGTTCCTCGGTCACTCATTCTGGGTGACTCATTGAATCCCCCGGTAAGCGAACTTGTACCGCGCTGCCTGCATGATGCAGGCTGTATCTGCGAGCCCGACTACAGGGCAGGAAGCGTGGACAAGTGCGCTGCCTTTGATCATCAACTTGATGATCACCTTTTGCCATGGTCCACGCAAATTGCGACAGGCGAGGACGACAGCCACCACCAGATCAGCACTACAATGTACACCGTGTAATACACGAACATGTCCTGCCGCAGGACTCCTGCGTGGAGTCTCGCGTCGGCGCGAACGCGTGGGCCGCTCGTCGCGGATAGTGCTGCCGGCTTGTCCACGGCGGCCAGCTGCGGCGGCAATGTCTATGATAGACTGGCACTGACAGTCAAGCACCAACGATAGCTCGAATCAAGTGGAGGAATTTCCATAAAAACAGTACATGAAGCTCCCTACTGATTTTTTGCATGCCACACCAATATTGCTATTTTTGGATAAGTACGTGAGACATGCTATATTTGTAGAACTTGCTGAAAGAGATTCCTCCCTTAGCATCGCTCAGTGAGTGATTCAAGTCACATCCCCAAAAACAGTATCGTGGCGGGTTTGGCTATAGCTATGGATAAACAAGAATACCTGGTCCAAACGCAGCACGCTGGAACAGTACTTTAGCCTACCACAGAGGATTCCAGGGCGTAGCCCTAGTGCATATTAGTTCGGAGCTCAGGTTCCCCTTAATTCTCAGCTAACAGGCAAATTATCTAGTCTCCTACGTCGTTGCTTCAGAGAACTACCTTTCTAGTATGGTGCACATACTCACAGTTGAGATTCATTTGTTAGCGAAACGGCAAGATAAGGCTTGTTGCTTACAAAACAAATAAAAGCTATTTGGACCTATACAGGTTGTGCATTGCAGAACGATGTTGGGTAATAATGGCTGTACCGGTAGCACCAAATATTGCTCAGAAAGCTACTTCCATTGAAATTTACAGCCCTCAGAAGCGCTCGGATCCTGGAATGTCAGTTGGCTTACAGTTAGTTGTAAGCGCAAAACATTGCTAGCGTACTTATCCGAAAATAGATAAGGTACTGCTTTATGGAAATTACTCGGCAGTGTGACTCACTTCAAGCTTCTTCGCCCACTTCAACATATGGTGCCGAAACAGTCGGACAGTACCGCACAGAGCAAGGTCGTCGGTCGCGACTATGCAACTGTATACCGTCTGCAAAAAGAGAAAATGACTAAATCGGTGTAAACTAGATTTTCAAATGCTGAATCGGTAGGTGCAGACAAAATTTCTGCAAGAGTTTGCACACCCATCGCGTCAATTGTTTTAGTACAATACGTGTTCCGGGAAACGATTACTTTTTAATTATCTAAATAAAAGAACCAATTTTGCGGCTTTTTGCGTGTGCAATCGACTTCTACAGTTTTTTTAATTTTACAAGCACACCGTCAAAATTCGTGCCTTCCGATCAGGTCATAAAACTACCGATTCAGCATTAAAAAGCGAATTTACACCTATTTCGTCATTTTCCCTCATCCAAACAAGTTTCCACGACTCTGCACTTCTAGATCTCTCGTCCCCCGCACTCGCCACAAAGGAATAAGCTTTGAGAAGGGCGACTGGCAGTATGGGGAAGCACAAGAAGCCCCGGCCGCAACGGGCCGCTGGGCCCTCCCCAGCGCCGCCGCTCGATAACAATATCGCCGAGACGCAGCAGCAGGACGTCGTGGTGGCCAACAAGCAGCAGAAGGTCGCGTCGCAGAGCTTCGGGTCGCAGGTAGAGGCTCTGGCACAGCTCCTGCTGGACGCAAACGCGCCCGCCGTCGGCGTGGATGTGAGTGGTTGCGTGACGGTCTGGAACAAGCGGCTGGCCGACATCACGGGCTTCCGGGCTGAGCGCGTGCTGGGCCGACCCATCTCTGACTTCGTGTATGGCACCCAGCGCAAGAGCGAGATCGCGGCCGTCGTTGCCGCCTGCGTCGCTGACAAGCGGCCGGTGCTGGAGCTGCGCGTGCCGCTGCTCACGACGACGGGGAGGAACGCAGAAGTGCTGACCAACATGACGCCGCTTCTGGCCGAGGACGGCACGTGTGTGGGCGTCTACGGCGTCGGCCAGGACGTGACGGAGTGGGCCATCCAGGAGAAGCAGTACGCCACCGTCATGATGCAGGCCAACGCGCCCATTATTGAGCTGGACAAGGAGGGCAATATCACAGTGTGGAACTCCAAGACTGAGTCCATGACGGGCTACGCTAGTGTTGATATGTTGGGCGAGCCACTGCTGCCTGTCGTGGACAAAAGCTTTCGGAAGATCGTCTCGGAGAAGATTGAACAGGCACTCTCGGGCATTCCAGGTGCAGATTTTGAGCTGCCGTTGGTGACAGCAAGAGGATCGAGAGTCGAGATTGTGTTGTGCTTAACGCCGAGATTTGATACGCTGGGATCGGTGATGGGAGTCGTCGCTATCGGACAGGATGTGACGGAGCGAAACACCAAGGAGATGGAGTACAGGAAGCTCATTGAGACAGCCAATGCGCCGATCTTTGGTGTGGATACGGAAGGCCGCGTGGTGATTTTCAACGCCAAGGCGGCGCAGATCAGTGAATACGCGCCCGATGAAGTGATGGGCGTGGATCTGGTTGATACTCTCATCTCGGAAGACTTTCGGTCGGAAGTGGCTGCAGTATTCCAGAGAGCGTTCCTAGGAATTGAGACAGCAAACTTCGAGTTCCCCTTGGTCACTAAGACTGGTCGAAAGGTGGAGCTTCTTTTGAACGCTACACCGCGTTATGATCACACAGGACAGCTCGTGGGTGTCGTCGGAATTGGCCAGGATATAACGGACCGTATTATCCAAGAGAAGGAGTACAGCCGGCTGATCGATACCGCCAACGCCCCCATCTTTGGTGTTGATTGTAACTGCGAGGTGATCATCTGGAATAAGAAGGCAGCAGCTATTACAGATTACACAAACGAAGACACCATCGGCCAGAAAATCTTCAAGTTCATATCCGAGGACTATCGTGATGTGGTCGGCAAGGTCCTATCGAAAGCTATGGAGGGCGAAGGGACAGCAAACTTTGACTTTCCATTGATCACGAAGAGTGGACGACGACTTGACATTCTGCTGAACGCAACGCCAAAGTACGACCATTTTGGCAACATTTGCGGAGCCGTGGGAATCGGCCAGGATATCACCGACAGACGTGCTCAAGAGCAGGAGTACACCCGTCTAATTGATACTGCTAATGCGCCAATTTTTGGAGTGGACGAGAATGGGTGCGTAAATATTTGGAACCGGAAAGCTGCTGATACTACACAATACTCGAACGAAGAGGTCCTTGGAGTAAACTTGGTCAAAAACTTCATTCCGGACGATTTTCAGGAGGCAGTGTGGGCAGTGCTATCTCAAGCGCTTGAAGGGCAAGAAACAGCCAACTTTGAGTTCCCGTTGATCACAAAGGACGGCCGTCGTGTAGAGATTCTGCTGAACGCCACCCCGCGCTACAATGAGAAGGGCGTCGTCATTGGCGTTGTTGGTATCGGCCAGGATATTACGGTTCGTATGGCTCAGGAAAAGGAAACTAATCGACTTATCCACTCGGCAAATGCTCCGATTTTCGGCGTGGACCAGGACGGTCGGGTGAATATTTGGAATCTAAAGGTGGCGGAGATAACCCAGTTCTCATCTCAAGAAATAATGGGAAAGGATCTGGTAAATCGGTTCGTTGCGGAGGACCATCGCGAATCAGTGGGGTTGTTGCTGCGGAAGGCTCTTCAAGGAGAGCAGACTGGCAACTTCGATTTTCCTCTTATAACTAAGACTGGACGGCGAGTCGAAATCCTGCTGAATGCCACTCCCCGATACGACGAACTGGGACAGATTTTCGGTGTGATGGGAATTGGCCAGGACATCACGGAGCGTATTGCTCAGGAACAGGAGTACATTCGCTTGATCGACACTGCCAATGCTCCGATCTTTGGTGTTGATTCTGAAGGCCGAGTGAATATTTGGAACAAGAAAGCGGCAGAGATCATGCAGTACACGACGGATGCCGTGATGGGCGAGAAGCTGGTGGAGAAGTACATCACGAAGGACTACCAGGAGGCAGTGAGCAACGTGCTGTCTGAGGCTCTGAATGGCGTCGAGACGGCCAACTTCGAGTTTCCATTGATCACTAAGGCTGGTCGTCGTGTGGAGATTTTGTTGAATGCCACGCCGCGATACAACGAGCACGGTGCTGTTATCGGCATGGTCGGCATCGGCCAAGATATCACGGATCGTATTGCGCAGGAGCAAGAGTATATGAGACTTATCGATACTGCCAACGCTCCGATCTTTGGTGTGGATATCAATGGGCGTGTAAACATTTGGAACAGGAAGGCGGCTGAGACAACTCAGTACACAAATGCGGAAGTGCTGGGCAAGGACTTGGTTGCTGAATTTATCTCGGAGGAGTACAAGGTGCCTGTGCGTAGCGTGTTGGAGAAGGCGTTCAAAGATGTCGAAACGGCCAATTTCGAGTTCCCTTTGATTACGAAGGCGGGCCGTCGTGTGGAGATCTTGTTGAACGCCACTCCTAGATATAACGAGCAGGGCGAGGTGATGGGAATGGTGGGAATTGGCCAGGATATCACCGTGCGAATGGCGCAAGAGAAAGAAAAGAACCGGATGATTCACTCGGCCAATGCCCCAATCTTTGGTGTGGACCAGGACGGACTTGTGAACATTTGGAATCTCAAGGTAGCGGAGATAACTCAATTTTCGTCTGAGGAAGTGATGGGACAAGATCTGGTCAACAATTTTGTTGCGGAGGACCACCGCGATGAAGTCAATTTTAACTTGCGAAAAGCTCTTGATGGAAAACCAACGGGGAACTTCGACTTCCCTCTCATCACTAAGACTGGGCGAAGAGTTGAGATCCTACTGAATGCCACTCCCCGATACGATGAGGTAGGACAGATTTTCGGTGTAACCGGAATCGGCCAAGATATCACGGAGCGTATTGCTCAGGAACAGGAGTACATTCGCTTGATCGACACTGCCAATGCTCCGATCTTTGGTGTTGATTCTGAAGGCCGAGTGAATATTTGGAACAAGAAAGCGGCAGAGATCATGCAGTACACGACGGATGCCGTGATGGGCGAGAAGCTGGTGGAGAAGTACATCACGAAGGACTACCAGGAGGCAGTGAGCAACGTGCTGTCTGAGGCTCTGAATGGCGTCGAGACGGCCAACTTCGAGTTTCCATTGATCACTAAGGCTGGTCGTCGAGTGGAGATTTTGTTGAATGCCACGCCGCGATACAACGAGCACGGTGCTGTTATCGGCATGGTCGGCATCGGCCAAGACATTACTGACCGCATTGCCCAGGAGCAAGAGTACACGCGGCTGATTGACACAGCAAATGCTCCGATCTTTGGTGTGGACATTAACGGGCGTGTGAACATCTGGAACCGTAAGGCTGCTGACATCATGCAGTATACGAATGAGGATGTGTTAGGCAAGGACCTGGTGGTCGAGTTCATCTCGAATGAGTACAAGGTGCCTGTGCGCAGTGTCCTCGAGAAGGCTTTCGAAGGCATCGAAACGGCAAACTTCGAATTCCCGCTGATCACGAAGGCGGGTCGTCGCGTGGAAATCTTGCTTAACGCAACGCCTCGCTACAACGAACGCGGTGAGGTCATGGGTATGGTTGGTATTGGCCAAGATATCACGGAGCGTATTGCTCAGGAGGAAGAGTATAGCCGACTGATTGACACTGCAAACGCTCCGATCTTCGGTGTGGACAATAATGGCCGCGTGAACATTTGGAACCGAAAGGCTGCTGACATCATGCAGTACACGAATGAGGACGTGCTGGGTAAAGACCTTGTCGCCGAGTTCATATCGGAGGAGTACAAGGTGCCTGTACGTAGTGTTCTCGAGAAGGCTTTTGAGGGTGTTGAGACTGCGAATTTCGAGTTCCCATTGATCACGAGGGCTGGTCGGCGTGTTGAGATCCTATTGAACGCTACCCCGCGATACAATGAGCGTGGAGAGGTAATGGGTATGGTTGGTATTGGTCAGGATATTACGGAGCGTATTGCTCAAGAGCAGGAGCACAGCAGAATGATTGATACGGCTAATGCTCCGATCTTTGGCGTTGACACGGATGGGAGAGTTAACATCTGGAATCGGAAGGCAGCAGACATTATGCAGTATACCAACGAAGATGTTCTCGGCAAAAACTTGGTTGAGCAGTTTATCTCTGAAGAATACCGTGTCGCAGTCCGGAGTGTTCTCGAGAAAGCTTTCGAGGGAGTCGAGACGGCAAACTTCGAGTTCCCGTTGATCACTAGAGCTGGTCGTCGCGTGGAAATTTTGCTGAACGCAACACCTCGCTACAATGAACGCGGTGAGGTTATGGGTATGGTTGGTATCGGCCAGGACATCACGGAGCGTATTGCTCAGGAGCAAGAGTACAGTCGATTGATCGATACTGCAAACGCCCCGATCTTTGGTGTGGATAGTAACGGGCGCGTGAACATTTGGAACCGCAAGGCTGCTCATATCATGCAGTATACCAACGAAGATGTGTTGGACAAGGACTTGGTTGCTGAATTTATCTCGGAGGAGTACAAAGTACCGGTGCGAAGCGTGTTAGAGAAGGCGTTCGAAGGTGTGGAGACGGCAAACTTCGAGTTTCCGCTTATTACGAAGGCAGGTCGCCGCGTAGAAATTCTGTTGAATGCCACGCCGCGCTACAACGAGCATGGCGAGGTTATGGGAATGGTTGGTATTGGCCAAGACATCACGGAGCGCATCGCTCAGGAACAAGAGTACACACGTTTGATTGATACTGCAAACGCCCCGATTTTCGGTGTGGATATTAACGGTCACGTGAACATTTGGAACCGAAAGGCTGCTGACATCATGCAGTACACGAATGAGGACGTGCTGGGTAAAGACCTTGTCGCCGAGTTCATATCGGAGGAGTACAAGGTGCCTGTACGTAGTGTTCTCGAGAAGGCTTTTGAGGGTGTTGAGACTGCGAATTTCGAGTTCCCATTGATCACGAGGGCTGGTCGGCGTGTTGAGATCTTATTGAACGCTACCCCGCGATACAATGAGCGTGGAGAAGTGATGGGAATGGTTGGTATCGGACAGGACATCACGGAGCGTATCGCTCAGGAGGAAGAGTACAGCCGTCTGATCGATACTGCAAACGCTCCGATCTTCGGTGTGGATATCAACGGCCGCGTGAACATTTGGAACCGCAAGGCTGCCCATATTATGCAGTACACGAATGAGGACGTGTTAGGTAAGGACCTGGTGGCCGAGTTCATTTCGAATGAGTACAAGGTGCCTGTGCGCAGTGTTCTCGAGAAGGCTTTCGAAGGCATCGAAACGGCAAACTTCGAATTCCCGCTGATCACGAAGGCGGGTCGTCGCGTGGAAATCTTGCTTAACGCAACGCCTCGCTACAACGAACGCGGTGAGGTCATGGGTATGGTTGGTATTGGCCAAGATATCACGGAGCGTATTGCTCAGGAGGAAGAGTATAGCCGACTGATTGACACTGCAAACGCTCCGATCTTCGGTGTGGACAATAATGGCCGCGTGAACATTTGGAACCGAAAGGCTGCTGACATCATGCAGTACACGAATGAGGACGTGCTGGGTAAAGACCTTGTCGCCGAGTTCATATCGGAGGAGTACAAGGTGCCTGTACGTAGTGTTCTCGAGAAGGCTTTTGAGGGTGTTGAGACTGCGAATTTCGAGTTCCCATTGATCACGAGGGCTGGTCGGCGTGTTGAGATCCTATTGAACGCTACCCCGCGATACAATGAGCGTGGAGAGGTAATGGGTATGGTTGGTATTGGTCAAGACATCACCGATCGCATTGCCCAGGAGCAAGAATACACGAGATTGATCGACTCGGCCAACGCCCCGATCTTCGGTGTGGATGTGAACGGCTGCGTGAATATCTGGAACAAGAAGGCTGCAGAAATCACGCAGTACACGCCGAACGACGTGATGGGTGAGAACCTGGTGGAGAAGTTTATCACGGAAGACTATCGTGATGCAGTTGGTCTCGTTCTATCGAAGGCCCTTGATGGAGTCGAAACAGCCAACTTTGAGTTCCCATTGATGACCAAGGCAGGAAGGCGAGTGGAGATTCTGCTGAATGCGACTTCGAGGTTCAATGAACATGGAGATGTGATTGGTATGGTAGGTATCGGTCAAGATATCACTGAACGTATCGCCCAGGAACAGGAGTACACTCGCCTGATTGATACTGCTAATGCCCCGATTTTTGGTGTCGATATCAATGGTCGTGTGAATATCTGGAACCGCAAGGCAGCCGAAACAACCCAGTACATGAATGCGGAGGTTCTCGGTAAGGATTTGGTGGCTGAGTTTATCTCGAAAGAGTACAAGGTTCCCGTTCGCAGTGTGTTGGAGAAGGCGTTCGAAGGTGTGGAGACGGCAAACTTCGAGTTTCCGCTTATTACGAAGGCAGGTCGCCGCGTAGAAATTCTGTTGAATGCCACGCCGCGCTACAACGAGCATGGCGAGGTTATGGGAATGGTTGGTATTGGCCAAGACATCACGGAGCGCATCGCTCAGGAACAAGAGTACACACGTTTGATTGATACTGCAAACGCCCCGATTTTCGGTGTGGATATTAACGGTCACGTGAACATTTGGAATCGGAAGGCTGCCGACATCATGCAGTATACGAACGAGGATGTGTTGGGTAAAGACCTTGTTGCCGAGTTTATCTCGAATGAGTACAAGGTGCCTGTCCGCAGCGTTTTGGAGAAGGCGTTTGAGGGTATCGAAACGGCGAACTTTGAGTTTCCGTTGATCACGAAGGCTGGCCGTCGCGTGGAAATCCTTCTGAACGCCACTCCGCGCTACAATGAGCGTGGAGAAGTGATGGGAATGGTTGGTATCGGCCAGGATATCACTGAGCGCATTGCTCAAGAACAAGAGTACAGCCGTCTGATCGATACTGCAAACGCTCCGATCTTCGGTGTGGATATCAACGGCCGCGTGAACATTTGGAACCGCAAGGCTGCCCATATTATGCAGTACACGAATGAGGACGTGTTGGGCAAGGACCTGGTTGCCGAGTTCATTTCGGAAGAGTACAAGATCCCCGTGCGTAGTGTCCTTGAGAAAGCTTTTGAGGGTGTTGAGACTGCGAATTTCGAGTTCCCATTGATCACGAAGGCTGGTCGGCGTGTGGAGATTTTGCTGAATGCGACGCCGCGTTACAACGAGCACGGTGAAGTGAAGGGCATGGTTGGTATTGGTCAGGATATCACGGAGCGTATTGCTCAGGAGCAGGAGTATAGCCGTTTGATTGATACGGCGAACGCACCGATCTTTGGTGTGGATATCAACGGGCATGTGAACATCTGGAACCGTAAGGCTGCGGGTATCATGCAGTACACGAACGAAGACGTTTTGGGCAAGGACTTAGTAGCTGAGTTCATCTCAAAGGAGTATAAAGTGCCTGTCCGCAGTGTTCTCGAGAAGGCGTTTGAGGGTGTTGAGACTGCGAATTTCGAGTTCCCGTTGATCACAAAGGCAGGTCGTCGCGTGGAAATCTTGTTGAATGCAACACCTCGCTACAATGAACGCGGTGAGGTCATGGGTATGGTTGGTATCGGCCAGGATATCACGGAGCGTATCGCTCAAGAACAAGAGTACAGCCGTTTGATTGATACTGCAAACGCCCCGATTTTTGGTGTGGATATTAACGGTCACGTGAACATTTGGAATCGGAAGGCTGCCGACATCATGCAGTATACGAACGAGGACGTATTGGGTAAAGACCTTGTTGCCGAGTTTATCTCGAATGAGTACAAGGTGCCTGTCCGCAGTGTTCTCGAGAAGGCTTTCGAAGGCGTTGAGACCGCCAACTTTGAGTTTCCGTTGATCACGAAGGCGGGTCGTCGAGTGGAAATCCTTTTGAACGCAACCCCTCGCTACAACGAACGTGGCGAAGTCATGGGTATGGTTGGTATCGGCCAGGACATCACGGAGCGCATTGCTCAGGAGCAGGAGTACAGTCGTTTGATTGATACGGCAAATGCGCCGATTTTTGGTGTGGATACGAACATGCGCATCAATATTTTCAACCGCAAGGCTCAGCAGATTACCAACTTTTCGTCTGAAGAGGTGGTGGGTGAAATGTATGTCGAAACCATTATTTCGCAAGAATTCAAGGCGGTAACGTACGACATCATGTGCAAAGCGCTGCAAGGCAATGAGACGGCTAGCTTCGAGCTGGCGCTTACTACCAAGACCGGCCGTAAGGTGAATATTCTGTTGAATGCCACCGCTCGCTTCGACCAGCATGGCCGGATCGTCGGTGTCGTGGGCATTGGTCAGGATATCACCGATCGTATCGCCCAGGAGCAAGAATACACGAGATTGATCGACTCGGCCAACGCCCCGATCTTCGGTGTGGATGTGAACGGCTGCGTGAATATCTGGAACAAGAAGGCTGCAGAAATCACGCAGTACACGCCGAACGACGTGATGGGTGAGAACCTGGTGGAGAAGTTTATCACGGAAGACTATCGTGAGGCTGTTGCTCTCGTGTTTTCCAAGGCGTCTGAAGGAACGGAGACCGCCAACTTCGAGTTCCCGTTGATGACTAAGGCTGGTCGTCGCGTGGAGATTCTGCTGAATGCCACGTCTCGTTTCAATGAGATTGGTGAGGTTATGGGAGTAGTAGGTATCGGCCAGGATATCACTGAACGTATCGCCCAGGAACAGGAGTACACTCGCCTGATTGATACTGCTAATGCCCCGATTTTTGGTGTCGATATCAATGGTCGTGTGAATATCTGGAACCGCAAGGCAGCCGAAACAACCCAGTACATGAATGCGGAGGTTCTCGGTAAGGATTTGGTGGCTGAGTTTATCTCGAAAGAGTACAAGGTTCCCGTTCGCAGTGTGTTGGAGAAGGCGTTCGAAGGTGTGGAGACGGCAAACTTCGAGTTTCCGCTTATTACGAAGGCAGGTCGCCGCGTAGAAATTCTGTTGAATGCCACGCCGCGCTACAACGAGCATGGCGAGGTTATGGGAATGGTTGGTATTGGCCAAGACATCACGGAGCGCATCGCTCAGGAACAAGAGTACACACGTTTGATTGATACTGCAAACGCCCCGATTTTCGGTGTGGATATTAACGGTCACGTGAACATTTGGAATCGGAAGGCTGCCGACATCATGCAGTATACGAACGAGGATGTGTTGGGTAAAGACCTTGTTGCCGAGTTTATCTCGAATGAGTACAAGGTGCCTGTCCGCAGCGTTTTGGAGAAGGCGTTTGAGGGTATCGAAACGGCGAACTTTGAGTTTCCGTTGATCACGAAGGCTGGCCGTCGCGTGGAAATCCTTCTGAAC
This sequence comes from Phytophthora cactorum, assembly GCA_016864655.1. Taxonomy (NCBI): domain Eukaryota; phylum Oomycota; class Peronosporomycetes; order Peronosporales; family Peronosporaceae; genus Phytophthora; species Phytophthora cactorum. The sequence goes on from NHQK01000045.1 coordinate 176,205, forward strand.
GCCACTCCGCGCTACAATGAGCGTGGAGAAGTGATGGGAATGGTTGGTATCGGCCAGGATATCACTGAGCGCATTGCTCAAGAACAAGAGTACAGCCGTCTGATCGATACTGCAAACGCTCCGATCTTCGGTGTGGATATCAACGGCCGCGTGAACATTTGGAACCGCAAGGCTGCCCATATTATGCAGTACACGAATGAGGACGTGTTGGGCAAGGACCTGGTTGTTGAATTTATTTCGGAGGAGTACAAGATCCCCGTGCGTAGTGTCCTTGAGAAAGCTTTTGAGGGTGTTGAGACTGCGAATTTCGAGTTCCCATTGATCACGAAGGCTGGTCGGCGTGTGGAGATTTTGCTGAATGCGACGCCGCGTTACAACGAGCACGGTGAAGTGAAGGGCATGGTTGGTATTGGTCAGGATATCACGGAGCGTATTGCTCAGGAGCAGGAGTATAGCCGTTTGATTGATACGGCTAATGCTCCAATTTTCGGTGTGGATGCCAACATGTGTGTCAATATCTGGAACAGAAAGGCAGCGCAGATCACGAACTATTCGATTGGCGAAGTTATGGGCGAGAACCTTGTGGAGACGTTTATTTCCCCCGAATTCCGACCTATTGTCGCTGAAGTGCTGTCACAAGCTCTAACAGGAGTGGAAACTGCGAACTTTGAGTTCCCTCTGATTACCCGACCAGGCACGAGAATCGAGATTTTGCTGAACGCGACGCCGCGGTATGACTTGAACGGTAACATTGTAGGTGTCGTGGGCATCGGTCAGGATATCACGGATCGCATCGCGCAAGAGCATGAGTACTTCCGACTGATTGATACTGCGAACGCTCCGATCTTTGGTATTGACAACAACGGCCGCATTAATGAGTGGAACCAGAAGATCGAGGAAATTACTGGCTACCACAAGTCGAGCGTGCTGGGTCTATCGTTGGTGCATACATTCGTGACCCCAGACTGCAGGCAACAAGTGCGGCAGCTACTGAACCAAGCTCTGATCGGTATTGATGTTGGTGAGATGGAGCTCCCGATGACAACAAAGCGGGGCGTGTTCTTGTTGCTCCTTGTGAATGCATCGAGTAAAAAGGACATGCACGGAAACATCCGTGGTGTGATCGGTGTTGGACAAGACTACACTGCGAGGAAGCACATGGAGGCGGCTAAGGTGAATTTCTTGGCTTCGTTCAGTCACGAGCTACGCACACCGTTGAACGGTGTGCTGGGCATGCTGGAGCTTTTGAAGGAGCAACCTCTGGACAAATCTATCGAGCGGTATGTGCACATGGCGTACGTGTCGGGATCCCTTCTGCTAAACCTGATCAACGACATTTTGGACTTGTCGAAGATTGAGGCTGGACATCTAGAGATTTCGACGGCACCGTTCCAGATGCACGACTTGCTGGACTATTCGATTGAGATCTTTAAGTTCAAGGCACGAGAACGTGAACTGAAGCTTGAGCTGAAGTGCGGTGACAATGTGCCAAAGGCTGTGATCGGCGATGTCGTGCGTCTGCGTCAAGTGTTGCTCAACTTGCTGTCGAACGCAATCAAGTTCACGAACGAAGGCTCAATTACGGTTGCATGCAGCGTCGTGCACTCTCCGGAGTTGCCACCTCAATTCAAGAAGTTGCTGTTCCAAGTTATCGACACCGGAATCGGCATGGATGCAGAGGAGAAAATGCGTCTCTTTTCTCTGTTTACGAAGCTGGAACGCACCCGACAGAACAACCCTACCGGTTCAGGACTGGGTCTTGCCATTTGCAAGCAGCTTGCGGAGCTTATGGATGGTTCTATTGATGTTGACAGTGAGTTGGGCGTTGGCAGCAACTTCTTCTTCACAGTGGTGGTACGATTGATTGACGAGGTGGATCCCAAACACGCTTATTATTCGTCGGAGGACTTCCTGGACCCCTCGACGGCGTTGCTTTCGCCAAATGGAGCTATACGTGCTGGCGAAAACGGGGAAAATGCATCTGTGCGAGCGGAGGTTCCGAAGCAAGCGCGCATTCTGGTTGTTGAGGATAACGAGTTCAACTGGGAAGTGGTGAAATGTTTCCTGCAGCAAGACGACCACCTGCTTCAATGGGAAGTAAATGGCCGCGATGCAGTCAAGGCCTATAGCGAGAACCACACGGAGTTCGACCTGGTCTTCATGGACTGCGAAATGCCAATCATGGACGGGTATACTGCTACAAACACGATCCGCGAATTTGAGCTCAAGCACAACCTTCCTCGCATCCCAATTCTCGGATTGACTGCGTACGCGATGAGTGGCGATCGACAAAAGTGTCTCGACTGCGGCATGGATGAGTTTATGGTGAAGCCCATCTCGAAGCTGAGTCTTCGTAAGGCTATCCGGCAGTGGATGCGTATCCGTTATCTCGGCCAACACAACGCTGCTCTCGGAGCTGTAGTACAGGTGCCTGGTGTCGTGGGGCAGCCTGTGACTCTACGCAACGGTCCCCGTCCAACTGCTAAAAGCCCCATGCGGATTCCCGCGCCAGCTCCAGGTGCCCCCACTCCAATGCCATCGTTTGACAGTGACTTGGAGGATGTTACGCTGATGGATGCAGTATCGACTGCCAGACTGGCGCCTGCATCTCGTCACATGCAACAACTGGATCTTGCACAGGCGATCTCAAATCTGGAGCTCGACGATCCCATGTCGATTGGTCTTCAAAGCGGCCGAGCGGTTCGGACGGCTACGCCAACGACGTCAATCTTCAGCTTGGGTCCCTCCGTGAACAACATTTCACGACAGACAAGTACAAACGATTTACCGGACGTGCTGAGGTTATCCCGAAACACAAGCGGAGCTTCATCAGCTAGCCCGCCCGAGCCGGAGAACTCAACCGAGACGTCGACTACGCTTCCTTATGTGAAGACTCCATTCATTGGGGTGACGAACTGCCCAGCGCAACAGGGAGCGCGCTCTCCGCTGACAAATCCAACTCTCTGGAGCCACCCGCCGTTCAATACGAAGGATCTTCCGACAGAACGACCGCAGTCTTGGCCTGGCGTCGTGCCTAAGAAGAAAGTGAGCTTCCACGAGGAACTCGAGTCGAGCTATCCAAGCAGAGCTGGGCATAGCAGCATTGGCAGCAGTATGCCCTCTGTGTTGGAACGTATGGAAACTGGCAGCTCGGTGGAAGATGATACGCCACTGGCTACTACTACAATAACTCTGGGAGAGTCGACTATCTCCCACTCGATCGACCCGATGAGCATCGAGATCCCAGAAGGAGACCCCGTGAACTACAGTTTAGGGGTGGATCAGTGTGGAGGACATGAAGAGCTCTTCTTGACTCTTTTGGAGAAGTTTGCGACGACGTCGGAGGCGATCATGACCCGCGTCATCGAGGCCCACGAGCGCAACGACTTCGTCATTGCTCGCCGCGAAGCGCATTCACTCAAGGGATCGTCAGCTTACGTCGCTGCGCTTCGTGTGTCCAAGTGCGCCTTCCGCGTCCAAGTCGCGTACGAGCACCTGATGGCTCAGCAGGCAACCGGTGAAGGCTCCGACACTTTAGCTGCGAAGCAGATCGTGGACGACTCCGTCCAGTTGCTCAGGAAGGAACAGCGACTGCTGCGTGGATACCTCCGACGAAACTTCGAGTTCAAGACTAAAGCCGGTCCGTCCCAAGTGAACTCAGGCCAACAGCCTGACAGTGAAGACAAACCAACTGGCCCATGCTGCGTTATGTGAAAACAAACACAGAACTACATGTAGCTTCATGAAGATGTAGGTGTTGATGAGTAAATTTATAAAATATAGATTTGTTTTCTTTTGTGCACATGAAACTCCTTGCGAAAGCCGTCATTATTAGCGGAATACCATGTCGAGACGACTTTTGAGCGCTAACGGGGACAAGTTGACGGGGCTGTTTGGCGGCGATTCACTGAGCTGTGGCAACAACGAAGACAACGAAAGCAGTCGACCGAGTGCGCTACGCGTCAAAATCATCTCGATGGGGGAGAGCGGCGTCGGCAAGAGTTGTGTGATCAAGCGCTACTGCGAAGAGAAGTTCGTGAGCAAGTACATCTCGACCATCGGCATCGATTATGGTGTCAAACCTGTGATGGTCAATGGGGCCGAGGTGCGTGTGAACTTTTGGGATCTTTCGGGTTTGCCCGAGTACCTGGAGGTGCGGAACGAGTTCTACAAGGACACTCAAGGAGGAGTCCTTATGTTCGACGTGTCTTCCCGGAAGAGCTTCGAGTCTCTCGATAGCTGGTTGCGAGAGGCCACCAAGTTCGGCGCCGGGAAATTTCCATGTATATTGTGTGGGAACAAAGTTGACCGCCCTCGCGTCGTCTCCGAAGATGAAGCGAGAGCCTACGCTCAGGCCAAGGGGTTCGAGTACTTCGAGACGTCTGCATGCACTGGTGTGAGTATCACGGAGGCATTCCACTCGTTGTTCAGGACTGTAGTCAAAGGCGTGACACTCTAAAATATTTTCCCCGTAAATATTATCGATGCGACCTATTGCCCTACGTGAGGTGGGGTCCACCGTGGGAGGGCAAGGAAAGCAAAGGGGCCAAACACAATTTCGAAGAGCATTCTGACGCCATTTCAATAACATATTATGGTACAGTCCGTGGTGCAAAACGCGCGGGATATCTAATGACAGCAGTAGTTCATTAGCACAGGATCGAAAATCGATGAAGTATAGACTCAGGATTCCAAAAATATTTTAGCACGGATAGAGGACCTCTGAACCACCTGAATCTTGTACAAGCGTTTAATAGCTTGGCTAATGCAAACTTGGTGGGGGGGGGGGGTCAACGTCAACCTCACAAGCCACTACTACGTGTACATTTCACATAACCGCGTCAATAGAACGCTGCTCTACCTTGTCAGCCCTTCTCTGTTTAATAAACATAAACAGTGTTTATTATGCTCACTACCATGGAACCAAAGAAAGTGAGTAGTTATGTTTAGATTATGTTTAAATACGTACATTATCGGTGATGTATACGCACCTAGCGATCACGTACTACAGCGTCGGTAGGCAAGCGCTTTTAAAAACATAATTGTTCAGGAGATTTCCCATTTCGCCGACAAGGCGTTGGTTCTTCCTGTAGGCCACCGTATCTCCTGGCCGCGATGATCGCCAAGCAGGAGAGGTCGAAGTAGTAAGTACTTGAAGTAGTACTACTGGTAGTAGTAAATACAAATATTATACTATCTCAAAATTTGATTTTGGATTTTAAATCGCCTTCACGATGTAGTACTATCATACTATCTGTACCCAATATCCGAAATTGAGGCTACTTATCAACCTCTGGATGCGAGGTGTCCATCGATCTGCTTACGGCTCAAGTAGGACCACCAGTGGGTCGACTCAAAAGCAGACTAACAGCAATGAGTATGAAACAGCCCTCCGCCGCATTGGTGGACAACGTGCAGTATGGGGTACGCACTGCTGTGGCAAACGCGAAATCAAATGGTTCACGAGAATAAGACGTGGATAGCTTCCGAGCAATTGAAATTAATGTGGACAAGTTGCATCCGACAGCTATCATCAATCGCACGCAAGGAATACACGAAACCCCACACCAGAACGAAAGGATTGCAGCTCCAGCTCAGCATTGACTGCCTCACCAGTATGGATGTGGAAGCACCGCAAGACGACGAACCACACCCGCCCCCAGCACCATGACTTCATCAAACGGAGATGGCGCTGCTAAAAAGAATGAGACGAAGCATATCAGCTAAATAGACTACCTTCTCTCTAAACTGATGGCCTTTTTCATATTCCAAAATTAGAATCTGAAAGGCCCCCCCTTTCAGATTTACATGTATGGAATACTGTTTCCAAAGTTCGGATGATCATTTTCATGTTCGTAATTTGGGCCAGAACTTCTGGCCCAGAAGTACTGCACGTTCGTGGCTCTCTTTCCGCTTTGCGTTAGGCTTTACGGCCAGTCGTCTTCAGGCGCCGTTCACCGATTTCTAAGCCGTGCTTGACGCCATGTCTTTGTGTCATTGAGCCTCCTGGCATGTCGATTTCGGTTGCAAGAGTCTTGCAGCAAGACCCCTTACGGCTCTCGTCTGGACTTACAAGGTTTGTAATAACTTGTGAACGCGACAAGTAGGACGGGAAAACTGTGGTAGAAACTACCAATTTCCTTGAATTAACCAGTCTGGTGTGATCACCCTAGCTCGCTTGCCCTTTGTGTGCGCCAGCATTTGCTTGTGATCTCCTCGGTAGCGAGCTAGATTCACGCCTCCCGAATCCACTCACTCGCTGCAGCTCATTCGCGAATTCGCCTCCAACTACTCAAGACCCACAACTACCATCACAACCATCACGATGTTCAAGCAGTTCGCCGTCGCTCTCGCGCTTGCTGTGGTCATCCTCGACCCTGTGAATGCCAACCTCGCTGACAAGGCCACGCCTTCTTCGCAAATCCTGCGAACCACTGACGGCGACCGCCTGCTCGAAGCGGAGTCCGCGAGCGCGGACGATTTCAGCGCGCTGTACGAGGCCAACACCAAAATCAAGGGCTGCCATTGGTACGACTACTTCCTACCCTGGAGCTGCTGCGGAGCCAACAGCTGCTAAGGACGCGTCGGCCGCACCGACGAGGAGCGAGCATCCATCAGCCACCACCCACAATAATCATTCTCTTCTCAGCGCTAAGCTCCTAGCTCTGTAGCGTATGCGCCTCCATAACCTTAATGAACTCGATGCCATCGCTCTAATCGACATTTCTTTCGTGCACTGCAAAGTTGCAGTGGTGCTTGCCCATCAAAAACGATACTTTTTAGGGCTAAAAACGGGCTAAAGGCAAGTACGTACCACATACGACAGGGACGTCACCCATACAAACTCCCATACACTTTTTGTGAAGGAGGGTTGTATGATACAACCCTCTTCACAAAAAGTTTCCCTTTTCGCGGTTGGGACAATCACTCCCATTCCGCATTATACCGCCATGGCGCCGTTCAAGGGAAAGCGCGGTCGCCGGGCGTCCAGCGCCGTGCCAGACGCGCCACCAGCGCCTCCACCACAAGAAGTCGCACAAGACGCTAACGAAACCTCTGACGTCGCGTGGCCGCAAGTGCAGGAGCTGTTTCGCATGCTGAACGACGCCAACGCGCCAGCTCTCGGAGTCCGCACTGACGGCCGCGTGGCGCTCTGGAACCCGCGCATGGAGGAAATCACGGGCTTCGAGGCCGATCGCGTGATTGGTCGCCCCATCTCAGACTTTGTGTACGGCAAGCAGCGCAAGCAGGAGATCAGAGAGACCATTGAGGCCTGTATTAAAGACAAACGGCCGGAGCTGGAGCTGCGTATCCCGCTGAGGAACACCAAGGGCCGCAACGCTCAAGTTCTGACCAACATGACGCCGCTGTTGGCCGAGGACGGCACGTGTGTGGGAGTCTACGGCGTCGGCCAGGATGTGACGGAGTGGGCGATCCAGGAGAAGCAGTACGCCACAGTCATGATGCAGGCCAACGCGCCCATTATCGAGCTGGACAAGGAGGGCAATATCACAGTGTGGAACTCCAAGACCGCGTCCATGACGGGCTATGCCAGTGTTGATATGGTGGGCGAACCGCTACTACCCGCTGTAGATGAGAGCTTCAGAAAGATTGTCTCGGAGAAGATCGACCAGGCGTTGACGGGCATTGCAGGCGCAGATTTTGAGTTGCCCTTGGTGACGGCAAGAGGGTCGAGAGTCGAGATTGTGTTGTGCTTGACGCCGAGATTTGATACGCTGGGATCCGTGATGGGAGTTGTTGCGATCGGGCAGGACGTGACAGAGAGAAACACCAAGGAGATGGAGTACAGGAAGCTCATTGAGACAGCCAATGCGCCGATCTTTGGCGTGGATACGGAAGGCCGCGTGGTGATTTTCAACGCCAAGGCGGCGCAGATCAGTGAATACGCGCCCGATGAAGTGATGGGCGTGGACCTTGTGGACGCGCTAATATCCGAAGAGTTCAGACCTGCAGTTGCTGCTGTGTTCCAGAGCGCATTTTTAGGAACTGAGACCGCAAACTTTGAGTTTCCGTTGGTTACCAAGACTGGCCGGAAAGTGGAGATCCTGCTGAATGCTACACCACGATACGATCACACCGGGAAACTTGTAGGCGTTGTCGGAATCGGACAGGACATCACGGACCGTATTATCCAAGAGAAGGAGTACAGCCGGCTGATTGACACAGCAAACGCACCCATTTTCGGCGTTGATTGCAATTACGAGGTCATTATCTGGAATAAGAAGGCAGCCGCAATCACTGAGTACACGAACGAAGATACAATTGGGCAGGAGCTGTTCAAGTTCATTTCAGAGGACTACCGGGATGCCGTTGCTAAGGTTTTCTCAAAGGCTTTAGAGGGAACCGGTACAGCAAACTTTGACTTTCCACTGATCACGAAAAGCGGGCGGCGACTGGATATTTTGTTAAATGCGACGCCGAAGTACGACCACTTCGGTAACATTTGTGGAGCAGTGGGTATCGGCCAGGACATTACGGACAGGCGCGCTCAAGAGCAGGAGTACACGCGACTTATTGACACTGCCAATGCACCAATTTTTGGTGTGGATGCGAATGGTTGTGTGAACATTTGGAACAGAAAAGCTGCAGACACGACACAGTACCCGAATGAGGAAGTACTCGGGGCGAACTTGGTCGAGAACTTCATTCCAGAGGATTTCAGAGAGGCAGTATGGACAGTGCTATCCCAAGCGCTGGAAGGACAAGAAACCGCAAACTTTGAGTTCCCGCTTATCACAAAAGACGGCCGTCGTGTAGAAATTCTGCTGAACGCCACTCCGCGCTACAATGAGAAGGGCGTTGTGATCGGTGTCGTTGGTATAGGACAGGACATCACGATTCGAATGGCCCAAGAAAAAGAAACCAATCGGTTAATCCACTCAGCAAATGCGCCGATATTTGGTGTTGATCGCGACGGCCTAGTGAATATTTGGAATCTTAAGGCAGCTGAAATTACGCAGTACTCCGCCGAAGAAGTCATGGGTCAAGACCTAATTAACCGTTTCGTTGCAGAAGAACACCGAGCCACAGTTGCATTGGAGCTTCAAAGAGCTTTCGAAGGTGAGCAGACAAACAATTTTGATTTTCCACTCATCACGAAGACTGGGCGTCGAGTCGAGATCTTGCTCAATGCGACTCCTAGATCCGATGAGCTGGGGCAAATTTTTGGTGTTGTGGGCATTGGTCAGGATATTACTGAACGAATTGCGCAGGAGCAGGAGCTCATCCGTTTGATTGACACTGCTAACGCCCCAATTTTTGGCGTCGACTCCGAAGGGCGTGTGAACATCTGGAACAAAAAGGCTGCGGAGATTATGCAATATCCAGCCGATGCGGTCATGGGTGAACACCTTGTTGAAAAGTTTATCACGTACGATTACCAGGAGGCTGTGAATTACGTGTTATCTGAAGCTCTCAATGGTGTCGAAACAGCGAATTTTGAGTTCCCATTGATCACGAAAACAGGCCGTCGCATCGAAATCTTGCTGAATGCTACGCCACGGTACAATGAACACGGAGCAGTCATTGGCATGGTCGGTATCGGCCAAGATATCACGGATCGTATTGCACAGGAACAAGAGTACATGAGGCTTATTGATACGGCTAACGCTCCGATTTTTGGAGTGGATTCTGATGGGCGCGTGAATATCTGGAACCGAAAGGCAGCAAATATCACGCAGTATACGGACGTAGATGTGCTGGGCAAGGATCTCGTTGCGGAATTCATTTCGGAAGAGTACAAGATTCCTGTTCGCAGCGTGCTAGAGAAGGCATTTGAAGGCGTGGAGACCGCGAACTTCGAGTTTCCGTTGATTACAAAATCCGGCCGGCGAGTGGAGATCCTACTGAACGCTACTCCGCGCTACAATGAACACGGCGAGGTGATGGGTATGGTTGGAATTGGGCAAGATATCACGGATCGTATTGCGCAAGAGAAGGAGTACATGCGTCTCATTGACACAGCGAATGCTCCCATTTTTGGCGTTGACTCCAACGGACTTGTAAACATCTGGAATCGGAAGGCTGCAGACATTATGCAGTACACTACAGAAGATGTGCTGGGTAAGGATCTGGTTGCTGAGTTTATCTCCGAAGAGTACAAGGTGCCCGTCCGCAGTGTCCTGGAGAAGGCATTCGAAGGTGTGGAGACGGCCAACTTCGAGTTTCCGTTGATTACCAAGGCAGGCCGACGCGTTGAGATTCTGCTTAACGCTACCCCACGCTACAACGAACAAGGCCAAGTGATGGGCATGGTGGGCATCGGCCAGGACATTACCGACCGTATTGCGCAGGAGCAAGAATATAGCCGTTTGATTGACACGGCTAACGCCCCTATCTTTGGTGTGGATGCCAACATGTGCGTGAACATTCTGAACAAGAAAGCTGCTCAAATCACGAATTATGCTGTCGAAGAAGTGCTAGGAGAGAAGTACGTGGAAACATTTATCGCCCCAGAGTATCAAGCTATCGTTTATGACATCATGTCGAAGGCATTGCATGGGGATGAAACGGCAAGTTTCGAGGTGCCAGTGATTACGAAAACCGGGCGAAAGTTGAATATTTTGCTGAACGCTACAGCTCGCTTTGACCAGCATGGCCACATTGTTGGCGTCGTGGGTATTGGCCAAGACATCACTGATCGCATTGCGCAAGAAGAGGAATATGCGCGGCTGATTGACTCTGCAAATGCTCCAATCTTTGGCGTCGACGCGAACGGTCTCGTAAATATTTGGAATAAGAAAGCAGCGGAAATTACGCAGTACACGCCGACGGACGTTATGGGTGAGAATCTGGTGGAGAAATTTATCACGGAGGATTACCGCGAAGCGGTAGGACTTGTGTTGTCGAAGGCACTGGAAGGCGTCGAAACGGCGAATTTTGAATTCCCGTTAATGACGAAGTCTGGTCGGCGCGTGGAAATCTTGTTGAACGCTACACCGAGGAACAATGAACATGGAGAAGTTATCGGGATGGTTGGTATTGGACAGGATATTACGGATCGGATTGCGCAGGAGAAGGAATACATGCGTCTCATTGATACAGCGAACGCCCCCATTTTCGGTGTAGACTCGAATGGTTTGGTGAACATTTGGAATCGGAAGGCCGCCGATATTATGCAATACACGACCGAAGATGTACTTGGGGAGGATCTCGTGGCCAAGTTCATCTCGGAAGAATATCGCGTGGCCGTTCGATGTGTTCTGGAGAAGGCGTTTGAAGGCGTGGAGACCGCTAACTTCGAGTTTCCGTTGATTACGAAGGCCGGTCGACGTGTGGAAATCTTGTTGAATGCTACGCCTCGTTACAACGAGCAAGGTGAAGTGATGGGAATGGTCGGGATTGGTCAGGATATTACAGATCGCATTGCGCAGGAACAAGAGTACAGCCGACTTATCGATACAGCAAATGCCCCGATTTTTGGCATCGACGCGAATATGTGCGTGAATATTCTGAACAACAAGGCAGCACAGATCACGAATTATGCTGTCGAAGAAGTTCTAGGAGAGAAATATGTGGAAGCGTTCATCGCTCCGGAATATCAGGCAATTGTGTACGAGATCATGTCGAATGCTTTGCAGGGAAACGAGACTGCGAGCTTTGAAGTGCCTGTGATCACCAAGACCGGTCGAAAGCTAAACATTCTGCTCAATGCAACTGCTCGCTTTGATCAGCACGGACGTATTGTTGGTGTCGTGGGCATCGGGCAGGATATTACTGATCGTATTGCTCAAGAGCAAGAGTATGCTAGGCTAATTGATTCAGCTAACGCCCCGATTTTCGGTGTTGATGGCGATGGTCTCGTAAATATCTGGAACAAGAAGGCGGCTGAAATCACGCAGCACACACCAACCGATGTGATGGGTGAGAATTTGGTGGAGAAGTTCATTACTGAAGACTACCGCGAGGCCGTTGGTCTCGTTCTATCGAAGGCGCTGGAAGGAGTTGAAACAGCTAACTTCGAGTTCCCATTGATGACCAAGGCAGGAAGGCGAGTGGAGATTTTGCTGAATGCTACTTCGAGGTTCAATGAACATGGAGAGGTAATTGGTATGGTTGGAATCGGCCAAGATATCACTGACCGCATCGCACAGGAGCAAGAGTACAGCCGTCTTATTGATACGGCCAATGCTCCCATCTTTGGTGTAGACTCCAACGGCCGCGTGAACATCTGGAACCGCAAGGCTGCCGATATCATGCAGTATACCAACGAAGATGTGTTGGGGAAGGACTTGGTTGCGGAGTTCATATCGGAGGAGTACAAGGTGCCAGTGCGTAGTGTGCTCGAGAAGGCGTTCGAAGGGTTTGAGACTGCAAACTTCGAGTTCCCATTGATCACGAAGGCCGGTCGGCGTGTTGAGATCTTGTTGAATGCGACACCGCGATACAACGAGCACGGTGAAGTGAAGGGCATGGTTGGTATTGGTCAGGACATCACGGAGCGCATTGCTCAGGAGCAGGAGTACAGTCGTTTGATTGATACGGCAAATGCTCCGATCTTCGGTGTGGATGCCAACATGTGCGTCAATATCTGGAACAGAAAGGCCGCTCACATCACGAACTATGCTATCGATGAAGTCATGGGCGAGAATCTTGTAGAGACGTTTATTTCGCCCGAGTTCCGACCTATTGTGGCTGAAGTGCTCTCGCAGGCGCTGAGGGGCGTTGAAACTGCGAACTTTGAATTTCCACTGATTACTCGTCCAGGCACTAGAATTGAAATTTTGCTGAACGCGACACCTCGATACGACTCGAATGGCAGTATTGTTGGCGTTGTCGGAATCGGTCAGGATATCACGGATCGCATCGCCCAAGAGCACGAGTACTTCCGACTGATTGATACTGCTAATGCTCCGATCTTTGGTATCGATACAAACGGTTGCATCAACGAATGGAATCAGAAGATCGAGGAGATCACCGGCTACCACAAGTCGAGCGTGTTGGGCCTATCGTTGGTGCACACGTTTATCATCCCGGAGAGTAGACAGCAGGTTCGACAATTGCTAAACCAAGCGCTGATTGGTATTGACGTTGGCGAGATGGAGCTTCCAATGACAACAAAGCGGGGCGTGTTCCTGCTGCTCCTTGTGAATGCATCGAGTAAAAAAGACATGCACGGAAACATCCGTGGTGTGATTGGTGTTGGACAAGACTACACTGCGAGGAAGCACATGGAGGCGGCTAAGGTGAATTTCTTGGCTTCGTTCAGTCACGAGCTACGCACACCGTTGAACGGTGTGCTGGGCATGCTGGAGCTTTTGAAGGAGCAACCTCTGGACAAAGCACCGGAGAGATATGTGCACATGGCGTATGTGTCGGGATCCCTTCTTCTAAACCTGATTAACGACATTTTGGACTTGTCGAAGATTGAGGCTGGACACCTCGAAATCTCTGCTGCACCGTTCCAGATGCACGAACTACTGGATTACTCGATCGAGATTTTCAAGTTCAAGGCGCGAGAACGTGGACTGAAACTTGAGCTCAAGTGTGACGATAATGTGCCCAAGGTTGCCATTGGCGATGTTGTGCGTCTGCGTCAAGTACTACTGAACTTGTTGTCGAACGCAATCAAGTTCACGAACGAAGGCTCAATCACGGTCACCTGCAGCGTTGTATACACCCCGGAGCTTCCGAAGGCGTTTAAGAAGCTCCTGTTCCAAGTCATCGATACAGGTATCGGTATGGATGCAGAGGAAAAGATGCGTCTCTTTTCTCTATTTACGAAGCTGGAACGCACTCGCCAGAACAATCCCACGGGTTCTGGCTTGGGTCTAGCCATTTGTAAGCAGCTTGCGGAGCTTATGGATGGTCAGATTGGCGTTGATAGTGAGCTGGACGTTGGTAGCAATTTTTACTTCACGGTGGTTGTTCGGTTGCTCGATGATATGGATGCGAAGGGGTTATTCTACGCGGCAAATGACTTGCTTACCGATGCATCTGGTGCTGCACCTCCCAATATGGACACTTCGAACGTGAACTCGAACGACAGTGCGGTAAGTGCAGCTGCGGTGAATGCTTCCAACAATCCGAAGGTTGTGATTCCAAGGCAGGCGAGAATATTGGTTGCGGAGGACAATGAATTCAATTGGGAGGTGGTGAAGTGCTTCCTTCAGGAAGCGGATCACTTTCTGCAGTGGGAAGTGAATGGTCGGGATGCGTTGAAGGCTTACACGGAGAACCATACCAAGTTCGACCTTATCTTCATGGACTGTGAGATGCCCGTCATGGATGGATACACCGCTACGAAGGCAATCCGTCAATTCGAACGCGAGAACGACTTGCCGCGTATCCCTGTTCTCGGACTGACAGCTTACGCTATGAGTGGAGACCGGCAGAAATGCTTAGGAGCAGGTATGGACGAGTTCATGGTGAAGCCTATCTCGAAGAACAGTTTGCTCAAGGCTATTCGTCAGTGGATGCGCGTGCGTTACCTCGGTCCCAAAACGTCTACCCCTTCCGTTGCTGGATCGGATGATTACCCTCGTGCAAGTTCAGAAGGTGTGAGTGTTGCTGCGTCGGCTCGTACCTTGTCTATCTCTTCTCCATCCTCGTCGAAAGACCGAGGAGGAGACGACCTAGACCTTGCACCGACGTCGTATCCTACAACATCACCCACTCCGCGCCCGTCATTCGACAGCCAAGTTGATGAAGGAGATCTGTTCAACAACCTGCTGGAACCGAGTTCTAGACTTGCCCCCGCCTCTCGTCACATGCAACAACTTGATCTTGCCCGTGCAATCTCAAATTTGGAGTTGGATGATCCCATGGCGATCCGACGCCAGGTTGGACCCACCGTTCGCACAGCAGTGCCTACGACATCAATCTTCAGCCTGGGCTCTTCGATCGGAAACAGCACACGTTCCAGCGGCCTTTTGACGCTTCAGCGTGACACTGGAGGTGCGATCGTTGATATTCCTGACTGGAAGCAAATCAACAAAACGTCTGCGACGTTGCCAAACATGAAGGACAAACCGCTGGAAGGCGTGGAAACTGCGGATCACGTATCGTCTCACAGTAACCCGACACTGTGGAGCCACCCGCCATTCATGGGCAGCAAAAAGGACTCAGCGCCACAGTCCACGTCTTCTCAGCAGCCGCTGTCGCCTAATTCTGCTTCAAATTCTAAGAGCGCGCGTTCTCGGGCAATAACGGAAGGAGGTCCAAATGCAACCCCCCCCCTGGCATTGCAGCGGTATGACTCAGACAAGAGCTCGGATGAATACCCGTCAGGAGATCCGATTGCAGCTATGTTGGAGCGTCTGAACATCAGTAGCCCAGCCGCCAGAAATGGTGCCAGAGGCCCTCCCAGTGTCGATCATGCAAGCGGTACCACAGAGAGCGACGCTGCGGTGCGTGTAACCATGGACCCTTCCAGTATTGTCATTCCTGAGGGCGATCCTGTGGACTACTCGTTGGGTGTGCAACAGTGTGGCGACCATGAAGAACTCTTTTTGAGCTTGCTCGAGAAATTCACGGTGAGTTGTGAAGCGATCATGTCGCGCATTTTGACAGGGTATGAGCAAGGTAATATCGCTGTGACTCGTCGAGAATCTCATTCGTTGAAGGGGTCGTCGGCTTATGTCGCTGCGATACGTGTTTCCAAGGCTGCGTTCCGTGTGCAAGTTGCCTGTGAGCAGCTCCAGCAGTGTCAATCGGAGATTGGCACAGGCCAGCAACCAGCAGCGCTTGCAGACGCCGCTGCCATGCTCTCAGCGAAACAGTCGCTGGATGAATCGATCACCTTGCTGAAGAAGGAGCACCGACACTTGCGCGGGTATCTCCGCCGCAACTTTGAATTCCGTGATCTCACCAGAAGTGGAAGTGCGTCGTCAGCTGCGGCTCTGCGTGCCCGGAACTCGTCCAAGGATGGTGCCAATGGGCCATGCGGGGTCATGTAAGCCCGAATCGAGGTAACTTGTGTGGTGCTTTGTTCTTGTAGGATAGCAAAAACAGCAATATTGTACTATGGCCAATCTACTTTTTTGCATTTTTCACTGAGCATCTAAACTACTTGTCGTTGCCGGTTAAATATCAACAGAGGCAATCTCGTGTGAGAAGACCTGCGTCTCCAGGAAGGTACGGTAGAAGGATTGTTCACGCGACGGCAGGCGGCGCAGGAACGCGATCCGGTCAAAAACCACCACGTAGTCAAAATCGTCCGACAGCACGAAGCGGAACTCTTCTACTGTGCGTAGCAGAGTCGCCACTGCCTCCCGGAAGCACGAGCGCACATGGCCTTGTGGGAAACCGCTAGCATGTGAATTTTCTGTCTTGCTTCTGAGCATTGGGACGAAGTCGCTGAAGAAAACTTTAGGCTTGAGCAACTGGAGCAGTCGCGACGTGAGAGGGCCACGGACATACTCAGGGAGCTGCGGCCTGCCCGGAGAGCTCATCGTGTCTGCGTCGAGATCCACTACAACAATGCCGTCGCCGCAACCTTCACGCTCAAGCATCTCGCGCAACTCCGCACGATAGCTGGAGTGCACGCCAAACAGGTACGGCGTCGGACATTGCAAACACTCAAGCATACTCTTGGGCAGGATAGGTGCGAACACGTGACTCCACTCCAGCGGGGCAATCAAGCTCTTCAACGTCTCGCCCACAGATGTGAGAACCGAGTACCGTGAGCTCACAAGCACAACCTGTCTTTCCAGAAGCATACACGTGGCCAAACTAACCACGTGCTCAACTGACAGGCAGCTGAATAACTCCTCCATGCTGAAGTCCACGTAGTGATCCAGCGCCGAAAGAGACGTCACGTTATCTTGTGAAGTCGTAGCAGTAGCGAAATCGAATGGGGAAAGCAGCTCGGCCATCTGCGCCGCGGTAGGCAACCAATTGACGTCGGAGAGATACGCCTCGTCATCCTGCATCGCCGCATGAAGTGAGTCTAACCGCTGCTTGAGTGTGTCAAGAATCGGATACCGGCTGATGATGCAAAGCCCCGCTGGAACGTATACCTCGAGACCCTCCGTCTCCTGCAACACTTGCTCCAACGGGCCCAACTTGCTTGAGTCGTTCAGCGGGACGTATCGAGTGAGGCAGGCACCGTAGAATGCCTTCTCCGCATTTCCGATTGTCATGTGGAAAAGTGAGGGCTCTGGACGCGTAGTGGAGCGCACGACGTCAGCTCCCGATGGACGGAAAAAAGCTTCTACGTGGTCTGGAATGGCGTGATGGTGGTACAGATCACTACTGCTCTCGCTGTGGTTGCTGGGATCTGCTAGGCTGTGCAGTACTTCCTTGATAATCTCAGGGTGTGATCGGTCATTAACATCTAGTCGGAAGTTCATCACCGAGCTGATGAGCGATTTACTCTGCGGTTCACCACGTAGCTGGCCTTGAAAGAGGTCTCGTAGTGTGAAGGATTTACTCCGTACCCGTTGGGGCTGATGCGACGCCACATTCATGCACTGGAACAACTCTTGAAGCGTAGTCATACTGCTGTCGGAAGCTGTGCTAGAGCCATCGGATGCCGTGGACGTGACTGCGTTTGAAGAGCCGGACGGACTGAGCAAGCGACTCTGATAGGATGCGACCAGCGACTTGAACGATTCACTGCCCATGAAGCGCACGAAATGATTAACCTTGAGGTCGGCCTCAATGACTGCTTGGATACGCTCAACAGTTCGGAGAAGCTCTTCGGCGTCAGCCAGCGAGAAGCTCCCAGCATCGAGACAGCAGGCCACACGCAGCTCGTAGTCGCGCAGCAGTCCCTGCTCTGCCTCCCCGACAAACGTCACGCGCGTGCTCGCACTCGCAGTCAGATACTTGGCCGCAATGCGACTGCCAACCGCAAGCAGCTGCTCAATGAGCTCTCCCGCTTGCCGTTCCTCGTGGTCATTTTCCTGCTGGTGCTCCTCGTCGCCACTATCTTGAACCGTGTGGATAAAATCCTCAAGAATAGGCAACAACTGATACCTAAAGTCCATCCAGAGACTCAACTGCTCGTGCGTTCGCTCCTTGAACAAAAAGACCCAGAACACGCTGCACAGCCTCCTGTTGCCCAACACACGCTCCAACGTCAAGAACGTTGTAGCTGTGCGCTGTCTACGGACGTGTGTCGACGTGCTGGACACGGGCGACGGCGACGTCAAGCTCTCCTCGAGTACCGAAGCCGGCGAGCTCTCTTCCAGCTGCTCTTCATCTGTACTGTCGTCATTTTCGACGTACGTGAGTCTCGAACTGGCCACGAGAGCCATGAACTCGGGCGTGGCTGAAAACTGACTGAAGTTGGGCTGCAACGCCTTCTTGACGGCCAATTCGGCGTCCTGGAACAGATCCGTCTTGGCTGCCAGCCCCGAGTAGAGCATCAGGTCGTTCCGTAGCAATTTACCGAAGCTCCAGACCGACTTGTTGAGGATACGAAGGTTCTCGGATGCGATGTCCAAAAAGGCGTCGGGGCTCATGAACTTGTTGATGATCTTGCTGGCGTATTGCCGGCGATGTGCCTGTGCATCGTCCTCGGGGTCTTCCGAGTGTTTGTTGGAAGCGAAGACCTTCTTGAACTCCTCCACACTCACGAGGAAGAGCAGACGCGCGAATCCTTTCGAATCGGAGACAGAAAGATGCTGCAGGAACAGCGCGTGGAGGTGCGGGTCGGCCACCACGGCGTCGAGCGTTACGGGCGGCTCGACGGAAGGCATCGGAAGAGAGATGCAAGACCCAGAGACTAAGAGTCGGACTGAGGACTTGATGTGTCGAAGGTGCGACTGGGAAAAAACAGGCGGACGGCGCCCAATTTTTCCTGCTAAGTCCGAACAGCGAACTGACTACGTCTGATACCGCACTGGAGACTGTACAGTAGACGGCAGCAAGTTCTGATGCGGGCAAGTGGATGTTTGTGGCAGTGTTGAGGTGGATACCATGAACGAGAAGCTGGTTTGTTTCCGCAGGGACTTCACGCCACGTCGGACCATACTGCAACGTGGCTACGACGTATCTGAAGTGTAGGTGCAAGTCCTCTTCATGTGTAATAAAGCCCTAGTTATTGATATCGTTACTGCCAGGAATCCTTCATGATGAAGATTCTTCACAATTTTGCATTGAAGAATAGGCTGTGGCGCTGCTACTCGTGTTCACTTGTAGAAGTCGAGAAACGGTAAGCCTTTTAGAGCATCTCCGTATTTAGTCAGAAATCCTCCCAACCGGTAGCGGTCAAATCGTCGATTTGGCCTCGACTCAGTTAAAAGCTTGTCAAATTTGACTGGGTTTAGGTGCGTTTAAAAGTATAATACAACCTACATTTAAAACGGGACACAAGAATTCTAAGGAAAACAATGTATTGCAATAATTACAAAAATACAATTGCTGAATATTTTAATTCCTGTCGCAGTATTATTTCTCTGGATTTTATTCTCCGAAATTTGTTTCAGGTTGAGAAATGAACCAAACCTCCTAATTCGTTTCACTATGCAATTTGCCGTAATCTTGAAATCCGCTTTCTCGTCCGCAGGATGATAATCCTTGAATTAGCTAAACTGCACGGCTGCAACAGCTCTTCAAATCCGTCAAAGAGGGGAAATCTCCATATAAAGCCCCAGAGAGGCTGTTGGAAATGGGAGCTTACATGGGATCAGCTCAACCTCTGCTAAAGCATGAGTATGATAAAATAGAGTTTGTTAGTGTGAAATACATAATGTATCCATCTACAGCTATGACTGGCCAGGACCTGAAGATCCTGGCACCGACACTCTAACTTCTCAAACACAACGCGATTTACTCTCTCCTACTCAAGTCTCCTCCTTCCTACATCTCCGGCTGTCCACCTTCATATTCCCGTCTGAGTTTCCCGGTTTCCTTTCGGTAGCAAAACAAAGCCAAAAGTAGCTCCGCAAGTACAAACAGATGTTTGTCTCAGAGCTGTTTCACCTTGGTGCATGGTAAATGCAGCTGAAGAACGTCCTCTACCAAAGCAAATTGGTGGTGATCAACATTGTTTTAATAGTAAATTATATCGGCGTCGCAGGGAACGGTTGTGAATTTTTTATAGCTAACTGAGACGATGCGGGTGAACGCCTTTGTCGTCCAGGGTGTACAGTGGCCCAGAAAGTGACTCCCAGAAGATAAGCCCTGATCGATCACGAAAGATCGTCCGGGTTGGAGTGTGATCTTGTGGTAATCCCTATGGGTGTCGTTTATCTTCGTAACTCCTGGCTGCACCAATTAAGTTGTCAGATACGTGTAGTTTATGTCAATTGAGAGCGGAGAGCCAACGCACACTTCAGTACGCAACTTCCACAGCCTCAAAGATAACCTAAAACAATACAGAGCTATAGACACACAATTTGCTACTTATTATCAAGGCCCTGTACCAAATAGGACCGTAGTCCAGTCAACCGGAATAACTTCCGAAACACTGGTCAGTCGAGGAACCCCTTCTCACTATTCAATAGTCGCGCACCACTCTCCAAGTTTGAGAGAAAATACAATATACACAATCCTTCAGTTCACACAGCAATCTGTCGTTCAGACTTAGGGGTGACTACTTCAACCGCCCAAGAATACCGTCGAGAATATGAAATAGGTCGTCGTATGGGAGAATAACGCCTGAGTTATTAACATGAAATAGAGCAGATCAAACCTGTTATGTGTGGCCTCAGCGCTAAGTTAGCCCTGAGATTTGATGAGAGCTCCACACGCGGTTGGTCCTGCATGACCGATGTACCTTTGGCTTCGTCAAAGTCACGCGCCCCTAGTACACGTGCCAGATTACTAGTGAAGATGGTCCTTAATGCTAAGTCGCGTCACTTACGCTCTAGAAACCAAAACGAACTATGTTCGTTATTATCTAGCTAAGATCTTGGCTATCCTTCACATGCAATCTTCTCTTTCACTTGCTTTTACTAGCAGGAATATCGACGTCAACAGTCTTCGACACCTTGGTCACCCGTGGCGTGCTGGCGGCAGTCACTTCGTCGATACTGGATATGCGCGGAACTTCAACCTTTGGGCGTGCATAACCCATCCGCGGTCGGTCGTTCTTGTCGGTCGGAAATATATTGGCTTGATTATGTTCGACCCGGTCGTTCAGACACATCGCGCGCGTCACAGTCTTCTTCCAGGGCAGCAGAGGCATCGTTCAGAGCGAAGTGTTCGTCTTAAGTACACCCACGTCGTGTCCACAGGTTGGCCTTCTCCTCCTTAGCCGTCTACACGTTCATCGGATTGGTGGTGGCTTGCCGGCCATCGTTCAGTCCCTCCCCAACACACTCAGTGGCTTCTCGTTATCACATCCCTTTCACTTCCTGTCTGGACTTGGACGTCTAGGTTTCGAACCCTGGACCTCCTGCTTGACAGTTGATATGGGTCATCCACACTCGAATAGGTCTTCGGAACACTTTCAGGACCGTTGACTTATATTCATCCTGGACCCATCCCGCCAACGATCGTGCTCATCATCCTCAACGGCCAGTTGCGATGCTGTCCCTTGGGTTTTTCTGCATCCACAGCGTGTCGTAACTGCTTTGCCATGCCGAGGATGGATATATACTTAATGTGCGTCCGTGGTGCGTGTAGCCCGACACGTGTGTTCGCCGCTCACTCAGCCTTCAAGCGCTGCAGGACGCACGTTGCCCACGCTGCTCACTCGGCCGTCGACCGCTACGCTGCCCACGCCGCTCCATGGACTATACTCACCGCCACCACATAGCCTTTCGAGAATCCCCCTCAGAGATCCCGGGTGTAACGGAGATGGTGGTTACACCAAGTGTGTGTGACACACAATGGGTACGCAGTACCCGGAGAAGTTAACAGACTCTCAATGCATAACTCGGAAAGTTAACCAGACTCTCAGTACATAGGCTGACAGCTATTCGATATGTAGTTGACTAGGTTTGACTATGCTATATAGTTAAACACATACATTTACACCGTAGGCGGCTTGGCCACAATGAATATAAATAAAACACTTCAGATTTAGAAGCAGAAAGAGTTGTCGCCTTGGGTTTAGGCTGTGTTTACTCTTGGGTCCCAGTTATCGGACCATATTAAGACCTTATCAAGGAACTTCATATTAATATGAGAACCAGAGAGCGCTCACTTCCTATTCTGCGCGGTGAAGCACAAGCAGACGCAAAACTGCTCACGAGAGCAACAGTCAGAGAGACGAATGAGGAGAACGAGCCGCACGTGGATGGAGTGGTGCATTTCGTGTACGGTGCGACGGGCGATCTGGACGTGTGAAGATCAGTGGTCTCTGCGTACAGACAACGAGAACGGGGGAAAGTAAGACGAGAACGGGGGACAACCGGACGTGCGAGCCGAGGGTTCGTTTGAGTGGAGCAGCCGAGTAGTGACAGGAGGTTTCACTTGGTGGAGACGACACTTTTCTGCACAAAGTCGACGGACGGAAACGGGGAGAAAGCGAGGACGAGAACGGGGGAACTTAAGACGTTAGCGGTTGGTGTTAAGAACCAGTAGCTACGAGAGGGTGAGTGAGAAAATACAAATAGGGACGGTCTCGAAAGTGTACGTTCCGGCGCGAGTGATCGAGTTAACTGGTGCTGTGTTGACGTTTCCGTTGTGGCCAAGGACGTTACGAACCTGGGCAACAAACAGACAGCAAAGCACTAATAGCAATACGACATGCTCAACAGGCCGGGTGAGATAATTGGCCTCGTTACAGAAGTTTATTTCGAAGTTTGATATGCCGGAGATGATGCGTTGGCTTGAATACAGCAAGCGGGGCTATAACCCGACTTACGTGATTTTGTCTAGCCCTCGCAATGGCGAGGTTGTTTGTGAAGACCCGGGCCCCGGCATGGCGGATATCTACGTTCTGCACTGTAATACGGTAACAGATTTCTCGGAAGGTGACGACGACGGCCCTTATTTCATCATATACATGGGGAAGATAGCCAACATGCATAAGAGGAAACGAGTTCACTCACCTACATCCAAATGGGGGTGCACGGGCCGGTGAAATTTCTTTTAGCAGTAGAAATCACGATGTAGAGTCTTGCTATTACCGAATCCGACGTACACATGAGGATGACCGACCTAGGATTTTTGTGCTCATTGGCGCAGTTTTTCAACTTAACCGTTCAACGCCAAGTCACTTCCTTTGATTCACGACATCGCTGTCAAGATTGGCAAGATCTACCCACCCATTCCCAGCCACAGCCACTGTTACAGCTAACCCCACCGCTACTTCCGACTCCACC
This sequence comes from Phytophthora cactorum, assembly GCA_016864655.1. Classification (NCBI taxonomy): domain Eukaryota; phylum Oomycota; class Peronosporomycetes; order Peronosporales; family Peronosporaceae; genus Phytophthora; species Phytophthora cactorum. Next base: position 199,388 of record NHQK01000045.1, read on the forward strand.
TCGTCCGACGTAGACTTCTAAGCGGCAAACCACCGCCGATCTCACGCACAAACTACGTGGCCGACATTTCTGACATCAAGCTGTCAACTCCACAACAGACCGATTTAACTGGCTACACGGTCGATATGCTCGGCGGGAAAAACACCTCCACAGACGACTTCATTTCATAGCTGTGTTCTCGACATTTTCGACTTCCTGATGCCATCAACATCACCTCAACAACCCAATCACTGCAAGGTACAGACGAGCTCGCGCCAACAGAAGCCAATCTGGACTATATCGTGCTTGTGTCCGCAGATAGCGGTCAATAGAATAAGAAGCAGTTTCATACTTCCTGCAAGTTTAACACGCGGGGTCCCGTGTGTGTCGACTTTAACTAAGTACAAATAGTTATCTGAGGCAATTTAAATTCATTTTCCCGTCATCCTCGCATGTCAACATCGGTTCCGTGTGTTTCGAAAGCTCTGTGAAATTATTGGGGTGCTGCAGATCATCACGAGCATGTTGACATCGTCCAGGAGCGATCCGGTGCTATTCGTGGTGGTTTTCGCAGTTAAAGTGCGTCTTATAGCTTCCTAATCTTATCCCACATGCACTTAATGTAACTCTTGCTGTCTTATAATAGATAAGAACATCATGGGACGAGTCTTGGCCCTAAGAGGCAGTTTTTCCGCGGCGCCGTCCGCGAGGCGGAGCGCTGCCCAAATTTTTCTTGGTCACAGTTTATTTTGGACATAGCTACATTTTCGACTTAGGTTTTGTATTGAAATATCCTTTTATATTGGGACATCAAAAAGTTGCCTTTTATTAGCTGAGGTTGTGCATGCAAGTCCTCGTTTCATATGGAGTTGCGATGATGCAGCTAGGCTATTGTAGCTGTTCTTATGTGCATTATTATCGCCTTACATGTATGATCTCATGGACCAGATCCCATGCGAGTGCTAGTGGTTTCTTAATGCATGTCTGGAGATGGGCATTTGGCCAGTCCTCACTTCTCCATTTGCAAGGCACTTCGACATACTTAAGGTAACTTCTGTTGTTGTTTTTATTGTTTTTTAACGCTAGCACTGGTTACAGCAGCTTATGAGCGAGGGCACATATTTTATCCTAATAGGGCCTTTTGGTTCCGAGCGGATTCGTAGTGCTTTCAATGATTATGGGCTGTCATCGCCAGTGTTATGCCTTTAAAACAAATTTTGTTTGACGTTAACTAACATATGAAAATTTGTATGCATATAGATGGCACCTCGAACAAGGCAACATGTCAAGTATCAGACACAAGCCAGCCTTCCCGAACGATATTCATTCTGTGGACTTTACTCAGTCAACAATGCCCTCCAGGAGATCAACTTCTTGACTCCTGGTGTGATGGCCAAGGTTTTGACTCGACTCGAGAAGGTTGAGCCAAAAGTCGACCATGGTCATCACAGGTATGGTGCCTACACCACCCAGACACTGCACCTAGCGTTGCAAAAACGGGACAAGCAACTACGCTTTCTTAATAAGCGCATACGCGGGTTCAAGTGCGAGAAACTACGTGGTTGATTGCACCCAGCCCTCACTGTTGATCATCGGGCGTCGTCCACGCCAAGTTCCTGGTACTTGGCACTGTATTGCCAGGGCCAAGGTGGACGACGACTACGTCTTTATTGACGCTGACGACCTCTTCTTTATGCCCAACAAAAAGGGTATTTTAGGAGGGTTTTTTTGGAGTTTATTGATGGTGTCTATGCCATTGAGGACAGTGTCTCGCCGCGTCAAGCCCAAGAAGCTTAAGTAGAAGCCAGATGGATACATTCTTCAATACAAATGTAAATATATTTTTATCTTTGAGATTTATTGCCTTTTGATTTTCCTGTAATTGAGATGTGTTTTGATAATTAATTGAGGAATTGAGGTAATATTCAGTCTGACAATGAGTATTGCCGTTTTCAAAGAAAAAACTTAATAGTAAAAACTTTGATGTTGTATTTAGTCTCTTTACTGTGTGTTTTGACTTGTGCACAAGGCATATCGTAGTTTTCTAAATGTCGGTTTAGTTAGAGACTTTGCAAAGATATCTGCTATCATTTCGTGAGTGTTGCAGTACTGGATTGATAATTCCTTTCTCTCTACCTTTTCTTGTACGAAATGGTACTGAATGCCAATGTATTTGGATCTGCCATGGAGTTCTGGGTTGTACGTTAGTTTGATACAACTTTGGTTGTCTTCAAAGATCGTTATGGCGTTCGAACTGTCATGTTTCAGCTCTTTAAGTAGGAGGTTCAGGAAGATAACTTCCTGCATGCAGTGGCAAAGAGCAATGTACTCTGCCTCTGTCGTGGATAGCACAACGGTGTGGTGCTTCCTAGACAGCCATGAGATTGGACTTCCGCACATGTATGTTACGTATCCTCCTACAGATCGCCTAGTGTCTTGGCAGTTTGCGTAGTCTGCGTCTGTGAACGCAGTGAGGTAGTTCTGTGATTGATACTGCTCAAGGTTTTGGATTCCTCCTAGGGTAATGCCAAGGTTGAGAGTGCCGTTTAGGTACTTCAGGCCTCTCTTAACCGCATTCCAGTGAGCTTGTCCTGGGTTTGCAAGGAACTGACTGACTTCACGAAGGAAGCGAAGTTCGACAGTCCCATGTCCATGACAGCGTTATCCTTAGCCAGACCCTGCATAATTTTAAAGTTAGGATGACCCATGCGCTTATGCCAAAGCAAAATGTTGTCAGGCGTACCTGAGGTGGCCACGTGGGCTTCCTGGTTGGTGTCAGTGGGACTCGCCCGGAACTGGTAGAGGTGAGATCCATCTCCAGTGTTTGCTTCAATCTTGGTGCGATGAGCGAAGAACAAGACATATTGGGGAAGGTGATCTTAAAGTCGTTTTCGACTGCTTGGCGAACCGAGAGCAAGTTATACTTCAGCTCTGGCGCGTAAAGTACATTGCTTAGAGCAATGACTTGTTCCTTTCCCTTGTTGTCCTTGACTTTGAACTTGACGTCCCCACTTCCCTTGATTGGGATCTGGTGGTTTCCACCAACGGTTATGGATCCCCCCCCCCCCAGTGGGCGTCAGCTTTTCGAACCATTGAGAGTTCGAAGTGACGTGGCGAGTGCAGCCAGAATCAACCGTCCAGACTGGATCCAGCTTGGATTCTTCAGCCGAGAGACCCACGATGTCCAAGTCGGGGCTGAGGTCAAGGGTGGTGATGGCAATAATGCCATACTCACTGTTTTTGGACGTGTTACCTTCTTGGTTGCGTCGACCTTGGGACTTGTTGCCCTTGCGTCGATCGTTACGGCTGTTATTCCCGTTACGATCTTGGCGTTTGCCATTCTGGTTCCGGTTGTTGTTTCCTCGGCCATTGTAGTTTGGCTTCGAGTTATTTCCACGGTTGTTCTTGTAGCCGCCCTTGTATGGGTGCTGACATTGCCAACTTTGCGGCTTCTCAAGCTTAAAGTTGGCAGGTAGAACCGTGGCAGCTTTGACTTGGCCATCAAGTAGATGACGCTGCAGGATGTACCAGTCAACCGTATCGTGGTTGCTGTGTTGACAGTACGTGCACTTCCGTGTTGACACAGCGGCTATCTCTATCTTGGCAGAGGCCTGTAGGGCTGCAGGCATGGGTATCGGAGCTAGGGCTCGAAGAGCCTTTTCAGCTCGAGTCTCTTTAGACTCAGGAGTCCCCTGTCGGAGAACGTAGCGATTGCGCGCTTGTTCATTTTGGACCTTGGCCTCGATGTGCCGTTTAAGGTCTTCATACGGGATGAACTTTCGGCTGCCTTTCCAGACAGCAAGTTCAGGTTTCCACTCCGTTGGGAGGGAATGGTACAGGTAGAGCGATTTCTGCTCATCGCTCAGCACACTATTTGAGGCTTCCGCGGCTGCCTTCATGGATTCTTCCAAGTCAATGATGAAAGGCATGAGGTCGGCACCTTCCTCGTATTTGAGGGCCATCAGATAGGACCGGATGTAGTATGGGTCGCCGTGAATGGCGGCACCCTCATACTTGCTACAGAGCGTTTGGAAAATCTCATACGCCGTAGTCTTGCCCTTTACCATGAGAACATGTTGATCATCGATCGTTTAAATGAGGAAAGCCTTTGCTTGAGCTTCCTCAAGCCGTAGCTTCTTCGAGCTCAGCTTCTGGCTCTTGACCTTCAGCTTCTCGGCTCGCTTCAGATCATCACGCTTTTTAGCTGTGAATGACTGGATGGGGGTGGTTTCACCTGCCCCATGTCCACGTCGCTGTCGTCTCCAGCGGTGGTGGCCTTCGAGCTTGAGTCGGAGGAGGACTCACTCGATTAGGAGTCCCCCATAGCGTTGGTCTTGGGAGCTTCAGCGGCGTCTAGCGCGGCCGTCAAGTCCCTCATGTCGGACAGCTCAGGGTTGAGCTCCTCATCCGAGTCGAAGTCGAAGTCTTCGTCTCCCGCGTAGTCGGCTTGGGTTACGAAGCCGATGCGGTTCTTCCCTTCGAGGGCGGCAGTCACCCGGGTCTTCCAGATGACGAAGTTCCGGCCATTGAGACGCGGAAAGTCACGGTCGGCGGCGGCGAAGGCTTGCGTTGGGTTCATAACCTATGAAGGTGAATAGCCGGAGATGTAGGAAGGAGGAGACTTGAGTAGGAGAGAGTAAATCGCGTTGTGTTTGAGAAGTTAGAGTGTCGGTGCCAGGATCTTCAGGTCCTGGCCAGTCATAGCTGTAGATGGATACATTATGTATTTCACACTAACAAACTCTATTTTATCATACTCATGCTTTAGCAGAGGTTGAGCTGATCCCATGTAAGCTCCCATTTTCAACAGGGAAGTCTCGAAAAACCATGCGACGACGTTGAACCGCACTATCATGAAAAAAAAAACCATTGAACGGCGAGAGAACTGCAGCGCTCGAAAGCAGATTGGGAGGCGTGCGCGGTTCAGCGCTTGAGGGCAGAGTGAGCGGTGTGCGAAATACATGATAAAATATGGCTTGGCATAGTTGTACCGATGACCGGATTCTTTGTAATTTAGCAAATTATTTGCTCACAATAATTGAATATTTGACCATTTTGTTTATGAATTACTGGATAATTTAATAAAATTATGCTCGAGATGTGATTATTGCCTTCGTTTTCAACATCTTCGTGAGAAAACAAGCTCCACCGAGATGGCTTCCGCTGCCCCCCGCCGCCGCAGGCCCAAGGCGAAGCCCAAGGCGAAGCCCAAGGCGAAGCCCACCATCACCACCACCACCACCACCACCACTCCTCCCTCCTCTCCGTCCGTCGCTTCTCAGCTCGTCACCGCCATCCGCCGCAACGACCTCGATGCCTTCTCATCCCTCCTCCAGACTCCGCAGCTGAACGTGAACCGCCGTACGCCGCAGGGCGACGTCCCACTGGTCGAGGTCTGTCGCTATGCACGTTATGAAATGGCTACACATCTGCTTTCAGATCACGGAGCCAACGTCAACGTCTCCAGTAGCAACCGCAGCGCCAACCGCGTAGGCCTTACACCACTCATTGCTGCATGTATGGCGCTCGAGCCAAAACTGGTGGCGCTGCTGCTGTCCCAGTCCCAAAAGAGGGTGAATCTGCTCAAATCTTTCGGTCGAGTGAATGCGGCCACAGTCCTGCTGCTCTTTTGCGTCGCCAACGGCCGCACGGACGAGCAGAACGACGCGGCGCTGCTGATTCTGGAGCAAGTATTAACGTACGCTAAGCAGCAGAACCAGCTGAAGGAACTGCTGGCAGCCAAGCCGGATAAAGTGAATTCTCTGCTGCATGTGGCGGCGGGACTGGGCAACTGGAAGGCGCTGAGGATGCTTAGAGAACGTGCGGACGAGTTGGACGTGGAATTTAATGGCAGAAACGCCGTGGAACACTCGGCGCTGCATGTAGTGGAGATGAACGCATTCCAGGCCAGATCAATGCAGTTTTGTGAACCTCCACGGCCAGAAGTGGAGGCTGGAGGGAAGAAAAGCAGGGGAAGCAACAGACGGAGACAGAAACAGAAGAAACAGGAGAGCGAAGAGGAAGAAATGGAAGGAGACGAAGTGAAGGACGAGCAGGAGCAGGAACAGAGTGAAGCTGGTACGTTGAGGCTGCTTTTTGGCTCTATTAGGGAGTGTGAGACTGAGTTATTTGTGCTGATGTGACAGACAAGCAAACATTTGCTAGGTCGCGTCCGGATCGCGCAGTGGAAGCGCTTCACGTGACGCGAACTGTCATGGAGCTGGCGAAGAATTCAGGTAGTGCAGAAGTACTGCGTTGCATATAATATTGGCGCGCTACTGACGTTTTGATGTGCTGTTGTAATTCTAGGAATTGGTTCTATTTTCTCGCGTAAAGGGGACGAAGGCCTACGAGGACTCTACATTAAAACTCTTGTGCTTGCGGAAGTGGGCCTCGTTTCGATTGTTAACGAGGTAGTGTATCACTTTTTGTGTGTTGGTTTGTACTTTGTAGTGGTCAACTGATTGGGGTTATTTGCTATTTTACAGCTCGCTCAGATGCCAGATACGCAAAAGGAGAAAGCCGTGTATTTGGATGGCTTGATGTACACCGTCGCGTCTGTGTATCCTCTCTCTGTTAAAAATGCAAAGGAGTACCAGTCACTTTGGCGTCAAGCACTCGATAAGAAACCCACCGAGAATCTTGAAGCGACCACTGCTGCCCAAGGTGATGAGGAAGAGAAAAAGAGTGTGCCGGCGAGCAACGAGCAAACGATTGAACTATCCCACGAGGCGTTCAAGTTGGTCCTGAATGGAATGCTGTCCTACAACAGTCTGTCCAAGCGCGTGAAGGTGTGGACTCTGATCCTCATGCATCTGCTCACCCCATTCGCTAGCGACTCCCCTCTCGCTGCAGACAAGCGGCCTGTTATGGAGGAATGCGGCCAGTTGAAGTTCTACGAACGCATCACTGAGATGCTCTATCGTTCAGGTTCGTTCCCAGTGTTTTGTTGCGATACAATTATTGAACTTTTCATTATCTTTATCATTGTTTTTACGCTTTGCCATAGGCACGAAGCTCGCTTTCTGCATTTTCGACCGCACGGACATCGAGGACGACGAGAGCTACGATGAAGAGATCGAGTTCCACCTCTTGATCACACTAGTCGAACTCTTTCTCCAGTTCTTCGCGCCGTATGCTCGCACCATCCGTGATGGCGAGAGCAAGGAGCCGGTGGGTATTACTGCAAGTTTCCAACGTGCGATCAAGCCAGTGAAACAGCTCTGGTCGTTGGTGAACGCTGCGTTGGGGAGTTTGGACGATGTCATTGCTACGCCCCAACGGTTCTCTCTGCTGCTGCACCTGCTGCAAGTGTTCGAGCAACTCGAAGCCGCGTTTGTTTCCGACGAAGATGCGACGCTAGTGAAGCTATTTGGGGTACGTTTGCGATAGAACACAATCCTTTTCGTCATGGTTTAACTAATAGTTACCGTGGATTTTTCAGGTTATGAACCGATTCGTCAAGCAAGAAGCAAAAAAGAAGCGCATCAAGATGTTCGTAGCGGATCAATCTCACCTTCTGCACACGATGGCTGCGGTATTTCCAATTCCAGCCTCCTTCACGGACAAGGTGATCCCGTTAAAGGACAGTGTGGATGTGCTGATTCGTTCTGATCCCAAGGTGTTGGGTATGGATTTATATTCATTCGCGTCGATTCCGGGACTCATCCGTCTAGAGCACAAAGTGGATTACTTGGCAATGCTGGCTGAGGAGCGCAATGGATCAGTCTCCGTGTCGATCAGTCGGGCGTCTGAGGCGAATTACGTGGACTTCATCGTGCAACAAATTCTGAGCACTTCGGCTAACAATTTGAAGGGTGAAATGAACATCACGTTGGTGAACGAACCGGGTGTAGGCGTTGGTGTCACGCGGGAGTTTTTCCAGATTGTTCAAAGATGTTTCTTCCAACCGGGATCGACTGGAAGCTTGCAGTCGCGTGCTGTCCCGCCAGCACCTCACGTTCTGGAGATCGGAGCGCAGTGGCTCCAGCTTGCTCGATCCCAGAATCCTCAGGATGGGAACTCGAACAAGAAACGCAACGCTAAACGAAGTCGACCGGCGCAGAGCGGCGGCTTTGCTGTGCTGTTCCCGTTGTTTGACTTCGTAGACAAGCAGAAGCGTGGGGTGATTGGCATCGCGCCGCGACCGGTGTACATCAGCAAACAGGTTATGGGCGCGAAGCGCAGTGCTAAGAGCCTGAGTCTCTCTCAAAAGGATATGCTCGTGGATCCCAGTGAAGTGGATGCGCTCAAGAAGGTGTATCTCAGCATTGGTCGCTTGATGGGGCTGGCAATTCGCAATCATCAGCCACTTGCTGCCGATTTTCCGTTGGTTTTCTGGAAATTTATGATGCGAGACGGCTCGTTGACGTGGGAAAACTACTGCGAAGGTAGCGACGTGTTCAAGCGCAGTCTTCAGTTTGTGTTGGACCACGACTTCGACGCAGAGCCTCTGGATATGCGCTTCGAATACACAACGGACGTGGTGGTTATCGACGATGAATCGGGTGCGAAGCAGAAGGAGGAATCGACCGACGCTGCTGCAGCTGTGCCTTCGAACGTGACGATGAGTATGGAAATGGAGCTTCAAGAGGGAATGGGCGACGTTGAAGTGACAAACGCCAACAAGGCGCAGTACGTATTGCTGCGTGCCCAGCAGTTCTTCTTCGGCAACGAGCTGGTGTACTACAAGAAGATTCGGGACGGCTTCAACGACACAATCGTGCGTTCGGATCTCAAACTTTTCCGTCCTGAGGAGCTCCGACGTCTTGTGAGAGGAGAGCGCACGATCGATTTTGAGAGTCTGAAGAAGAATGTGGTGTACTCGCGTGGTGCGTTGCCGTCTTGTGGCGTTGTTCAGCGCTTTTGGGAAGTCGCAGAGAGCTTCGATCAAGAGAATCGCTCCAAGCTGCTGACTTTCTGGTCTGGTTCGCCGCTGCCCCCCATTTTCGGCTTCGACTCCAAGTATCGCTCCATGAACGCGGTAAGTCTTGCTGCTAACGCTTCGTTTTTGTCGATTTCCATGCTTACATGCAGTAAATGTTATTGTTATTAGGACACTGCGTGCTGGTACATCGATGTGGACACGCGAATGCAGTCTAGCTTCTGTCCCATGGCCAATACCTGGTAAGATACGTTGGTACCGTCAGTTGTTTTTGGTCAGCTAGCTTACATTGTACTTCGTTTGTTGTTGCAGCGACCGCCGCTTGATTCTCCCGGACTATCCAACAAGTGCTGCTCTCAAGGAGAAGCTGCTGGTGGCGCTCGAGCATGGCAGTGTCGGCTACGACCGCATGTAGAGAAGGAGATAAAGATATTGCAAAACGATCATAGACGAACGGGTTACAATTGTTTGCTCCCTCGTTTACAGCAAGGCGGCGTGGTCTGGACTCGGGACCCGTCCTGGCTCACGAAAGCTAGAAGATGTGGACGTGTCTCTTGTAGCTACTGGAGCGTATCCCCTCTGGCCTCTCTGCTCTTGTTCCTCCACGTTGCCAAACAGAGATCGGACTAAGTCATAAAGGACGCTCAACGGACAGCACACGATCTGCTTGGCTCGCTGTAGCCATTCGTGACTGAGCCAAGACAAGTAATTACCCGTCGCCGCTGTCTGCAGCGTCCCCTTCTGAGTACCGAAGAGCTGTACGACTGATCCCGGCCAGACGTCCCCTTTCTTAAGTAGTTTTCCGTTGTGTATAAGTCTTGCGTGCTCCCTGGATCAAGTCAAGTGAGTCAAGTGCCTTAAAGTCTCATAAAAACTGCTTAAAAGACCACGTACAAGTTGAAAAGCGAAGCCAAGACTTTGGCTGGGTCGTCCACAGCCCAAATGGACACGTTAAGGGTGTATACGGCATTGCAGAAGCGCACAAAAGCCGGCTTGGGGGCATCTTGGCCATGTGGTAGCAGCTGCGTCACTCGTTTAACCTGGGCGTGACAACCAGCGCAGCGGTTCTTGTTGACAGCCAAGTAGCGACATAAGCACGAGAGGCAGAACTCATGAGAGCAGTCGGTGAGGCAGCGAGCCGTGGGGTCGTCAGGAAGGGGCTGGTCGCACACGAAGCACGGCAGCTCGTTCATGGTCTTCCTGATTATGCTTGTGTCACTGATGTGAGGTACAGTAGTGACCGAGGGATCTTGAAGCGACGCATTCTCGCCAAGATGCCCGCGCCGCCCGAAGGATCGAGAGGATTGCAGCTCAACCCGAAGACGAAGCCCACGACGACCAAGATGAAGCAAGTGATTGGACAGGTATTGGCGGAGAAATTGGATAATGCCAATTACCAGTCGGAGCGAGCGGCGATGCTGACTAAAGAGATCGCAGACGCTGTCAAGATGCGGCTTAAAGGTCGGTGGGTTGTAGGTGGAGATTGCAATTATTGTCAGTGCTTAGTTGGTTGTGGTGATGGCTAGAATGCGACTTTCCTCGGTTCAAGTACGTCGTGCAGGTGGTTATTGGGGAACAGCGAGGAGAGGGCGTGAGGTGCGAGCTACGATAATTGCAGTGGAAGGAAGCTCTGCTAACGAGCACTCCGTGTTTGACGTTTCAGGATGGGGTGTCGATGTTTCTGGGACGCCGAGACAGATTGCTACGCCTCCGAGACTTTTTCCAATGTGAGAATTTTACACACGAGCAAGAGAATGATCAGCACTCGACTGACTGATTATGTGCTTGTAGGACAGCTTGTTTTGCGTTACTACTGCATATAGCGTCTATCTCTACTAGCGATAGCTTGAGATCTCCCCAATTTAACGGTGAATGAAAAGAAAAACTGAATAGGAATAGCGTCCATGCATGAATGATACTTTTACAACACGCAATTGGACGCTACACAACTGTAGACAACACTTTTGAACAGCCGACATCCTATCCATAACTCGAGCCACAGCAGCTCCAGAACACAAAGTCGCTGTACCAGCTGCACTTCTTGTACAGCAAGTTGGCGACATCTCCGTGGAGCTCGCTTTTGTTGCAGAAGTTGTGGCTCCTGCAGTACCAATAGCTTTTCCTCAAGCGATGCATTTGGTGGGCACAGTGAGGCAAACACGATCATTGCAACAGGCAGCTTGAGCATCTCGATGCCGGTCAGATTCTAGTTTTAGATATTTCGCGAATACCTCAACGTCCATCCAGAGGCCCTGCGCAGCCTAATTTGGAGATGCTCTTAGGAGTCTATTTGATTCCATCCATTGTTCGTATGGCAGTGGCTTGGGCGCTTCAATGTAGTCATTTCGGTGCATCGGTAAAGTACTTAGTACGAAACACACATTTCTTGGCAATTATTGGCCATACGAATTCCGACAATTATTGTAAAGATGAGTGAATTCCGACAAGCTACGTCGCATGTGGAGGCGCTCGAAGCGCGTCTAGCACTGCTGCAGCAGTCTATTGCTGACAGCACTGCAAATGGCGCTCTAGAGGAGAGCTTCAGCTTCATATTGGTGCGTCTACGCCCTCTCCACACGCAATAATCACTTCAAACTCGTCGATCGAAGATATCTAACCCCAAACTTGTTCGTCGGCACTGCAGGCTGCAATTGACGGAGATGTGGACACCATAATGGAGAAGTTCCGCTTGCGTTGCTCTATGGTGGATCCTGTGACGAACCAGCCGCGATTCGGTCCCAAGATGCTGGCCAAAGTGCAGGATCTGCTGCGTCGCTATGACAACGTGAAGCTCACGGTGGAGGAGGACGCTCCGTTGCGTCTACAGGTGCAGTCAAAGCTCACTCAGCTAACGCAACAACACGCCACAAGGCAACAGGAGGAGGCAGCTCGAGAGAAAGAGGCCAATGAAGCTCAACGAGCCGCTGAACTGGCCAAGGAACAGGAGAAGGAGAGACTTCTCCACGAAGCTCAGGAACGAGAAGCTGAGCGGCAACAAGAAGAACAAAAGCGGATTCAAGCGCTGGCTGTAGCAGCACATAAAAAACGCGAGCAGCGTGAGAAGGAGCGGGCTGAAGAGGAACGCCAGCAACAGCTGGAGGAACAGGAGCGCGAACGCTTGAACGCGTCGATCCCGCACGGAATAGAGGGACTTGAGATGGCCATTGCCATGCTGCGAGAAGGCACAGGCAGTGAGGTACGTCAAGTAAAGATTATGCGAGAAAATGTGTTGTTTTAACTGTGTTATTGTTGAGAGTAGACGCTGTTCCGACAGTCTCTGCAGAAACTCCTGGCTGTGGTGAGCAATATCTGCAAGTCACCGGAAAATGCTACGTTTCGGCATATTCCCAAGGACAATACTCACTTCCACGCTGACCTGGGACAATATCCTGGTGGCCATCAATGTCTTTTTGCGATGGGCTTTAAAGAGCTCCAACAAGGGGATGAAACGCAACCTAGGACCGTGTTCGTGCTGGAGGTAAGCTACTCAGCCGCTACTTACGTCGAATCCTTGCTAACGTGGATATCGTTGATAACCTATTGCTACAGGAACCGGATTTGTCGGAGGATTTAGATGCTTGGAGCACTTGGTTTGAGGAGCTCAAGGAACTGCAAAATCTGGTGGAGTCGAAACTGTGATGGAGCAAAAGACGAAGAGCTTAAGGTGTACTATCACGTGTTTTGGCTCCTATCTCGTCTAGATGCACTGGATATCGTTGTGGGATTCCTTCCTCACCAACTCGACTATGGTCAGATGAGTCACGTTGGCCATCACTGCTGCAAATTCTTCCAGCGAAAGACTCTCATGTCCGCCCAATCTCACTGCATCCAACGCAGCGGAAAACCCAGCAAGAGGCTTTTGCGAGTGAATGTGCCTGGTGATGAGTTTCATTGTGAAGGCAAGTCCAGCTGACGAAACCTTTCCTGAACCAACAGCATCCAAGTGCTGAAAAAAGCGCGTTATGTCAGCAGAACTGAGGATCGCTGAGCTCTCTGAAATTACCACAGGATGTGGCTGAACCTGCTCATAGCTGTCAGCTTGTTGTTGTTTGCGACCTTCAGCCGCGAGTCCAAGCAAAACTTGCTGCTCTCGAGCATATTTCTCGATCTCTTCGACTCGCGTCCCCACGACAGTGCAATCACGGAAGCTTTTCGCTTGATCAGTAGCCAGTTTCTCCTCTCTTGCAGACGGTGTTCCCGATGATGGAGCGGTCAACGGGGTGTTAACCATCGTAGCAGCAGTTAAGGGGAATACCGAACTGTTTTGGGCTACGGAGATCTCCATATGAAGCATGGCAAACCACAGGAACGCGTCGTCGTCCACAGCCACATTCATGAAGACGAGCGCGCGTGTCAAGACGTTGCTAGTGAGCTTGATGCCATTGACGCAGTCATCGTCACTGAAGAGCTTAACTTCACACTCTCGCAATGCAATCTCCATCAAAGAATCATTGCTTTGTGCATTCTCAACACGGAACATGCCGTTGGCAAGGCGACATCGATGCAGCATCCAGTCATCAGCAGCACGGAATTTCACTCGAAGAACGCTTTCTTTCATAGCAGGAGCCCGGAACAGCAGTCGCTTTGCCTGCTTGTAGCACCCCTTCTTCTGACGAATTGTGTGCCAAATGGTGTCGACCGAGTCGTGCATCATTCCGAACTGCGAAATGCCCACAAGCACGCTTCCTTGCGGGATAATTGCCGAGTTATTCGTCGCCGTTGTGGCTCTCAAGTCTGCAGATGACGCAGACGTAGGCATTGGAGATGGAGTTTTCGACGAACTGGACGTGGCGACGGTGAGCATACTAACTCGTCGAACAATTGCTGCCATACTAGCTCGTCTTACTGACTTTGGTGCAGCCGGCTCATGGCTTAGCACGAAAATTCGCTTCTTGTGTTTCTCCAGGACAATGCCAGCGTTCGCCTCTGAAGCCACGTCAAGCGAGTACACGATACTATGACGCAACAATTTCTGGATATCATCGTGGAAAATCTTTTGGTAACGTGCCCGATCGACTGCCGCCGCTGCATTTTGGATTAAATCCATCCAACGTCGAGCCTCCGTCGCGCTACCCGGTGCAAACGCTACTTCACAGCCGAGACTACGGACAGTGAATGCGTTGGCTTTTTCAAGCAATGGCGTCACGCGACAGGTTGGTACAAGCTGTACTTCGAAAACCGAACCTAACTTCCTCTCACTTTTCTTCACTCGTAACATTCCGTTGTCCAACTCAACGTAGTGCTGCTTCCATGGTCCACCGGGCTTAGGCTGAGCCTCAACAAAGCTCTGTAGTTGATACGGATTGGACTCTTGTGGGGCTAAAAGTCCAGGTTGTTTCCTAGGAGACGTTCCTCCATTGTGACGGTACTTCAAAGCGATAATTCGCAGTCGAATCGCGAGGATCCAATGCGTTCGTATTTGTTCCGTAGGGGCAGCTAACAGGATGTACGCCTGCCCCGTGGTCACGATGAAAGGGTAAAAAGCTGCAACACTTGACCCTTTGGGTCGAACCTCGTTGTTTTTTATGCTTGTGTCGCTGTTGTCAACCTGATTCCGTTCCTCTTGTTCGCGACGCAGTTTTTCAATTTTCTGGATCCCCTTGAGCGTCTGAGGCGTTGGTTCCACGGGGATCGCGTACGACGCTAGAACCGAGAGCTGGTGTAAGTAAGTAGTGTTCTCTTGACCGGCAAAACTGGACGCCGTGAGTGAGAATTGTTTCATTGTCTTGGTCTTGCGATCAGAAGGTTTGCAGAAGCGTAAAGTAGAACGACCTAGTTCCACATATCTGGCTTTCCAACGATATTTGGTTTTCAGTACAAAACGCTTGACTTGCTGGTTTGCAGAAATCTCCTTGCGTAGCATGAGAGCTCCTTTCAGCATTGTCGAAAGAGCTTCGAGTCGCTCGGAAAGGTGACGAAACCACAGATCAGCGTCTTCTTGGGTATCAGCGATGTAAACGTCAGTGGATTTGTCCGTCGTCAAGCAAATTGAGTGTGGAGGTGCTCTAGAATTCAACTCCAAGTAGTGATGCACACGACTAGTTTCTGTGAGGAAGTAGGTGGCGTCAATTTTGGCAGTGAATGCTGGACGCGGGTCAGTGAGATAGTAGTCCATACGCGAATCGGAGAGCACGACGAAGGTGCGCTTACGCTTGGCATTATCCCGTGTCCCATTCTGCACCTGCAAGTAGCCGCAAAGCACCCCGCGAATGTAGTCTTCCATATCAACAGGCAAGTCGTGAAAGCGATTTTTAGATAATGGCAGGAAGAAGAAAATGGTAAGCGGTCAGAACGCGATGAACGTGTTGATTCATCTAAAATTAAGCTGAAATGTTTTCATTCTTTGGTTCTGGGTGTTTTTTCTGATTTCACAAAAGTTGATCAAGTGTCTTTGATAGCTGGAATCGGGTCATTTTGAGCGGTATCAAGCTCATCTTCGTTGTCGCAGTTGAAAAAGTGGTTTTTGAGAGAGAAACTACTCTCGGACGGACTGACGCTTGGTGATGCCTCGTCACAGTCGTGTTCTGGTTCGTTCTGCTGGGCAATGGCGCTCTTCTCTTCCAGTTCCTGGTCGTCGCTCGCCTGAGCTACCGAGGTTTCCAAATCATTTTCCGAAGATGACGCACTGCAGTCGATTCGCAAGCGAGAGAACTCTTCATGGGTAGGATCCTGCACATTTTCGCGATCTTGTGTCTCGACTTCACCAGATATGCTAGATCGCGTGTCTAAAACATCGCATAGAAGCTCTTGGTTGCCGTCGTAGTCAAACGGAACCTTCTTGGACGAAATATCGCGGATATCGAGGCAAGTCTTGCTCAGTGGTCGGCAGGGCTTCGAGGAAGGCGACGCTATCAGGAAACGCGTTGTATCGTTGCACAGATCATTGACAGTCAAACTTGTCAAGCGGATACGCCCTTTATTCCCCCTAGTGGAGTGAATGAAGTCGCGAATGTCGCTCTTCACATCGACATTTTCCAACTTGGGTGCAACCGCCTGCCAGTCATACTAATAACGGCAAAAATGTAAATACCAGACTACAAATACGAACAGGATTCTCCTCACAATACCTGTTCGTTTGCAAGTGCCGAGGATGCAAACACGACGTGCTTGCGTAGATTTGTGGTGATAGTGAGGACGCGATCCTCCGCTATTTGCTTCAGTTTGTAGTGAGCAATGACACACAACAAGCAGGAAGGAAGATCAAACTCAACATACCTGATAGTCCGCTAGAACGGCTTGGACAGTTCGGTACATTCTGATCCGATTCGTTTCCACTTGTTGCCAGGTTTGCTGGCATTTCATCCTGGACTTCTCCGCGGCCTGCACCCATTGAGATTAGACACACGGCTTTCTAATATACTCGATAGTTTGCCCCCAACTCACCGCCATGAGCTTGACTGTGTTGTTTGCCAGCTCTTCTTTTCGATGGCTATCCGAGGATGGTAGCAGCCAGCTCACGAGTTTTCGGTTGTGGATCGACTTCAACGCAGTGGTTCCGGACGATTTTTCCGTCCGCGTTGTCAGTGCAGTTGAGGCTTTCGTTTTCGCCGGGCTATCATCGCCTTCAACCTGCGAGAGACGTCGACGATACTGATCTTCCAGAATTGTACTGGAAAACCCAGAGTTCATCGCAGCTGAAAACGCAGTGGAAGCCTCGCGGAAGTTCTTGTCAAATGCACTGTAGTCTTTCCTGTACGCATCTTCTTGGGTCTAGAACAAAAGATAAACTGTCAATATTCAAGTAAATTCAGCACAAGAGCCGAAGGTTTTTCGTACCTTAACGTCCTTCTTTGCGTTGTTGACTCGACGTGTAAGATTTTGCGCTCTTTCGCTGTTGTACTCGTACAAACTCTCGATTGGTTTCAGTACGTCTTCTTCGAGATTCTTGGCGAGTTGCTGGTGCTGCACGCTCGTGTTCAGGTACTGCGATCTAAGACTTGCCACCGCGTTTTTCATTGTGCCGTGCTCCATCACATCAAGGTGCGAGTACCTGGCCATTCTGCTGAGCTCTTGGGCGTACGTTCTTTCCAGGTTGATTCGGCTCTTGAGCATCGTCACCAAGTTCCCGTGGGCGGTGAGTCCAGTGGCACAGGCAGCACGAACGTCGTCCAGGTTGAAGAGCAAATCGGTCGCAAACGCGGGGTCGGTAGGTGCATATGAAGCCGACTCAAAGCCAAGAGCTGGCGTCTGGACCACCGAGCTCGCCATCCTGCCAGCAAGAGAGTGACAATAAAGAAAGAGAACGACAAAAGCTTGTTCTCAAGCCTTTTTTTCTCGTCAATTGCCTTTCTCGGGAGCTCTTCGCCAAAATAGACTGTATTTTCGACGTTTTGGCAAAAAAGAGTGATGATACGGCAACTTATACGACCATCACTCTCGTCCATGGGAACGTTTCACTTTTTTTGGCATGACTAGTCACATTTTACCACTTTTGCCATCAGGATGCAGAAGCATAAGGAGACAACGATAGCGCTGGATACGACGTCTCTAACCAGGCCGCCGTCGCGAAGAAATAACTCACTGGAACCTTTGGGGACACGAGGCGAGCCAGATGTGAACAACCAAGTAGGAATGACCCCATCGCCTCATGGACGCCGGCGCATGACCTCTGCCATTGGTACTGGAGTTCATCCGACGCCTATAAACTCGCAGAAACTACCACATAAATATATGATCGAGGGCGGTGAACGCGTACGTAAGCGACTGAGCTCTATCGTGTCCTCCAAGCGATCGTCCTCGAGGAAGATGGCACTGCTGCACCCACACAAATACCCTCACCCTGTATTCAACAATATCCACGATGATCGCGAGCACAGTGAAGAGAATAACAGTGATAGTGACAGCAGCGACGACGGAATGACGCCAGGAGTGGCTGATGTTCGACACCGAGCGCAGTTTTTCAAGTCTTTGATTGGTCCTACAACTTACGAAGATGGCGGTTTGGTGACAAAAGGCCACGTCGACCATCGCGGAATTACGCCGCACGTGGTCTTCTCAACGACCCACACGCCTCCAAGTGTGGCGAAGAACCCGGTCATTACGTGTAATCAACCGGTGACGTGTGGGTTTTGCAGCTCCACGAATCTTTCGTGGATCCTGCGCTGCTCCTTCTGTGGGTCGGCCCGTATGAGCGACGCGCCGCGATTAAAGTATTTGATCGACATGATACTGAGCATCGATCCTCGAATCAAGCCTGACAACGTTCGTAGTTAAGTTTCATTGTAGATATCACGCCATTATTAATTTTGTATGTTTTCTTTCCTCTTCTTGCAGCTAGCGAAGCGGATCCTTGACTACGCGAAATTCGATCGTGTCGCCTTGAAAGCCGAAGCGACTTTCAAGCAAGCAGGTCTCGTTCGTGCAAAGGCTGCTATCATGATGATGAATCGCACGGTCTCGACTCTACGATTTCAGATCATGCGAATGATTTTCGTAGCGTGGAAGAACGCCAAGGCATCGGGCCTTCGGGAACAGGCAATCATTCAGCGATGCATCTCGATCAAACAAGCGCAGACGAAGCGAAAGTGTAGACAAGATGCATTTGCAGTCTGGAGAGGGTACGTCGCTCGAGTCACGGACGAGCGGCTGCAGCGCTTTCAAGTAGCATTCAAGAGGTACTTTATTTACCTTCTGGTGTCGAATATCTCCAAAACTCACGTCTTTGTCTTCTGTTGTTGTCAGAAATGAATTAACGAAACTGCGGCGAATTTGGGGAAGTTGGCGATCATTTTTGCGCATTCGAGGCAAGGAGAAGGCTGAGGAAACGAGACGTCATTATGAAGATGAGCTGTAAGTAAAGTGTTACATATCGCGTAATTTCTGTGAGAACTTATGGCATCGTGTTTGACTTGTCCAGACGTGATACACCGCTGGAAGCTCAAAAGGTAAGACTAAAACTTACAATTATCAAATCCACTCTTTTCATTCGTGGTGTTGGTTCTACAGGAGATTGATCGGTTAAAAGAAATTCAACAAGAGACGTTGAAACTGGTCTTCACCGCTGGGGATTCGATCTTGGAGCTACTTCAAGTTTCTCTTCGGAAAGCTGATCATAGTGTCCTAAGTAAGTTATTCATCACACAGCTAACCTGTCGGACATTTAACCAACTTGTGTCACTTTCCAGAAACACTTCAACTAGTTCAAATGTATCCCACGACTGCGGGTGAATTTTTTGAATCTGCACATGGAAATGAACTGCTCGACGCGTTGAGTAGCGGCCACGCAATGCCTCAGATCGACGGCTTTGGACTTGACGATGAGAAAGATGACGAAACGATGAGGCATCTCTTGGACCAAACAATTGAACAGATCGAACAATCGCCACCTTCTGATAGTTTGATGCAATGGATCAACTTTCAGCGTCGACGTGGGGCTGAAATGGGAACGATCAGTGAATCGCCTACAAAAGGAACTGTCGATGGCGGTAGTACATCAGAGAAACCTTCGAGTGCCAAGACGAAAATCCGCTTGAAAGACAAAAAGAAGGAGTTCAAGCCCATCAAGTATCTGCAGGATCTCAGAGCGGTAATTGCCAGTCCAGGTGTCATGCTCAAGTTACTATGTCACACGTCAGCTGAAGCACAGGCAGAGTACGATCGGATTCGAAGTACCGAGTTAACCAACACAGCAACTATAGCTGCTGAAAACTCGACGACTGCAACAACGTTGTCTCCTTCTGCTCAAGTCCAGCTCCGATCCTACTTCAAGATCGTTCCGCGGATACTTAACCTTCCACCCGACATCGTCGCTCGTGACAGCTTTGTGCTGAACGACTTTGACTCACTTTACGCGTATACAGTGTATCTGTATCTCTTCCATCCAAACTACGTCGCACCGGGAATGGTTCTTTCTCCGAGGTATCATCTCAGCTACTCATTTCTCACTCCGCAATGGCAAAAAGTAAAGACTTCTTTACAAGAAAACGAGTGCGATCCGTTCGCCCAGCAGCAGTTTTACATTTTCTTAAGCAAACTCAAGCGGATCAACCTGCAGTTCTTGCGGTTTATTGACATTTGCAAGGCGGTTCGGCACATTGCGAGCTGGCACGAGCGGTGTGTAACGCGAGAAGCTTTCAATGATTTCTCAAGAAGAGTATTGTGCAAAGACTCGAATATTTCTGTGTCACTTGAGAAAGAAACACTAGCGTCGTGGGTCTCTTTACCAGCGTCAAAGCTCATGTCCCTGTGTGACGGAGAGGACGAGTTCCGTAAAATCGAGCAAGTTTACAAGGATAACGTTCTCGATTTGATCA
This sequence comes from Phytophthora cactorum, assembly GCA_016864655.1. NCBI lineage: Eukaryota > Oomycota > Peronosporomycetes > Peronosporales > Peronosporaceae > Phytophthora > Phytophthora cactorum. The sequence continues at coordinate 219,503 of NHQK01000045.1, forward strand.
AAATCTTCCGAATCTACGGCAGTGCAGCCGGCGGCAAGGGAATTCTAGAACAGGAATTCCTCAAAGTCATGACAAAGGCTGGTGTCACGAACAAGAAGAACATTTTACGGTCACATTTACAGTTAATTTACCAGCAATCACGCCAATCGAACGGAGAGAATCCCAGTACAGGAGCTAGTATCACTCAAGGAACAACTGGAGCTGAGGGCGAGGAAGAGGCGGAAGATCGAGGCGCAACTCCGAATGAATTCTTCGAAGCGCTTACCCGCGTGGCTTACCACAATTATCAAAAACGTCGGGAATTTATGGGTCAAATTGCTACAATGATGAATATGGGGGACGAGGTTAGTATGGAGACGATTAACGGTTCCGGTTCACTACTCGCGTGTGTGATCGACCTGGTTGTGGACAAAGTTGTTCCTTTGACAAAGAAATTCCAAGAACAAGGATTGACTTTCAAGAAGCAAATGATTTACCCTGACGTGCAACATGTTTGCAAGGCTCAGGAGAAAAAGTTAAAGCGAGTTTTCATCTCGTACTCGCAGAGAAACAAGAATCCGCAATCGCGTGGCAAGTTACTCGACTTGAGCGACTTTGAAAGTTTGTTGAAAGACAGAAGGCTGATCGATGCGCTGTTCCCTCACGGGAGAATCAAGCAGCTTGTTGCCTTCGTACAACAAGACGGAGAAATCGGGAACACAGCGTCAAGTATCAATGGATACGATGCAGACAGCGAGTTCGTCTTCTCCGAGTTCGTCGAAGCGCTAGCAGCGATTGCCGTTTACCGCAATGCCAATCCCTATCTCCCGTTCGCGAAAAAGCTGGAAACATTTTTCGAGGAGTACTTCTAGTCAGATAACTTGTACACTTAGCATTGCGCTGACAGCCCCACTTCAACTATTCGACAGTCGATCACTGTCTCCGGTCCCAATGCCACACCCGGTGCTAACAACCGCTCCACTTCTCCTCCATCTTCAAAACTTCCCGGCCAGAACGAACTTGCCTTGCGTTTCGTCTGCAGCCAGCCCAACTCTTTCCACGCTGATGCTACCAAGCTCGAGCAAAAGTATTTGCGTTGGGACTTGGCGGAGTCAGTCCCTTCAGGAGACGACGGCGTCGAGCTAGTGCTACTTTCACCAGTATTGAAGAAGCTGTCGTCACTTTCTTCGCCGACGCTGTTCCCTACACGGACCGAGTTGAAAATATTGCGGTCTGATTCTCCAGTAGAACGAAGGATTCCGAAGATGCTGTAGGGATTGCCGTCGACTCGACGGACGAACTCTCTCAGCATTTCAGTCAGCTCTGGAGTACGATCACTCACGATTTTCCGCACAATAATCGTGTTGGACACTTCGCGCGCATAAGCCATGAGTCGTGGTTTCAAAGAGTACACTTGAATGCCTTCCGATGTGGCCTCCATGATTCGTAGCAGAAACCGTGACTCGCCTGGCACCACGATACCAACGTGATCGTACTTTGATCCAGTAAACTGTAGCAAAAAAATAAAGATCGTTAGCACTCATTACCAGTATTCTTCGTTGCTTAACGCACCTTGCGTTGCAGTCGACTGGCTCCAAATCGGCACGAGAACAGAATAATGTCCCCAACGCCAACACTATCGTGCAGTGAAGTCACATGAATCACGCTCTTTTCCCTCTGACCGAGCTCTGGATCACGCGAAATAGACACAACACCCAGGAACGACATCAGCAACACATCGGTGCTGGCAATCGGGTGTAGTAAAAGCTGCTTCAGAAAAGCTTCAAGTTGTTCTTTGCGATAGTTGATAAACTCGCCTTCGACTGGAGTGAACACGTGCTTGGGAGGCAAACCAGGTAACGCAGTACCAGGATACTTGCTCTTCAATTGGCTGTGCAACGCATCAAATTCCTTGTAGCGTCGAGCGAGTTGCCACGTCGTGCCGTTGAATACCACATCGATAACGTAGCAAGTGTATGGACGCTGGGACAGATCGCTGATCTTGGTCTTAGTCCCGACAATGGCCAGGTCCAGCGTAGGCTGCGGCATTCTGTGCATCGGCACCAGCTCGAGTTCAATCTTGCGACTTGCGCAGCCGAGGATATAGTGACCGATAGACTGCTGTTCATCCTGAAGCCATTGATCCCCAATATCAAGGTACAAAACGAAGCTGTCTGCTTCACGTCGAAGCATGTGTAGAAGGCCAGGCGTGGAAAGTTTGTCCTTATTATCCGACCGTCGTAGCCAAGCTTGCATCTGACGAATAGCGTCCAACTTGACTTGACCAACACTCACACTCTCTTGCGAAGCCTCGCTTACAGGTACAATAGTCGACACGCTAGATTAACACATTATTAAATAAATATCCTCAACCACGTCACTTATTTACACGAAAAAAATATAAAATGAATTGCACAGACCTGAAGCCACTTTCATCCTTCGCCGTGATTTTTAAGATCATGAGCGACACAGGAATTTTCGTATTCTTAGCCTGTGACTAGCAACAGGCTGTCAGTCCTTGTGCAGCTGTGTCGCTTATTAACGCCCACTAACCTGCGTGGCCGTGGGGCGAGCCCGTTGTGACAACAACTGTGCCGACCGTAGTGCGTTCTCCTCGGACCAGGACGTCGGACTCGACAGTCGGTTCTCCTCTTCACTGTCTTCGGATCCGCTGGACGCGAATCTCAGAAACGCTGCGTCTTCAGAGACCCAATTAGTCCTACTCCTCTCAGCAATATAACAATTATAATCATATCTCTTACCTTCTTTCATCTCGTGCGTGGCGTGCAGCTTAATGGCGAGTGACAGACAGTGCAGCCACTCGTCCCTTTGTTCCGTTGTGGCTGTGGCGAACTGGAGCTTGAGCGTCTTGGTTTCTACTGTGAATTTGAATCTGGCAGCGCACTGCGATTGGCTGTAGCTACTGCGCCGAACTGTTGCCTCCTTGTGCACTATCGTGATGTCCTTGACCAGACACAAGTCCATCCAGAGTTTGAGCGAGTTGCGACGCCGACGGGGCGTACCAGTGTCTGCGTCTGGGTCCACCACCAGCGCGTGGCTGAAGAGCAGCAACTTGATGGCCAACCAGCCACCGTATTGCGCGCTGAATTGCCACAACTCACCGCGATGCAGACACTCCGGAGGTTCCATGAAGTGAGTTTTATAATTGACTTGGACTTTGTATGGACTAGGGTGTTGAAAAAATGGGGCGGGTTTGACATGAGAATGTGACTCTTTTTTTTCCGTTTACCTATTTGCCTAGAAGTCAGTTACGTCTTGCATGTTCCTCTGTGTGAAGAAGGCAGCGCGTGTGGCAGGCTTTGCCTTTTTCACAGGTTTGGCGAGGAACGACGTGATGGATTGAGTGCCGGTCGGAGCATTGGCCTGAAAAAGTGGGAAAAAGTGTTGGTGAGTGTTAGCAAGAAAACTTCAAGTTGCTTTCACCTCGGTGCTCACCTTCTCAAGCTCTTTCTCGTGAGGCCACTCGACCTTGACAGCCTTCTCAGTAAATGGCTCGACAGTGCCCCAGCTGAAGCGGATAATGTTGGGGAACACGAACACTCGGTCCACGTGGGTCGCCAGCCACGCCTTGGTCCTGTTCAAAACACATTTTTCTCGTCAGACATCACCACCTTTAGCCTCGCCCTTGGCGCTGCGTACTTTGGGTCGCTGGGATACCCGGAGCCAAAATCCGTCGGGAGGTCGAGCGACGGGCTCTCCCACATCCAGTCGCTGATCACGCGGTCGCGCGTCACCTTGGCCGCAATACTCGCCGCACTCACCACCTGCGCACAGCGGCACCAATGTCTCAGTTTCTTCTGCATCATTCTGCAATCAGGCGACGTTTCTGCACCTTGAATAGACTGTCGGCCTTCTTCTCTACGCGGAACTCGATGGCTCCGTTAAAGTATTTAGTCAGGAAGCTCTGGTACCAGCGTGGGTCGCCCACTGTGTCTACGAACACCTTTTTGACCACAGCTCCTTTCTTCTGCACCTCGTTGATGAGCTGGATGGCCGCGTCACGCGAAATTTCGTTCAGGTTGCTGGTCTGGCGCTGCATCTTGTCGGAGATCTCAGCGGCCGAGATCAATCGAACGATCCACCTGTCAATGCAGTTTATTGAGAGTCATATTCATTGTCAGTGCATTGCAATCACAGTTACGAACCCGAGGCCCTCGGTAGACTGCATCTTCTCGAACAATTGCGCTCGACTCTCGGCGCTCAGCGCCTTGGAGTCGTCGAAGCCCAATGCGCTCATGGCGTCGTTGTCAGCTACAGGCCAGTACGCGGCACCGTAGACCATGGGACCCATGACTGGTCCGCGACCGGCCTCATCGATGCCCAGCATCACGGGCGCCCCATTGAGGCAACGGGCGGGGCAGTCACTGGCGAGCAGCACCGTGCGCTGCAGGTTCAGTCGGTCCGACATCTTTGCTGTTTGACTTTTGGCGGGAAGGCTGATGGGAAAGATGATTGGTTGATTTGTTGCCCTATCAATGGAGATTGAAGTTGCCTTTTTTGCCTAAAAGGCACCGGTTTTGGACAGATCTAATCAAGAGCTTCATTCCCATATGTTTGGTTTACATGTTAAACTTTTGCGTACAAAAATGACATTTGAAAATTGTGATTTTAAGCAAAAAACTGTTCCACCACAATTAGTGCGGGCTAATAAGGGTGGACGGTGTAGCGAATAGAGTCCAGTTGGGAAAAAACTTCTCTTATCCTACAGTATAGTTGGAGAATGTCTACTGAATACGATGCGCAAGCTGCAGCCTTTTTGCCTTACTATGTAATTTTTTTGAAGTTCCCATTTTAGTGACGTCACTAATGTGACAGTGCACGACTAATTAAGTCGCACGACTAATAAGGGTGGCCGGTGTGTTTGTCAAGTTTCGGCAGTCGCAACAATTATCCAATAAGAAAAGGCGTCTGAATCATGTTTGCCAATCAGCAACCGTTCCAATAAATTACCAATAGTTTCCCAATTATCTTGGGAAATAACGAAATTGTTTCCCGAGGTAATTAGTTTATATTATAAACTCCCAGTGAATTGGTTGACTTATTCATAGTTAGCCTCAAATTCACAACGCAAATTTTAGATTGAACTAATGGCTGAGCTGGGATGTCGACGTACCTTCAGAGACGCTGGAGCGAGGCGGCGTCGCGCATCAGCTGTGGGAGCAGACACTATAGACGCTAGCAGAATCACTGGACAAAAACACCAACACGGCGCTCGGCAATATGGTCGGGAAGGGTCGCTTAAAAAATGGTAGACTCGCTGCGAAAACGGTGGAGAAAAATATGACTTGAGCACCGACCAGCGTACGACGCACTATGCTCAGCCTTCATCACCCGCAAGGCAAATGGCGGCATTGTCGATCGCTGCACATCCGACAGTCACCAATGGAAGCAAAAAGACTTGGAGTCGTAGAGATAATTGCCTTGCATTTTCTCCTGAATACAGGTCTAAACTATATATAAACGCATAAAACATAGGTGGTATTCTCTCAGCTAACGTGTCCTCACTGATCAAACCAGATCACCACATAGCATGTAATTGTTAACCACAAGCGCAGCATAGTGTAGTTCCATAGATACAGTGCACACGTACCGTACGAGGCGCCACAGCAGCAAGCAGACACCTTGACCGCCTTCGTTTTGTCGCCAGAGAGTCAAACCGGCAGCACAACACCCGCCCTGCCGCGTATCGGAGGAGCATACGAGAAAATTTACAAGCGGGGTACATCTGGCGGGTGCGTTGGAGCTTGGTAGGGCCGCCGAAGGAAGCGGAGAACGCGCTGTTGTCTGTCGTGTCTGTGGGTCGAGAATCGGAAGTGAGAGCAGTTTTATTGCAACGGTAAATAACCTCACAAGGTTTTTTTCGGGACAAACCAGGTCTTCGGAACAGATAGTCAAACGCATACTTTGTCCAAGTAATTTGGAACGTGCTTGCTCATTGGCTCTTTGGTTTGGGAGCCACGTTTGGGAACTCGCCGATTACTGTAGTAATACCACTATATTAAATTTTATGCCAGCGTAACCAGAATAGACTATGATTTCTCACAAAACATTTTGTAAACCCCACTAATCTAGCCAATCAGACAGTAGGTACCGACAACGCGTTTTTTAGAACGGGTAGCCAGAGCTGGTTACGACGTTTCTACGTTTTTAATTGGTTTAAATATGGCCAATAGGATCCACGCCAATCCACCGCTGGAAACCTAGTTACATGTATCCTGGGCTTCAGCTGCTGAACAGGGTTAATCTACTTAATGGTATATTGAGCTTTCTTCATGTGAAAGGGCAATAGCATTGAGCAGAGTCGTCACAGCAGGCAAAAACACGCTCGATGCATTTGTATCATGTTTAACCTTGTTGAATCCTCGCAGCGCAGGGACAGCTCGCTATGAACACTGCCTGTGTGGATAGGTATAACAGTTAGCATTATGGCATTCGGGATGCTAATATAAAGGCAATCTGCTACCGATTGACACGTATATAGATGATCCGAGGATAACGACTCTATCTTCAGAGTGTGGTAGCAATACCGCAAACCTGGAGCTGTACTGTGGCGTCCCGTTTCTATGTACTGGTGGTCAATTGCCTTTGCTGCGATGCAGGCAGCTAATGCAAATGATAGGAAAGCCCAGGTTTCGCGATGTAGCTCTAATAGTTGCCACGACTTCCATCATCGCCTACTCTAGTAGCGAGCAGCTTAATCGTGGCTGCGACGGCGAACATCGGGGTCGTGACGTGGGTGGTTGACGGATCGATCGCCTTTTTTTTTTTAGTGGTGGACGACTTCGTCGTGGCATCAGTCGGCGGAGCTGTCCACCATCTAGGGCGGCCGCCTCCACAGCTAATAAAATCAAGTGAGCACATCATCTGCGCAATAATTTTAAAGAGGACACTTCCATTCTTAGTACATGTAGCTTGTATGAATGGAAAGTGACCTCTCTAATGTTTATCCAGAACTATATCATAGACGCGATGAAGGTGGACCGACTAACATTATTTCCTTATCCTAGTCGTCGGCGAGTGTCTCGCACGCGAGTCGCAGACTGCGACTGCGAGAATCAATACAGAGTCACTCAGCAGCTCAGTCTGTCAATGATTCAATGTTTGTCCAATCACATGACGTTACTTCAGTGTTACCACTTCAGGTTGGGGTCCCGACACAAGTCAATGTACTCGTATCACCCGAGTAGTATTAAGAGTCTGAAAGTCAAGTGCCGCTTTGTTTGAGCAGCCTGTTGGCCGCGTTTAATTGCCGTCGCCGGAGGGGGTCCGCGTGAACCCTCCGGCGACATATTAAAATACAAGCCGAGCGGAGCCCCGCAAGCGGGGGTTTATTCGAGATGGCGGGTCCGACAGGCCCTGCCATATCTGTTACCGAACTCCGAACATTGATACTCCGCTCCGAATAAATTTAAAAGTCGCCACTCTAATACTCTATTTGATATTTTTAATACATTGTTCAAGTCACTACCAAAATCTTCCCGCAAAGAACGCAAGGAATCAATGAAGACAGCAACCAGCTAAGCCAGCGCTGAAGATCGCCTTGAGCAACAGGAGGTCTTGCGACTCATCCGCGAGGCGATGAATAGGAAGCTCATTCCCTCTGTTGTTCAATATCCTAAAGATTCGCTCGATAGTTCCCTTCTATAATCACTCTTTTCGTGGCCAGCTGTTGTGTGGGCTTCCGAGTGCCTTAGTGCATCCAAAATCCCTCATTGTATCATACCAGGGTGCTCTTGTTCTCCGCGTGTGAAGTAGAATAAGCAGCGAGCTGTTGAAGACGTAGAAACCAAGTGTCAGCTACTCTACGTGGAGTATCAGTGCACCGGAGAGAACAAGGGCTATGTATTTTTGGTGATCACGTAGGCCAGCTTCAGTTGTCCAATGCAATCTATTTAGCACCCAGTCCGCCTTTGGCTGACCAGTATTGCGCGATTTTCAGTGATCGCGCTCATGTGGGGCACAAAGGAATTGACTTGATCGCATATCGGGTGTGAAGTGGTGAGCCCCAACAACCCCCCGATGATCCGCACTTCGAGGAGCGATGATGGTTCTTCACAAGTGATTCAGCGTTGAGCTGGAACTCGTGTCCATCCCGCACATCAATTTGGCTAATCCGCTGGAACCGTCGGCAGTCAGCACGGGATATTCCTTGTAAGCGCTCGATAGCCAGCGGTCCATAAACTTGATAACCAGGTGGTCGTCCCCTGAGTTCATCAGCACTGTTGCTTCGCCGATTCGAACCGAGGGAGTCGAGAACAACCTTGCATCTAGTCCTGCCGCTCCTGCAGCTTGCTTCAGTGTTGTCGCTATCTGGCCCACTGTGATTCCTTGCCCCTTCAATATTGACAAGGCTGGTTGACCAGCTCGTGTATCATGCGCCTTCGCTCCTTTCATGATCCACCGAGCAGCCTTAACAGGGAACAGAACAGGGTCGCCTGACCGATGATGGAAACGCAGCTCCTCACGGCCCAACTGGTTATCCTTCGCTCCCAGAAGACGGATTCCTACCACATCTGCTTCGCGTGGCTTGACTCTCTTCCCCACTTTGTTCTAAAAGACGAGGTCGCCTAGCCGCAGCACATACAGGTGGTGCGTATTTCCGATGAATAGATATTCCGATCTTCATAATAAGAAGAGAAATGCAAGCAGCAGACCGCCCCATAGTAGTTGATCCCATGCCCTTCGAAGGTTCATACCACGATAGATAATACGGAGAAGAACGGGGGAAACACGCTGCTGCTTGGCCACGGGGTCTGTAAATCTCCGAATTCCACGTAGCAAAATAGTGTGCCCAGCATTAACCCCGGGGTCGTATCCCGCAGTATACTTATGGAACCACCTCACAGCACACAATTTGCTGCAGATCGTTGAGTACGTGTTCCTGTCGCCAGCCCTGTTCATACCATATCGCCATAAAAACACGGCATATGCGCCCAGTTGGGCGGCATTGACATCGATCGCGTCACGAATCAACCACGGGTTGAAACCCACGAAGGCACACCAACTTTGTCACTGATTCCAGGCCCGCCGATACTGAATTCGGGAGGTGTCCGCTATAACTCTAGCTCGGAGCCCAGCTCCCAAAGCTTCCAGAGTTCCTTGGGCTCGATGGGACTCTGACCCGTGTCCAAGCAAACGACATGTGAGAAAAGGTCTCCGAGAGCTGCACGGATTACCCCCACCCTGCTTCCTGCGTCAGCCATGACGTTGTCGCACCCAGCGATGTGGCGAGCTGATGAGTAGAAATTATGCTGCACATCAAGGAGAGCGATCAACCTCAGTAGCATTTGAGCAAATGGATTTCGGCTTGAGCGTCGATTTGCCCAACACACGGCAGACGATTTGTCGATCCAGAATCGAATGTGCGTATGATAGTCAGGAACTGCCTGCGACCATTTCGAAGCCCACACAACTGGTGCAAAGACTCCACGCATGAGCTCGCGGATGTTAATACTCAGCTCGTCGGCGCCAATAACATTTCCCTTCTCAATTTGCTGGAGCTCTTCTTCGTCGAACTCGACCTGTAAATATTCTTTCCGAGCAGGCCAAAGTGCACAAAGACCTCGATCACTAGCGTCCATAAAAATGTGATGGCCGGGTGCTCGAGAATCGACGAAGCGAGATAGCGCGACCGAGTCGAGACAACCTATTCGTAGAATCGCAGCAGCCGTCATAAATCGTCTCGCACATCGTTCGAAATAGCAGAGGGCTGATAGCTACTTGTCCTTCTTGCTAGAGCCGCTATTCGCTGAAAGAATGGGGCCGCTGCTCTAACACAAGTAGTCACGTGTCTTAGACTTGCGAGCAGCTTATTCAGCTGCCGTCTGGAAGTGGTTGCTGCCTCGTTCATTTCACGGATCCGCCTCAGGGCTATCGCTATTTTCTCCCCTGGCATGGAAAGCGTTAACGACGATAGATTCCAATATAGACCGAGCGCTTTTCCTTCGGCAAACCATGGTGTAAACTTCTCCTCGTTGCATGCGTGGGGCCCAAGAATCGCGGTCATCAACGTTCGCAATGAAATACTCGCTTCAGCCAACCGCGATCCAACACCAGGTTCTATGCAAATGTGGTCGTCGCACCAGGCTTTCCCGTCAAAGTTCCTTAGCCTCACTCCAGGTTGCCCAGGTCACGTTGGAAAGGAGCACGAATGCAAGTGAACGATTGGACCTCCCGCCGCCCCATACTGGCGAGGAGAATCCGTCCACCCAAAGGGGAACGACAGGCAATTACCAGAATCCCAAGCTCGGGAAAAGTTCCAGCGAAGCGTCCAACTACCTCCGCAGCCAGAGGAATATTGCGAAAAACACCTGTCACGTATCCAGTAGACATCCTTGGTAAACCTGGAAATTCTTCTTCTTCATGCAAAATCCGGTGGGCTAAGATTGCTGCTCCATCATAAGAGACTTCGAGTGCTGGGTCGTCTTGGACTTGGCCATTTACGGACGTACCCCGTGGAAAGGATAGATCGTGTATCACGCGTGCATCCACGGTAATGTCCGCATCGCCCTTCTGCATCGAGCCACAAGGGCTACATGTGACCCCTTCGAGACATGGAAGCAACTCAATATCCAAGATTATGTACCGATTCTCGTCTTGACCTTTCCGTAGCCTCGTGACCACTGCGTTCAAAGCTCGTAAGGCCGACCCGTCATTCGGAGGGGGCTTCTTTTGCTCCTGAAACTATTTCACCATGTTGGCCGGACTCTATGTGTGACAATGTTACGCAACTGATCCTTGTACCGGTACGGCTTCCAACTTGGGAGGTGATCTGGAATGTGCAGTGCCTTGTTAAGACGTGGATCGCTCCGCGTTTCCCCTCGAACGTGACGAATCAAGTCAAGCAGACTAATTTTTGACCGCCGGAGGGGTTCGCTGTAAGCTGCTTGTTTGGCACGGTCGATTCTAAACCGCGGTATCCCATTCTTTAGTACCGAGGGCGGGCTCGGGTCGGGGGCGGAGATGCCGTAATTACCCAATAGTACCATCAAATTCTTGGAGGTGGTTCCTTGCTCCAGAGAAAACAATCGTTTCCGGACTCGCCAGGACAATGTGCAACGATGCTGTTGAACTTCCACGTAGACTCTCAACTGAGTATTCGCAGCAATACGAGAATTTGACAGGTCTTGATCACCTTGGCAATTCTCACCGGCGCCCCAAGCGTGACTTTCGCCCATATCGAGGCCAATTCCCTGCTTGCAAATTCTTTGAAGCGGGTCGTCAACGTCCCGGACGCGGCTTGTGGCCACGCCAGATCAAACTACCAACCGGCAAACGTCTTGCAGCGGCCGTACCAACCATGGTTTGTGACCAAATCGGGGCAAACAACCTGCCTGCAACTGTCGTGCAACGAGTCAACACCACCCCTGACGCACCGTACGCGGCTTGGTCGCAATAAAGATAAATAAACACTTCCATGTCAGGGTAGACAACAGGTCTATCGTCGGCTTTTTGCGCCACAAGCTCACTGTTGCTACAGCGAGGGCTGGCATCCGAGACTGCGCTATGATGTCTTTGAACGGGTTCTGTTCGCGGTGGAGGCCTGGCAATGGGTCTGAAGCGAGCTGCCTTCTGGTCTGCTTCATGGCGCCTTCACGAATCGACTGCACCGCCTCCCTCCGCCGACTGTGCCGCTCGTATGGCCTCCATAGGCCTTCGAGATAAAGGCATTGTCAATCCCAGGCAACTTATTGGGTATAAAATGTCCCCAGTAGTCATAGATGCAAGTGACTCCTTCGCCTGTACACCCTTCTGTGGACAGATACTTCATGCAGAGCTTTTTGCCTTTCTGAATGGGCAGCACTGGGGGTACTGGAAAGGACACCGCGTTGTACTTCGCCTTGACCTTTCGATGGGCACCCATCTGACAAGGTTCCTTTCGATTTGGTGTCGGCTTGAGTGCTGCCTCCACCTTCAGGCTTGTCACTCGCTGCACCACTCGTGCGCAAGACTCATGGTTGAATTGGAAGCTCATTTTCGCGTTAGCTGCCGCAGAGAGGTTTTCCCTTACCAGACACGCCCGAAAATTTTCAAAGCACCCATCAATCCAGGCAACTAGCTCTGGAACGGATTCTGGGCCGAGCATGGATTTCGTCTTTCGCACCTGGAGCAGGAAACGCCTCGCCCCGTCAACCAAGTCCGTCACCATTGGCTGATACATCTCGTTAACCAGCAATAAAAAGACGTCCAGGGCTGTCACAATATCCGCTATTACCGCGGCCTTCGGTGGCCCCGGCAATTTGTTCTTCGACGAAAAATCCGTCATGCCGTGTAGGCGCTGATATTCTCGCTCTTCATCGACATCCACTGGAGAGAAATGCATAGTAGACAAACCAAGAAAACCGAAATCCCAGCCGAACAATCCTCGAGTAGCTCCAAGGTGTGGCCAAAATCGAACTCCTTCGACTTCGACTACATAGTCTCTACAAACAATTGCGAATCCAAAGAGGCGAACTTACCATTTACCAGGAAGCAGTGCGCGACCATCTGCTGTCGGCTGGGCTTGAATTTCGACTTGGTATCAGTGCCCGAGGCTACCACCGGTGAACTTGAGCTGCCCTTCCTCAGGTCAGCTTAACGCCATGAACTGGTCAATATCCCGCACCACGGGCGGATCGTCCTCCAGACGTTTGCGAAGGGCAAGAAGGCGCGACTCACCCTTCGCGCTCGGTGGATCGCCCGTCTCCTCTCGGCCACGCTTGGTCCGTTTCGATTCTGGCGTCTCTCCTGACTCTTCTAACTCTTCGCCCAGATCATCTGCTGAATCGTAAAGCTGCTCCAGGCGGTCTACCTCTGCACTGCTATTACCGTGACGACTGGTCTCGACGATTGTTCCTTCCGGTACTGCCACAAACAAGGAATTCAGCACTGCGACACATGTGGGGCGCGCCGCTTCCCATCTTGGAAGAATATGTAATTCAGAATATGCTCGATCTGTATGTAGTTTACTCGGGTGTCACTCAGGTTTTAACCGGAACAACTTGTCTCTCATCCACAACAGCCATTCCCACTTTCCGGAGGATGGTGGATGAGCTCCTGCGAGCGGCCAGCCCAATTCCGTTGGAGTGCTGGTGCACCGCATTGTAAGCTGACCGGATTTCGGCCGGCATACTATCTGCGACGCTGCACCTACTGCATGATCGAAGTGCGTAAGTTTCCAGGGCCAAGTCCTGCAGCCCATCTTCTCCATACGGTACTATCAGCGAAGGTCACCTGCAGAACGCACGACTGCGCTGCGTTCGTCCAGGTATACCCCACGACCATGTCGTAGTCCCAAACCTTCAGCTGCCCGTGTGATACTCTAGCGACGCATAGCGCACTCCCAACATAGGTACCGATCCCGCTTATCGCTTCTTCCTCGGAAACAACTCGTAACTCCCTACTTCTCGCTGTGTCGTGGAGTCCGAGGTCGCTCCACCTCCCGCTGGCGACGTGTTCAACATTGTACCGCCCTTGTTGCACCTCAGACGGTGTCTTTACGTAGACATAGCTGGCAGTATCGAGGGTGGCGGGCGTGAGCAGTGCGTACAGTGTTGCCGTGGGCATTGATCTTGTAGTTGGTGTTGGGAGCGTCCGAAAAGGCAGCGCGACTGGTCGGAGCGTCCTTGAGGCTGTCGAGAGCAGAGCAAAAGAAAAACTGAGCTCGGCTGAGCTCTGAGCCTCCCTGCTAGCAACTAAACTTAGCCTACCAGCGTAGATCATGGATTCACTCTCGTGATCCGAAAAAGAAGCCTTCCTCTTCTTGACTGCCACTTCCTTGATGTCTTGTCCGAGGAATCCGGACAGGCAGAAACCGGTCGGTGCCTAGACGCTGTCTGCAGCGTGGATGCAGTCAACTATATACAGCGCTTTTTTGTGAGCATGTGATGAGCTTGCTAAAGGTACAGAATGCACTTCGTGTGGACCAGTCTGTAAAATTTTGTAAGCGCTTAAAAGTGTGGTCTGGAGGCACGGGGAAAAGAGAGAGAGCGCTCATATCGGATGCGAAGATGTTGCTGCTGGCTCAAAATGAGATAGGCCAGATCGTTGGGCGACGCTTGCCTCGATCAGAGAATCACGACGAGGCGCAGGAGCTACTGCAGCACTTGAAGAACTCGATTTCAGAAACAGACTCACAATACGTTACTAGTGATAAGGCCAACGCAATTCGCAACTTAGTGTCAAGTGTATTCGGCAACGTCATCGGAGCTCGGCAGAATCCATTTCATGTCATGCAATGATATACCGAGAAAATCAAGGACAAAAAAAGAAGAAAAAATCATTATCAAAGCAACTTCATGACGTCATATTTGCAGTTGACGGGGCGTTGCTCAAGCCTTCAGAGATATCGGTTTGATTCCGAAGTGTTGTCGGCTCTATATTGAGAGGAGATATCAGCTGCAGCGAATTCGAATGGCAAGGGACCCCCCAGCGAGAAGTTGAAGAAGATTCAAGATCGCGTGGAATCGCTCGAAGCGGCAATGACGGAGAGCGTGCTGTGCCTGAGCGCCATCATACTTGCATTCCCGCATGACGTGCCAGCTTTCGTACCGCCTATCATCGAGGAGCTGGACCAGTTCCTCTACATGAAGTGATCCTCCAATACCGTCTCGTTCCTGGAGAAGACCGTCAAGGAGACGCTGCTGGACTTCAAACGCACGCACCAGGACAACTGGCTGGAGACAAAGACGTTCTCAGTGGCCTAGGCAGACAACATAATCATATTTCTTGCTCACCAAAAATGATATTTTTTTTATAAAAGGGAAATTGCGGCCTTGGCCAGTTTAGTAACCCCGGAATTTTCTACCAATGCCGATGGTGTACCCATCCGATAATTTTTTTTATTTGTCCAAAATACAAACAGCCGATTTCGACTGAAAACCTCAATCAGTTAATAACTGGACCAGTCCACTTCGCGCCATTTCAAGCAAGAGCCCCGCCGCCTTCGCAAGCACAGCACCAATGGTGCAGCGTGGCGCCCAATACAGCGACGAGGATCGAGATACTGCCGTTGTTGCTTTCCTCGCTGGGGCCCTCATGAAGACAATAAGTGAAGATACCAACATACCGTACAACACGCTCAAGGAGTACGTGGCTGCTGCACGCAAAGGAGTCCCGCAAGAACCAAAGCGCCGAGTGTGACGGGTCACACGGCACCTTGCGCAGAGGAAGTGACAGCTTCCGAGAGTATACAAACTCTCAGTGAACAGCAGTTCACTAGTCCCTGGCCTAAAGGGACAACTAACCAAGACTAGGTAGATTTAAGACTGAGTGTATTTATAGGTGTTTCTAAATCCATCTACATACTAAATGCAAGTCACCTATAGAGTATCCTAGATGTTATCCTATTGGTTGGCTTTGAGGGCGTGTAGCCATGGTGTGTCCACACCACAGATCCCCTGAAGAGTGACAGGCACTCTTCCATGTAATCCCGTTACATCCCCCCACTTAGGTTCTGTTTACCGACCAATCAGGGCGAGCGAAGAAAGTCTCCCACTTTTCACACGCCAAGTAGAAAGCCATCGACTAGCTGCGGTGCCACACCGCGGTGGCTCATTCCCGTTTGAGCCCCGAGCAGTACACGCGCTCTTCTTCACGGTCTCCACGTCGACCTCAGCATGCCCCATGTCGGGGCATCTCGCGGCGCGAAAGCGCACGCCAAGTCTGCTACTACCAAGCAGCAGACCAAGAGCTCTAAGCCTCGCGACAGAGGCTCCGCACTACAGGAGTCTACTGAGGTAGCCTCCAAGGCCGTCACGTCGTCTGGTGACGCGCCAGCGGATACGGGCGCGAGCTCACGCCGCAGTCGATCACCTTCGTTGCCGAAGGACGATAGCCCGAACCCGCGCTTCAGCACAGTCCTGGCACCGTGGCTGAAGCCAGGGTCAACACGATGGCAGTCACTCCGAGGAGGCTGCCGGCGAGCGTACTCCGCTGCCTAGTGAGGGTGGACGCGAGTCCGTGCACTCACTCGGAAGTGACCATGGTGGCCACAGCCCGATGAGTCCGGCCGACGAGGCCATGGACTCATCCAATACCCGGGCTGACGAGGGCGATAAACCTCGTCGTGTCTTCAGGAGCCTTTCGTTTTCTGAGGGTCGTTAGCGAGCGCAGGCTGCCAAGGCAGCAGCCGAACAGAGCAAGCACATCAAGAAGCGGAATGCTTCTAGGTCACCACGCCGTGAGGCGTTGGAGACCGAAGTTGACCCCTACAAGAACCTCTTCGCCTCAGACTCTGATGAGGAAGAGGAGTAGGGTGCTGTCAACGAGCCCCAGGAGATCTCGAACGATCTCGACCGGCAGCAGGAGGACTTCCAAGTTGCCCAGCGAGTGCGGAGGCGTCCTACGACGGGGTCCCACTCGCCAGGTCACGACGGCTCGCCTGATCGCGAAGGAGGAGCGCCACACCCGCGAGGGTATTGGCCTCCAGAGCCTAGCTCCGGTGCTGAGCTCTACTTGGAGCAGCTCGTTGCTCCTCGTGGGCTCATTGGAGGGCACACCTCCAAGGGTGCGTACGAGCACACCTTGGTTCAGCAGAACCCGTTGTTCACGGAGAACATCGAGGCTGCCAGGTGCGTGCTTCTCGCACCGCACCGAATCCTCTCAAGGAATTCACGACTCGGCGCAAGAAGCCCGAGAATCGGGGTGGCCTCCATCCCGTTTGGGGTTACCCCTGGGTCTGCCCCGAGAACTGCCAGTCGTGGGGCGCCGCCGTCTTGCTGTTTTGGAAGTGGGTAGCTTCCCATAGCTACTCACAGGAGAAGCTCCGAGAGCTCCAACAAGATCTCTTGCTGTCCTCTATCCTGGACCAGCGCGATCTTCGGATTGAATTCGTCCATTTGGTTAGCAAGCGACTGCTACCAAAGGACTTTCAGAAGCGCGCGGCTTCTAGCGCTCAAAGTGAGCGCGGGTATGAGCTGTATGCACCAGCGCCCATACCCCGTTCGGGCAAGAAGGCCCGGACTACTCACGAAGCTGCCGCCGCTTCTGTTCCCAGATCGCGACAGCCTTCGGGCAGTCAGCCTGGAGCCGCTCAATCGGCTGCCACGAGTTCTGTGAGTCGGGGTATCCCCGCCACCTTACCAGGAGCTGGCGCTTTCTACCAAGGCGCCGCTCGCGGACGACCCGCTCCACGTGGTAGTGGGTCTCTCCATTACGGTCGAGGAGAGGTGGAGGAACCCTTGTTCGACTTCGAGTACGAGGCACCTCCTGCGGGGCGCTCCTCTCGGTCGAGTGCACCGCTTGCGACTGCGACTCAGCCGCAGAACGCGGAGGTTGATCGTCTCCGTCATCGCGTTCTTGTCCTCGAAATCGCTCTGGGTCTCGGGACTGGCGGGGTCCTCGCGAAGCTCGATGACCACCTGCACCAATTGGACCGGGAGATCTCGGGACTCCATGATCGGGTTGGTCGCCGGGCGCCCTCGTCCGATGTGGATGAGGCTTTACGCCAGCTTCAACAGGTCCTGGGTGCCCTTTGTGACCTGGAACCGCGGACGGAGACGCACTCTTACGGGTACGCTCAGCCGTACTCTCAGCCGTATGATTATGGTGGGTACTCAGCTTACCCAGCTGGGGCTCAACCGTACGGAGCCCCCCCCCCCCCCCGGCGTACCAGACGCCTCGCGGTCCATTAATGCCGCGTGGGTCTTGGCCTTACGCCGCTGGACGTTTGACGACGTCTAAGACTGATCCTCGTTTCGAGGAGTTGGGTCCTCCTCCTCGCGGGACGCCTGCAGCGTCTGGGGAGCGGCAGGCCCCTGCGGGTCATGATACCGTTTCAGACGACCCACATAAAATGTCGGGTGCGTCTTCATCGACTTAGGAAGATCGATGGTGTACGAAGCACCATGTCTTGCCAGGACCGCGAACGGCCCAATGAAGCGATGTTTCAGCTTGTTGCTCCCTACCGAGCTGACAGTGTCTAGCGGTAGGTTTCTAGTGTCGAGTAGGACTAAGTCGCCCACCTTAAACACGTTAATGTTTCCTCTTCCATGTATGTCAGAGTACTCCTTTTGTCTGTCCTGTGATATTTCCATAGCATCACGGACTCGGTTGATCACATTCAACCTGGTGTCGATAAAGGACTCCACCTGTTTCCGCAAGGAAACAGGTCTCAAGTCCAAGACCTGGGAGGAAAGGGCTTTCCGAGCCTCTCCCCCACTTAAGATCGAAGGCTCAGTGCCCCCACGCAGAGTGAGGGGCACTTGCGGGTGACGCATCCCGTTCAGGTTGAACGGGGTGAACCCGGTCGACGCGTGGACCGCGTTGTTGAGTGCGAACTCAACCACGGGGAGTCGCTCTGACCACGTGCGAGGTGCTGCCGCACAGACACTGCGTAGAGTGTCTTCGAGCACCCGGTTGACACGCTCGGTCTGGCCATCCGTCTGGGGATGGTCAGCGGTAGCCATGTGCAGCCTTGTTCCAAGCAATTGGAACAGCGTTTGCCAGAACGCAGCGGTAAACCGCGGGTCACGGTCCGAGACGAAGGTCTCCGGAAGACCATGATGCGGAAGACGCCATCCACGAACAGCCTAGCGGCCGGTTCGCCAGTGACCGTGTTCGGCACCGGAGCAAGATGCACCATCTTGCTCAGCCGACACACGAACACCAAGATGCCGGTGTTGCCGTGGTCGTCGTCGGGAAGTCCGAAGACGAAGTCAAGACTCATTGACTTCCAGCAGTCTGCCGGGACAGGCAGACTCTGCAAAGGGGCCGAGGCGTGCCCCGCGGGTTTCACCCGCTGACATGTTTCACATGTCTTCACGTACTGGGCCACCCACTTGTACATGTGGGTCCACGAGAAGGCCTGCGAGACAGACAAGAAGGTCTTCTCGCGACCCAAATGGCCGCTGGCCTCCTGGAGGATATCAAACTTCAGATCCTCGTCGTTGGGAACAACGACCCGCGGAGGCTCATGGGACTCCACCCGATAATAGAGGAGGCCATCCTGCCACTCGTATCGGTGGAGCCGGGACCACTGTCGTGGCGAGAGCCATTCAGACTTGGCCTCCTTGCCTGCGGTCAGGAATCGTACGAGAGACGCGAGTGACTCGTCGTTCCGATACGCCATGCGTATCCGATCGTAAAGATCTGTCGTGACACGGGTGATGTGGACCAGCTCATAGTCTGGCCTGCGAGACAACGCATCGGCGAGCACGTTAAGCTTGCCTGGCTTGTACTCGACGCGAAAGTTGTGCTCCGCGAAGAAGGACAGCCACCTCGCCATCCGTTGGGATAGGTGTGGCCAGTTGGTCGCCGTCCGCAAGGACGCGTGGTCTGTATATATCACAAAGAGACGAGAGCCCAGAAGCTGCACCCGGAATTTAACGAGGGCATACTTCATGGCAAGCAGCTCCTTGTCATGAACGGGATAGTTCCGTTCGGCAGCCTTGAGTTGCCTGGACTGGAACGATATGACTCGTTCGTGTCCGTCTGCATCGTTCTGCAGCAACGCACAACCGATTGCGTAGTCGGAGGCATAGCAGACGACGCTGAACGGCTTCGTCTCGTCCGGCAGCGCCAGGACCGGCGCCTGCTGAAGGCTAGCCTTGATGCTTTCAAAGGCATCCTGGTGCTGACGCTCCCAGCGCCAGTCGGAATCCTTTTTGAGAAGTTCCGACAAGGGTCTAGCCAGACCCGCGTATCCCGCGCTGCATTTGTGGAGGTAGTTGGCCAAGCCCAACCACTTCCGAAGATCCTTCTGAGATCGAGGCGTGGGCCAAGCTACAACGGCTTTGACCTTCTCCGGGTCGGCCCGAACGACGACGTTGCTGACGAAGCAACCGAGAACCTTGATCTCTGGCGAGGCAAAGACGCACTTGTTGATGTTGGCATAGAGCTTGTTGGCTCTCATGACTTCCAACACCCGACGGAGATGCCCAAGTGCACCTCCATAGCCGTCTTGCCATCCTCTGCACGGCTATGGACGAATATATCGTCGAAGTACGTCTGGGCGTACGCACGCAGAGGCCTGAAAAGTTGCGTGACCAAGCGATTAAACGTCGCTGGGGCATTAGACAGGCCCTGCGGCATGCCAAGCCACTCCCAGAGCATGCCGCTCGGAGTGCTTACCGCTGTAAGCGGGATGTCGCTTTCGCGCATCAGGATCTGGTAGTATCCGTCCACCAGATCTAGCGCGCTGTACAGCTCGCAGCCGGCCATGTTGTTTAACAACACATCCTTTCGTGGGATTGATGTCTGGGCCGGCACCGTCGCGTTGTTCAGCTTGTTGTAAGCGTGAATCAGACGCCACTTCCCGTTCGGCTTCCGAACGCAGAAGGTTGGCGTCGAGTGCGGGGATTTCAATTCCCGCACCATGCCTGCCTTTGCCTTCGCGGCAAAGAAGGCATCGATGACCTCGCACTGCTCTCGAGGCAGAGGCCATTGCCGGGTGACACAATACTTTGTGCCAAGCACGAGATCGATCTCGTGCCGAACTCCTCGATCTGGTGGGAGTTGCGACGGTGGATCCTTGGATACCACGTCCGCAAACTTCTTCACCAAAGGATACACCGGATCCTTGGGGTTCTTGAGAACTTCAGAACCCAATCGCGCCGCTGCCTGAGGTGTCAGAACTCCTGAACCTCGAGGAAATGGCGGTGGACGATTTCTGGCCGATCCCAAGGCTGGGGAGATCGCGGAGGTGATGCTCCTGAAGCCGGAGACCACTCCAGAAGAGTTAAACTCCTCCTCTGTCCTGGACCAAGACGTCCTGAAAGAGATGAAGAAGCGACGCGAGGCTCCAAATGGATGCCTGCTGCCTTGTCGGGACGACCGGTCATGCCGTCGAAGATATGATAACACTCTTCGACCGGCCGAGTCAGAGGAGCCCGGGCCCTGGACTCCGAGTCGCTAGGAGCGACTCCAGTCTGAATATTATTCAGACTCGACTTGCGGCGGCGACGGTGTCGTCGACGGCGACCGCGACGTGGTACTTCGTTACCCACGTCGTGCGATATCTCAATGGCGACATCGGGAGCACTCACGGCTCCGTGTGGAACACTGTTACCCACACAGGAAGCGCGTTCCGCGTCTTCCTCTTCAGTTAAGGTCTGAGCGACCGTTTATGGACCTTGGTTACCCACCTGGCAGGCGCTGCCTGGCGCCGCCACCTTCGAAGCTTCATCCACCGGTCTAGACTCCGGTGGGGATCGAGGGCTACCCGCACAGGACTGCCGCGCTCGATCAGGTGCAGCTCCTGCTGCCACCACTTCCGTGGAGTCGTCCAATACGTCGACGACTCCCAAATAATCTTTGGATGCTACGGCATCCTGGCGGCCCTTGCGGGCAGCCCAGTTCCGAACAGAGGTGGGAACATGACTCACCAATGCTCTGTCGGATACTGCAGGGCGGCTTGCACCAATTGCTTGCCGCGCCAGTCAATCCAGGGCTCATGCTTCTCGAGCCATGGCATGCCCAGGATCAAGTCATACTTGTCCATCTCAAGAACAGTGAACTGTTCCGAGCTGTCAAAGTCCTCGAGCTTGACAGCTAGATCCATGTGGATCCGGGGAACGGTGATCACCTTCCCGTCAGCCAGTTGCACTGACACTGTTCCTTTGCCTGTGCTCTCTCTCAAGGCATCGGCCAACTTGTTGCTGTTGCTAGCAACCGCCTGGCGGCGTGCGAAGTTCTTCGACGCCCCAAAATCAATGAGGACACGAAAAGGGAGTTCGTATTCTCGTACACGTGCGTGTACTACAAGCAGCCCACCGCTGCCCTTCTCCGCTTTGAGAGTGCACAGACTCTCAGGGGCTACGTTTCCATGGTGCGCGCCACCCGCGCACTGCTCATGAAGACTTAGATCTTCCCCAGTAGGGCGCCCCACCCCTACTGGTCGCCTGCGTTCACCTGGCCTCGGGGCCGCGGCTTCTGCCAGCGACCCTTGAGACCTAGAGGTCTGGGAGGAAACCGCTTACGCTGTCCTCTTGCGGGGCAGGCCCGTTTCATATGGCCCAGCCTTCCGCGGCCGTAGCAGCGGACGTCCTGCTGCTCGGCGAGTCCGAGTTCCATGGGGACAGGTCCACTGGGGGCTGTGCGATTCGCACTCGGCGTAGAGCCCCCTGGCCACGCAGATGCTGGCGTGCGTGCCTGGTGATGGCTGTACTCCTCCTGGAGGGCTACTTGAATCGCCTCTTCGAGGGTGCTGGCCTGCACCCGGAACAATTGCGGGCGTGCAGGGCCCATCCGGAGGCCATCTATGAACACCGTCACCTTGATGTGTTCATGGAGTGGGTTTCCCACTAGGGATGCAGTGAGCTCCCGCATCTCTTGGATGTATTCGTGCAGCTCACGCTTTCCTTGTTTACACGAGAGGAAGCGTGAGCGCTGGCGGTACTCATAGTTCGCCGGGAGGAAGGCGGCTCGAAGTTGTTCACACAGCTGAGCCTAGGATGCAAAGCATCCCGGCGTAGTTGCTTCACGCGTGTACGCCCAGCTCTTAGCACGGCCGCTAAGGTTGGAGAGGGCGAAAGCAACACGGAGTTGCTCGGTCGAGATCAGAGCTGCGTCCATGGCGAGCTCTACTTCTCGAACCCAGAAGTGAAGATTTTCACCTTCCTTCCCTTCGTACGGGTTCACCTTCAGCCACAACGGCTTCTGGTGAGATGGCTTTACTTCTGCCATCGGGGGTTGCATGCTTCCCCGCACGTGGGCGATAAGCCCACGTTCATAAGTGGCGAACGCATTGACGCGTTCGACCTGCTCGGCTGGCGTTGCCGCTACCAAGCTCTGCAAGGCCTCCATAACGAAGATGCCTGCCATCTTTCGAACGGCCTCGTACTGAGAGTCATTTAGATGAGGGAGCTCATTCCGGTCCATGTTGACCAGAACTCAGAGGTTCAGGTAGTCTACCCGCGTTGGCGTGGATTGACTACAAGTGCTACCAAGTGTGACGGGTCACACGGCACCTTGCGCAGAGGAAGTGACAGCTTCCGAGAGTATACAAACTCTCAGTGAACAGCAGTTCACTAGTCCCTGGCCTAAAGGGACAACTAACCAAGACTAGGTAGATTTAAGACTGAGTGTATTTATAGGTGTTTCTAAATCCATCTACATACTAAATGCAAGTCACCTATAGAGTATCCTAGATGTTATCCTATTGGTTGGCTTTGAGGACATGTAGCCATGGTGTGTCCACACCACATATCCCTGAAGAGTGACAGGCACTCTTCCATGTAATCCCGTTACACCGAGGGCCGCCGCCTCTGCTGCCGTGTGGTGCGGAAGCCAGTCTTCGGGACTGGGTTCTGGGGAGGCAGCAGGTTGGACACACCGCGAACTGCTGGAGAAGGTGCAGCAAGATAGATATGATGCCAGTGGTGGAGCCGCAATAGTGATGCAGGTATGGGTGTAGCCTGTAGCAGATGATAAACTCACCTAAGTAGTGAGTTACTATCAATATGACCTAAGCAAGGTTTGATTATCCCTAACCCTAAATGGACCCAGGTGATCTGCCGAGCAAGGGGTTCATAGTGAAATCTAGTATAAAATGGCTATTAAACTGGCAACAGCACCAATCTGATATTCTGCACTGCCAGCCCAGTAGGCATATCAAAACCGCAGCTTTTGATACCTAAAAACTCACAAAACTCACCCAATCTCTCCTCTTTCTATTGGCGCAAACAGTACCTCAATCTGATGATTCCTCTTGAAGCTATCCACATTTTGACTTCACTGCCTATACAGTATACAAGCCGAGTATACACATGGGAGAGGCCTTCCTGCGCCATGGCATAACTCCGATCAGCGTAGCGCCTTTAGAGCATCTCCAACGGTGTACCTTCCTCACTGCTACCTTTGACAGCCACGGAAATATCCAGGATAATTATTTAATAATTAATAGGATACCATTCCCATTTCCTCCCCTGCAAAGCGTACTTTCACGTCTGGGGCTATTGAAGTCAACTTTTGTGGCCTGCAGCAGCGTGAAGGATACTCGATGGAGATCGTTTCCAGTGGATTGAAATTTTTGACGTGAGCAGGGGTGATCAAGGCGCCAGCTGGACGAAGCGTGGCAACCGCACCAACAATTCTTGAAGCAGAGGTGAAGCTGTTCGACGGTGCCGCATGGAGAGAGAAAGGGAAGATCGACGAGCTGGTGCGATGTAATTTTTGATCACAAACGATGTACAGCTTCGTGAATATTCATTCTCGAAAAACTACCCCAACGCGTGTCCACTGACCTCAAGCGTCCAAGTACAGGTGCTCTGCTGATTCCAGCTGATTCCAGTCTGCACCGAAAATGGCCAGCACAATTCGGTGGAGTTTCAGCGAAGCCGCCGTGGCAAGTCGTGGCTCAAAGCACCTTTTTAAGCTTTACAGTACAAGGTGAAGCCGCCCGCAACATGCGTGTAACTTCTACGGCCGTGGCCGTCATTCTCCTGACGTGGACGTCCAACGTCTTTTCACGACGCAAAATATCCGTTGTTTTCAAGTCTTCGCTGCAGAGATAGAGAGACCCCACCAGTGCTGGTACAATGTACGAACAGCGGTCGGCGACGCTTGTTGCTGCGACCATCCTCAGCGGGTACCTATTAGCTGTGTGAGTGGGGACCGACTTTGTTGATGCTGCATCAATGATGCAGACCCAGCGCTGCAGCGGCGAGTTTATCTCTCAAAAAAAAAATTATTGCGACCAGCTGGCTGATCTCGACCAGCCCAGACTGCATCCTGGCTCATCAGACTGCGCTGGCAAACATTTCGGGGCTCAACAGATTTGCAGTGTCCGCAGCAGCTTATTATTAATAGTCAGCCCCACGAACACGGCTCGCAATCATAGCGGCGGCAACCGCCTACAGTACATGTAAGTTGCACGGTGCAACTTGCACCCTTCACAGTAGAGCTCCTCAAAATTTGCGGCGGCATCGAGTGGACTCTTGGTGCGGATTTTCCCGAATTTGCCACGTTGCAGTTTGCAACGTTTGAGTCGTGCAACGTGACGACCGCCTTCTCTTGACCAATCAGAGTACTTTACGATCTCTTTTGCACCAATAATATCTCGTATCATACACCTAGCCCCCAATACGGAATGAAGTCAGAAAGGCAGGGTGGAAGAGGCGCGTCGGTGAGTAACGCCGACCCTCATATCGGTCTCTGCGCTGCACACAAGCCAGCGCTGCACTGCCCCGCGCGAGGTCTCCACGATGCTCTTCATTCGCGAAAACTTCGAGCGACAGACATCCGTGAGGACCAGCGGCTCAAGTAGGAAACAGCAGCAGGATGCCGAACAACAAAATGTCCAGCTCGACGGTCGGTCGACGCATGCGGCCGATCCGCGCCACGCCCGCAGCACTGAAGGCGCAGGTTTCGCAGCACGTGCCACAGCTCGTGGTGCGCCCCACCAACCACGGAGGCGAGACGCTCCAGGTGGCTATGGGAGGCACCGCCATCGAGCGCTCAATGGTGAACGTAGGCTCCATCGCCGTGTATCACGTTAAGCCCGTGATCTCCACTGACAACAAGCTTGGCAAGAAGACGACCATCTTCGCTGTGCACGTGCAGAACGCTATCACCGGTCGCAGCTGGGTGGTGCACCGCCGATTCTCGGACTTCATGATGCTGCGTGGTCTCATCACCGAGCACTTTAAGCTCTTCGGTGACGAGTTCCCGCGCATCTCGGGCTTAGTCGACGATCTCTACTTCCCCAAGAAGCACAAGTTCCGCCACAAGATGGGCAAGGTGGTTGAACACCGCTGCGACGCCTTCTTGGAGTACCTTATGGGCTTGCACCGCCTTCTCATCAGCCAGAACTACCTGGTTCGTCGCGACATTAGCCCCATTGGTCTCTCCATTCTGCGTGGGTTCTTGGGCAGTGCCATCGTGCAGGACCCGAGCCACAAGGCTTACACGTTCCACAAGGCCATCTTGCCGATCGAGCTTAACCCGGCGGATCGCACGCCTATCAACCAGTGCGGATCCCTCACTACAGTTCTGGAAGACGACGCCGAGTACGAGGTGGAAATCGAAGACGCCGAACCTGAACCGGAGGCAGACGTTGCCTCTCGCGACGGATC
Source organism: Phytophthora cactorum (assembly GCA_016864655.1). Lineage (NCBI taxonomy): Eukaryota > Oomycota > Peronosporomycetes > Peronosporales > Peronosporaceae > Phytophthora > Phytophthora cactorum. Next base: position 245,494 of record NHQK01000045.1, read on the forward strand.
TACGGAGGGTACGGAGGATTCTCTGTCGGAGGATATGAGTGACGGCGAGGACACCGAGGAGGAGCTGATGCGCATTTCGGAGATCGTGGACCGACGACGCTCGCACAAGTACGCCCGCAACCGTCGCGTGCTGCTCTTCCTTCGCAAGGACGGCGTGTCGGATGGCCCTAACGCTACAGACTCGCCTACCAATTCAGACGATGCTCCCCCTTGCACTCCGCGACCACACGACCGTATCCACACCGATAATATGTACGTGCGCGCGTCCGAGATGTTGCGACCGTCCGAGATGGCCACCAAACCGGTATCAGCATAATCGACATCCAAGTTTTGCCGCGGACCTTCGCAGCCACTGCCGCCATCACATCAAACAGACAGCGACGGAACTGATCTGCGAGATGGTATGCAGTGGCTGCACCGCCAGCATTGAACTAATTGAGAGCCGCAACACCACCGACTGGGGGTGGTACAGCTGCGCGCGGACGCGAACTGAAGCTCCTCGACGCACACCAAAACCCATAGCACCCGCGCCTCTCGATGCAATTTAGACTATTTAATATCATGAACGTTCGTTGTAATCCCTCAATGTTCACAGCTTTGGTCTGCATCGCTTCCATTATCTCGTCAGTACGGTTTAACTTATCATACCCCAGACCAGTGAACCGGTCTGGCCTCGTCAATCTGTGCAAATTTACCCAATCATCTTATCGGCAACGTCCCCGTTTCAGCCAATCCTCACACGCGATATAGCCTGCACGGAAGCGCGCCACTCCATTGAAAAAACGGCGGCAAACCTCAATAATGGCGCTAGGTGTGAAGGAAAGCGTGAGCGGCAAGCTGTACCAGTTGACGGCGGACGGCACCGAGGAGCGTGTATGTGGCGGCAAAGGTGCCGTGTACCTGAGCGGTCCCAAGGTTGCGTTGCGCTGTTGCGGCAAGACGAGCATCGTGGCTACACGTCAGACCAAGCAGAGCGTGTTACGGCAAGGCGACGTGCTGCTTCTCGGACTACGTGACGCCTTCTACGCTAACGGTACGCTCACTAAGTACGAGGTGGTGGACACGGACGCGGCGCCGCCAAAAGTGGCGCTGCACGTGCTGCCCACACGCGTCCCCAGCATCACCATGAGCTCGGCAGCCTCCAGTCGCCCTAAAGCCATAACGAAGCGAGCTCCAGCCGCCACAGGCGCAAGACTTGTGTCTTCCTTCTTTGCCAAGAGAAATGCCAGTCCAAGTCCTAAAATACAGGAGAAGAAACAGGTGAAAAATGAAGATGTTGACGATGTCACAGCCTCAAGCACAGCAGAAGACGTTGAAGAAGAGGATGAAGAGCTAGCACCATCCACAAGACGGCGTGGCAAACGCACGAGGGTGATTGTAGAGTCTGAGGACGAGGCAGACACCAACAGCTCCAAGATGCAGGACTTGAAGGTGGACTCGGACGTGTCGTCGCCTGGAGAGGACGATATTTTCGAAAAAGATCTGGAAAAATCAACATCTGCAGCAAAAGACTGGATGGCGGCATTTGGACGCAATGGAGTGAAGAAGCACAAGTCGGAGAGTAGCAATGTGGACGGTTGGAGAAGTAAAAAGGAGGTTAAACCCAAGAAACGCGCGGAATCTACCACATCCAGGAGGTTTACGTACGAAGACAGAAACAATTACGACGACTCTGATGAAGACGAGCATTATTCTCGCTCCCATGACGAAGTCGGACAGCTTTTGGAAGAGTGCGAAGGGATTGCACGGAAACTGCGGCAGTCCGTGAGAAATTGGTCGGGAAATGCCGCCAAATCGGCGTCGTCGAGTCCGTCCACGTCGCCTGGTGATGCTACAGACGAAGAGGAAGCCGTTCACATGTCGTTGGCGTCGATCAATGGCGGAGATCGACGCGTAGTCACTCAGAATGACATCCCAGATATCTGCGAGACGCTTGAGTTGAAGCCGTACCAGGTGGTTGGCGTTAACTGGCTGTTGCTACTCCATGAGAACAAAGTGTCCGGAGTGTTGGCAGACGAAATGGGACTCGGTAAAACTGTGCAGACGATCTCGTTTCTGCTGCTTCTGAAGTCGTTGGAACAGTCAGACAAGAGCTCGGCTGGCCCCCATCTGGTTGTTGTACCTGCAAGTGTGCTGAACAACTGGACACGCGAGTTTTCGTGGATCGCACCGAAGTTGCGTATCGTCACGTACCATGGGTCGAAGGACCACCGTCGGGAGCTGGAAGATACGCTGGATAGCGACGATTTTGACGTCATGCTCACCACTTACGCGTACTTCGAGCGTGATACGTGTCAAGAGGAGCGCGCGTTCCTGCGAAGTTTCCAGTTCGGCTACATGATTCTGGACGAGGGACACAGTATCAAGAACTCGAACACGTCGCGTTTTAAACGCATCACAGCTCTGCGTGCGCGTACGAGACTCGTTTTGAGCGGCACTCCCATCCAGAACAAGCTGAATGAACTGCTGACGATGCTGAGTTTCCTCATGCCACGGATGTTCGACCACGGCTCTGATGAACTCTTGAGCTTTTTCGACGGAAGCGAACAGAAGAAATGCGAAAAAGTGCGCAAGATCTTGGCTCCGTTCATCCTTCGACGAGAAAAGAAGTACGTGTTGAGTCAGCTGGTGCCGAAGACCATCTCCTTCGAGCTCGTCAAGGTGGGAGAAGAGCAGCGCAAGGCGTACACCGAGTTGCTGGAGTCCGTAGTCAAGCGTCGAGAGGCTCAAGCAGCGCGAAAAGCTGCAGCAAAAGAGCTCAAGAAAAACAAGGGCAAGGACCACAAGGCTGAACGTCGACTACGTGAATTGATGGGGACCTACGCTACGCCATCTGGAGGCGAACCTACTGCCATGTCCATTTTTACGCAGTTGCGGAAAGCTGCCAACCATCCAGTGTTGCTTCGCAGACATTTCGTGTCGGATGAAGTGCTGGAGACCTTGAGTCGATGTCTGCATCGAGCTGAAGCCTTCGGCAACCAATGCTCTATCAGTCGCGTACGCCAGGAGCTCGAGTCTTACAGCGACTTTGAACTGCACGACCTCTGCGTACAGTACGAAGCGATCGATGAGCTGCGCCAGCTGCAACTGCCTATGGAAACTCTCCTGGCGTCTGCTAAGTTCGATTACTTGCGAACATTGCTCCCTAAACTTCAGAAGGAAGGCCATCGTGTCCTCATCTTCTCGCAGTGGACGAAACTTCTGGACTTGCTGGAAGTACTCATGAGTCACATGGAGTATCGGTATCTGCGGTTGGATGGGTCCACTGATGTCCAGGAACGACAAGGTCTTATCGACACGTACAACGAAGACAAAAACATCTTCGTCTTCTTGCTGTCTACGCGTGCAGGTGGTCTCGGTATCAACCTTACCGCTGCAGATACGGTTGTTCTGCACGACCTGGACTTCAACCCGACTGCCGACGAGCAGGCGTGCGATCGTTGCCACCGAATTGGCCAGACCAAGCCTGTGTCCATCTACAAACTTGTGTCGGAGAACACGGTCGACCAAGATATCTACAAACTCGGAGAGTCCAAGACGGAACTCAATCACAAAATTTTGGACAAGCTCAACGCACACGGCGATGGCAAGAAGAAGGCCAAAAAGTCGGATGCAGTCACCGTAGAAATGTTGTTAGCATCTGTCATCTCCGACTACAAAAGCGCACAGGTGGAAGTGGAGCAAGAGTGAAAACTGGAATTATCGCTTTAGGAACGGATTAATAGAGTGAGTGGGCTGCATGTAGAATAGTACTTCAAAGTACTTGAGAATCTCAAGTTTGATTGTGGCCGTGTCTGGATAAAAGTATCGAGTGGCTTGGTCATTTCATCTTGGGCGTTGGCATCGACGATGGATCGCTTCCTCTTTTGTCTCCAAACTGTCAATAAATTTTGAAAAAAGAGAGTAATACGACTACTATGCAGTTTTTGCTACCGTACCAGGCGACCGGGAGTGCTCAAGTTGCCAGTATTTTGTGCGCTAGGGACAAACTGCGACAAAATAACGATATTAGTCACCTTGGACAGAAAGATTTTTTTCTTTAATACGTACGATGCTGTTGCTCTCGCGGCGGGCCATTTCTTCGTCCGATTCCTCTGTCAAAGGAGGAAAAGGCGGGGTATCACGAAGGTTTAGCGGCATGTCATCGCTGTACGTGTCATCGTAGTCGAAATCGTCGTCTTCCACGTCATCATCGTAGTCGTCGCCTGCTCCCAATCGAAGACTCAGCAACTCCGTCGTCTGCCGGATCTGTTCTACCATGGAAGTGATTTCCGCCAAGGCGGCCGGGATCAAATCTAGTGGCATTTCGGTGCGTCGTGGTCCCGAGTCAATTGTTCGCCGAGGTTCTGCTGGGCCTGACTGGGAGGCTTGTCGTGGGAGTCCAGAGTTCATTCGATGCGTTGTTGTCGGCCGCTTCGGGAACAAGTTTCGCGCACTGGAACCGCTCACTGGTCTGGAAAACTGAGCCAAGTCACGCGTGCTATCTCCTGTATAATTCGATTCGATTGATACTTTGCCCTGCGAGTCTTCGCGTTGAGAAGGACGGATACGGGCTTGTCGAGGAACAACAGCACGCGAAAAGCGACGGACGGGTTTGGAAGCGCGGTCAGCTATATCTTTGAGTTTGTCTCCCAGCTTCTTCGCCCGATAGATGGTACGTAGTGACACAGACATCCGTCGCTGCTTCAGTGACTTTTCCACGACCAAAGTGAGCTGATTGTGCACTTTTGCCTTCTCAGTGGGGGATTGAATGTTCATGTTATCAAGCTGTCGCTTGATTACTGTTCGCTTCATACGCTCACCGAACTCTGGATACTCTGCAGCTATCTCGTTAAACGCGTGTTTGCTCAGTACGTTGAGATCGCAGATATTAACGGCGCGGACAGTGTTCGTACGACGTACGTCAATGACAAGTGCCGTCTCTCCAAAAAAGTTTCCGTCTCGTAAGTAAATACGCTTCTCCGAGTTCTCAGGGTCTGGAATCAAGATTTCTACGAGACCTTTACGGACGATGAACATTTCTTTGCCGATGTCGTCGCAGTAAATGATAGTGTCACCTGGCAAGTACACTGCTGTTTCCAACGCCAGACACACTTTGCCTAAGAACCGCGAGTCGGATCCAGCGAAGAACGGTACGGTCTTCACCAAATCCTTGTACAAATGCAACGCGATCGTCGTTTTAAGTGGTTTGGAAATACCAGGCTGGTTTAACAGCATCATGTCTGAGTATGCACGTTGCTGTAAAAAAAGGTGGATAGATAATGTGAGGACACCGGGTTTTACGATGAAAAAGGGTAATGACACTTACGTTGATCCAGAGATAATCGTAATTCCTGCGGACACGGTGCTGCAGCTCCTCTGGTAGTTCGTAGTACTTCATCTCGGCTTTGATCATGTCCATCCGGTTCCGAAACTGAGCTTTTTGTTGGTCCCAACTCATGAGTAGAGCAAGAACGTTGCCGAAGAGGAAAGATGAAAACACTGTTCCCAACATGAGCACGGTGATGCTCATGTAGTAGAGCTCGATGCTCGCGTGCAGCTCGGGATTTTTTAGCTTCGCGATGCTGGAGTATGTGGTGCTCTCACCAATCCCCAGGAACATGAGCATGATGATATGCACGCATTGGACGTACATAGGTGCCAACTGTGCCACACAAAGCATGAAGTTAATCAAAGTTTTCTAAAGTTTGACGACACAGAATCTACGAACCTCTGCTTCGGTGCAAACCACTTGGCCATGGATATCATAGCATTCGTTAAACAAACTTGCCCATATGCATGCGAAGAGATGCAATCCCATGGCAAGACCTAAAAAGCTGACGATGAGATTGTAGTACTTGGCGTATTCGCGGAGATATTTCAGCAATCTGCCGATCCGCAGCAGTTTGGGGATCTTCTGGAGCTTTACGATTTTCAGAGATTTGCCGGAGGATTGGACAAAGAGTACCAAGGGGAAGTTGGAGACGAGATCCACGATAAACCATGAGTGAAAGTACTTGCGTGCTACTCTCTTGGGATCCATCACCACCTCGCCATTTGAAACGATACCCGTGCGCAATGTCATGACCATATCTGTACAGCAACCATGTTTACTAAGTAGTTAGCAAATAAGACCAATAGCAGTGGTGTTTTGGGGGGATGGTATACCTGTGATGAAGTAGACATCGATGAAAGTGTTCATGCCGTTCAAATGACTCCAATCGACAAACTGGAAGCCGATGATGAACGGAATCTGTAAGTATGCATACTTGTTAGTGAGTCCTTTTGTCCAGTTTTGATTAAATATTCTGGCGGCACTTACCATCACGCAGACATAGAAAACCAAACACACAGTCGACACTTCCCATGCTCGGCGCAGCTTCGAGTTCGGGTGAATCATAAAGCGGCTCGTGTTGAGCTTCCGGTCGTGGTAAATATCGATCGAATGTGCATTCATCGACTTGGCCATCACCGCCAGCTTGCCGATCACCTTCCAACTCCGTCGTTTGTCGGCCCCTTCGGTAAACTCTATCGCTTTGATCGTCTCGATGGCTGGATCATTGGCTTGCCGTGTTTGTCTTCGAGCCATGTCGTTGGTCTCCACACCACATTCATTTCCTTGTACTGTAGGCGTCAGGATTTCTGGAAGCACGGGTCCCAAAGCGATACTCGGGTCTGTTGCAACTGGAAAAAGTTCATCTTGTGTGGCATCTTGGGGAACTAATGGTGACACAAGTTTGGCCAGCAGTGCTGCCTCCTGGTCGGCTGTGGGTATCAAAGACTCAGCTGGAGAAGTGCCTGAGGCTTCTCTGATCGCTGTCTCACATTCCGGTACCACACGACTACATGCGCTGATGTCGCTGCTCGGTCCCTTCATACTACCCATGTTGCACTGGGCAAGTTGTCTGAAGACTGGGCACTTGGTTTATCGAGCATATTTTCACCGTTGCATGTGGTTGAACGTCCCTACATTAGCACCAAGTTGAGTCGTTTTGCTGTCATAAATAGTTGCCAGCCAACCCCCGTCCACATGTTTGAAACGGACAAGAGCTGGGCGTATCAAGTTGCGATAGCAGTTCTAAAAATCCTGTAGCGATGCAAATGCAGTCTATTGGGTTTCCTATTAGTCCTAAGCGTCAAAACCTGATAGAACAGGTCTACAGCACGCACTCAAACCACTTCACCGGCTTCTTCGCGGCACTGAAGAGACCGTCGCCGTTGTAGAAGGTCGTGTCGGCGTGGTTGAGAGATGTCACATAGAATTGGTCGTTATAATGATCCCCGAACTGTTCAAGCGGGAGGCCGCCAGCACAGCTCTGGAACTCGACCAATCCATCGTTCTCGTTCGACTTGTGAGGAAGTCCAGCGCCTAGGAGCCAATACATAGGCTGGTAGATTGACAACAGCCCCAAGTACGAGTTACTGCACATTGCTGCGTGAACGTGAGTCCGGTAGACTTCTTGAGCTGCCTCATACCCAGCATTTAGCTCCGTAGAACCCAGTTTCCCTCCTTCATACGCAAGCGACTTCGTAGCTGCAAGTACGGGGCATTGGCCCGTGACGTTGCCGATGATCTCCATAATAATAGTGTGCTCTCCGTTGCAGGATTCCAGGGCATAGTCCGTGCCCATACTTCCTGACATTGGAGGGCTCGTAGCAACCCACGAGCTGCTGTTAGCGAGCGTGCATTTCCCAGTCGCGATGGCTCCTGCCAGCATGAGCCCGCCCATCGAGTGCGTGACAACGATTGTGTCCGCAATTTCGGTCGGTGAGCCCGATTCTGTCACGGAAGCTGCCAGGTCACACATGATCTGCTGTTGGGTGTCGTTATTCCAGCCGGTCTCCATGGAATTCCAGATCAGGTACTTGAATTCCGTGCAGCACGGAGCATGGTCCGTCATGTTGCCCCAGTAGTCGCTGAACGAGTCTTGGAGCCCCGCTTTCGCGTAGTCAACGCCCAGACCATGAATAAAGAGACACGGACGCGGCGTCGACTTGCAGGAGCACGTAGTGGCAGCAAGTTCGACTTCCGAGTTGACGTCCAGGCTTCGCGACTCGCTCTCGGGGATCACATCTCCCGTAAGCAAGGCAATAGTAGTTTCCGTCGCGGCGGTGGCGTTCACGACACTCTCGCACTCGCTCATGGCGCTGCCACTGAGCTCCGGCGCCGTAATCGTCACACGCTTCTTCAAATACTTGATTCTGATCTCCAAGTCACTGCCGTAAACGTGAACACCCGAAGAACCAGACGCACACACGGCCAGGCTGAGGCCTCGGAAGGCGACTTTGAATAGATTTCCCGGCGAACACTTGATCTTAGCGCCATCTAAAGTAGCGTTGGCTACTTGGGTGGCGTCGTTGAGCGCTAGTAGCATGTCGTTGAGAGGTGGCAGCGCCTTTAATTCCACACATTGGGACGTCGACGATGAAGATTGAGTTTGGTCGGTCTCGGACGTGGTAGTTGTCGAGTAGGCGATACCATCGACCAACATGTGCCGGGTGAGGGTCGAGCCTTCGGTGAAGTCCACGTACCCGTCGTACGTGACGCTAAGACCGTCTTTCGACACGATGGGGTTAGCATATACGTCAAACTCGGGGTGGCCGTAGATCTGCATCGAACCGCGTTTCAGCGTGAAGTGGAGCTTCAAGGAGGGCCATTCCGTGGTGCTAGTACGGAGGTCACCGTGGACGGTTCCTTTGCCCTTCTCCGCACTGGAAGCTGTCGTCGAAGTCGTGAAGGCGACGAATACAACGCACACGAATGCAATGCACCGGAGAGGATACGTCATTGACCACATCGTCCTAGTGAGATATTCGTACCGGTAGCAGCCTTGGCCTTTCGACTCAACTTTGAGCTTTGGTTCTAAGCGGGAAAATGTGTTGTGAGCAGCTGGTCAGCTGTAAGTTTTGCTTTGACCGTAAGTTTATACAGTTCGTGACAGTTCATCGAGGGGAATCGAAAAAGAAGGGCAATAATTGGATGGTCACTGTCGAAACGCGATGGGCTTGTACCGGTGTGTTCATAGCATGCAACCCAGGCGGTTGCATGTTGATGTTCACGGATCGATCTCCACATGGCATCACGCTGATCGACGGCTCGCGTCAGAGCAAGGCTTGCAATCCAGAGCACCCAGTCACGCGGCGCGTGAGCCTCCGGCGCAAGCTGAGCCGCCAGAGTACATGTACGAGGCGCGTCTTCCCTTTTTTAAAGCTAGCAAGTTTATTCGAGTGATGACATCTTTCCAAACCCATAAACACCCAGCCAGCGTGTTTTTTCCTGGCAGAATATTGTCAGATTTCACAATGGATAGTGCGAGGGTATCATAGATTATTTCGTTTCAGTTTTTTTACGACAAAAAGGTAGCTAACTTGTACGTTTCCTCCGACCCTCAATTATAGATATAAGCTTGCATGGGTGAAAAATCTTAGGAGTTTTGTTAGCAAGAATTTCTTCGGAATTCTATCACGCAGCATGTTCGGAAAAGTTACATGTAGTTTTTAAGCTAAAAGCAATAGAAAGCGTATTTTAATACGCTTTCTATTGCTTTTTCTACTATATAATACTGGTTATTGGAAAATTTTAAAAATCTAAAAGCTTTTAGAATGTATTATATTACATAGGTCCAATAATCTGTAGTATATTACTTAAGTATACTAATAATTGCTTGACCGTATTCTTGAGATAAAAACAGCTACGGTCCATTCCATATGGTACCAGGGAAAGGTATCAAAATGTATTTTTACTGTAGCAAATCACCTGAAATATTTCCAGCAAAACACAAAAATGTTTTCATTATAATAAATGGTGGTCAGAGTGCTTTCAGATAGGTTTTCAGACGGTGATTATTGGCCTATCACAGGGTCAGGAATTTCAACTCATTTCAGATCGCGATATGAATCATAAAAGCTACTATGGAAACCGGAAAGTTTTCAGCCAATGAGATAATTTTGAGTGGCATTTTTCTATCGTATCTGAAAATCGATCTGAACGCAACTTTGACTACCCCTACTGGTATTGCTGAAGCCCATTCGAATTATTTTCCGTAAATTCCAGCTCAATATTTTATTTTATTTTCCGAGCCCGTGAATCATTTTAGTAACAAACTTGCTGCTGAGCGATTTTAATACATGACTCACTCTTTACTTAAGTAAGTCCAATATAATGCGCACCCTCCCGGTACAGCGCAAACGATCTGGTTTTGGCCCAGATCGATTGCTTTGCCGGCGGGAAATTGCCACCGGGAAGCTCGTTGGTGACACCAATGGTGTATCTATCGACTTGATCATCAGGTTGATGCTGGGCGATATCGATGAGCTGTACAGATGAACCCCTCGGTAGTAATCGCTAGCCTTGGAATACCCGCTGACAGGATTACGAAAGTGGATCCCAAAGTTTACAAGCATAAGTAAATTTTCCCTCTCACCTCTCACTTGTAATATGGAATACAAAATCACCTAAAAAATTCTATTCTGAGGTGCTTAACTATGGAAAAGTCACTGCTGTGCAGCACGTCCGAAGTAGTCAAGCAAGGGCATCTCTGCTGGCGCCCTTCCTTCTCACCTAATTCCTCTCTCAGGTCTCCCTGTATCGTCCTAAGCCGCCCGTTGAATCTCCTCGAAAAAGCATCCACTTGAGATGCTCCTTAACATCTTCAGAATCAAGCCACACATCGTCGTCGTCTGCTTCACCCCAGGCTCCTCGAACGCATCTATCGGGTTGGACAGCCTTCCACTTTGATCCCACTGAAGGCTTCATCGCTGGTGGGCTCCAAAACGTGTACCATTTTGATGGCACAGGTGGTTGTGCTACCCCGTGACAAGAATACCCTTAGATAAAAATGGGTTGCCGGCGCTATGACTACGGAAGGGTTCATCTGTACCATATTGGTAATTGATACGGTTGCCCAGGACACCAAATGGAGATTTGCTCCCTATGAGACCTGTGTTGCACCGTGCAAGTGCAATGCACCGGTGCGATTCGCTCTGCAAATACAGTATCCGGATGATTGTCGACCAGCAGGCTTGTCTAATTGTGGGAAATGGGGCTGATTTCCCACACCGTCCCGATTTTTGTTTCATGGACATAGTTTAGTACATGTATTACAGATGAACCTGTCTAAGATGAGCTTGCATATCATGATATCCTATCGTACTTGATACGATTTGATTCCACCAGACTAGTAGACTTGCTTTTTGTATTGACACTTGATAATACTGTCTAACTTGAAACTTGATACATTCTGATGATAGAAAAAGCGGCCTGTTGAGGTCAAAATCAAAGGTTTTGGTCGGAATTAGGGCCCTTCATCAATACGAAAGTACATGTAATCACGTGTCCATCTATTCTAAGCACTTTTCACCGGAAATTTGCCTCGATAAGGGCCGTAGTAAAGACCTGGGGATCGTCTCGCATATCTCCATATTTTCCCGATATTTACATATTTATAATATTTCATTCGAATTTCACTAAATTTCATAAATATGTACCACATCAACCGTCTTAACTTGACCAACTTGCTATACTTGATCAAAAGTTGTTCCACCGGCCGTATTAGCTAAGGGAGGTTAATCTGTAATACTTGGTACAGAATCTGCACGACTTTGGCTGTATCAGGGCTCCTTACGGTAGCTTTAGATCGTACAGGACGTCCAGTCCTTGCTGAAAAAGTGTATGCAAACTTCTTAGCATCTTGATCACAGCGCAAATAATCTCGTGAAGGCTGAGAATGGCCAACTCAAGAAGAGTACGCCATAAAAAACATTGCACGAAGTGGTAGAAGAGAAACACGAACGGTAACAACGCGCGTGCACAATTTCAACTTCCCTTTCCATACCAACACCATCAACGGTGTGTTGGCAGGTTTGAAGCAGTGCCAAGGTCTGATTTAAGATCTGAAACGTCTAATATTGAGCGTCCAAATCATGGCAACACACTCTTATTGCATCTGGACACTGACCAACCAATCAAAGTTGCGATAAAGATCGACGAGACCATCGAATTTCTGGGTATTTTCTGCTTCTCGCACCGCTGCAATGAGATGTTTGTGTTTATTCTCCATGAAAACTGAGAACAACCACAAAGATCTTTTAAATGCTTTGCAGAACTGCCAAGATGCAACACTGTTTTTTCGGCGGGATGGAAACTCGTAGACATAAATTCACAACAGTTTCGTGGTGTTCTAGCTACAGTACAGCACCAGTGGAGTCAAATTTCCGGTGGGAACGGAATGAATATCGGCAATCACTGATGAAATTCTCGTTGTTAATAGAGGGCGTTCTGCACTCCAAGTTACTTGATACAACACTTGTTACGAAGCAAAGCCTTTTAGGTGAAGATTTGATTCGGAGTAATCATTTTTAAATATTTAAAAGTACATTTTAGTATGTTACTTCTGTATTACTAGTATTAATAAGTGTTTTATTTTAAATTCCCAGAATTATAAAAACGCGGGAGATCCGGAAATTTCCCGCAATTAGAGGCCTGACGAGTCAGTGACGACCAGCAACGTGGAGTGTAATGGTACCCCTCATCGTAACGATGATCGTTGGCCGGCCAAAGATGATTAACCTACCTTAGCCCAAGGTCAATAAGTAAGGTTCCTTACCTTTGGCGGAGGCATTGAAGTTCCCGGGTATCTGGCAGAAAATGTCCACTGCCAGTGGTCCACTGGTGCTTGTACTACAAGCTACAAGTTGTAGCTCCCGCCTGTCGTTGAACATGATGTTCTTCAATCTGTCCCAACAGCCATGTTCAATGTACACAAGCGATTGATTTGGTCAGTGAAACTCTCAATGACTCGCGTCTGTTTGTGGTGCGTGGCTGGATGTGAAGAGTTTCAGCAATATTCAAGTCGAAAAAGTAGGCTTTGTTAGGGATAAAACCGAATCGACAGATCTTTCCACCACAAGATTTTCAGTAATATGTACATGTACAGTGTTGCTGCTGTTGAGAACAGACCACTGCCATCGAAAAATGTTACTGTAAGACCAAGCCACCGACGGAGAAACCAGGGCCTAAGTATGTGATTGCTATCGCCCCTATGCAATTGGGTGATGCACTAGCCGAGCGCCGATGCTACGCGGTAGTTTAGGTTTGGTCCCACTTGTTCAGACCCTCCCGCTACGGCGGGCTTGCACCTCCTTATGTACGAAAAATGAGTTATGGCCAGCCAAACAATATAAATACCTAAAACACCAATCGGTTTATCCTTAAACGAGTTTATCAAATTCATTCATCAGGGTACAAATTTGACTACAAACCACGGAATAATTTTAAACAATCTCTTAGTAGGGCTATGCGTAGGCTGGGATAGCTTACCAGAACGTCTGTTTGAGGTGTCGAAGATAGGGTCTTGCAGGTATTAATAGCTATAGTTTTGCTTATTCATAACAATATAGTTAACGGGTTCTTCCGAATAAAGTACCCTCTATACCCTACCGAATACTGTACCCACTACCATGGTCAATTATAATATCGGCTATAATACCCTGTTCCATATTAAAATTAAATTAAAATCAATCGTTTTCCAATTAAAATACCCTCTGATTTTAATCTGAGGGTATTTTAATTGGAAAACATACCCCACTTTTAGGGTATGCTGGCACTATAATACCGGTACTTTAATCGGAAGAATACGTTAATTAAAGTCTGAAATATGGCAACATTTATGCTCCTGGATATATTGCTACCCTGGTCGGCCGCGCGTCTCCTGCACCTGCTTCGCAGCCGCAGAACATGCTGTGTATGCACACTATCTCACTTCGATCGACAGAAAAACTACCCCTGTCAGAAGCGTCAAGGGATTGTGAGCTATTTGTTTAACCCCAGTAAAATTGCCCTATTCGCTTAATATAGCTGTTTGTATGAGGGCAGATTGGACCAAAAGTTAAACTTGGGTTTTGTATGGTTTGGTTGGGCAAAAATCGGTAGGACAAAATAATCGGAAATAAGAGGGATCCAATACTTTATTCATCAAATTTGTCCTACGACTGGACAAGATGACGATGTGCTGTCACATGAGGAAGCCAAGCATCTTATCCGGTCATTAACCGGAATTGCCGGTGGCCGACCATTGGAGGAAAATTGCTGGAAGGACTGCGTGGTCGCAATTTCCCATTACGAAATTAGCCACCACCACCACCAAGCAACCCAAGTGACGGCGGCAACTCCAGCGCGGGTCACAGCGAGGCTCCGAGCAGCCTACTGAGTATGCTGGACAACCAACACCCCGGAGGCCGCTACGACGACAAGGAGCTCGCAGAGCACACGAAGACGCTGCGAAACACGCCGCACATCAAACTGCCCAACTTGTCGAAGAAAGAAGACTACCAGGCATGGCTCAGCGAGGTGCCGTTGCCCTTCGAGAACCGCCTGCTGGACGAGACCACGTACGGTACTGAGAGGTTCGACTCCGTGGAAGGCTACAAGAGGCCCAAGTATGCTGAGTGGTACAAGGCGAGGAAGGTGATTGATTTCTCGGTCTTGGCGCTTTCGCTCTCCGTGGGCTTACTAACGACGCTCAAGATCGACTCCATACGTGACCAGATGGAGGCGCCGTCGCTGCTTTGGTAGCGCATTACCGGGCACTTTGAGGCGGGCGATGGCGTGAACCCGGACTACCTAGGACGTGAGCTGATGGACCGTCAGTTGCAGCCCAAGGAAGCTGTGACCAAGTACGTGCAGGACATTGTCGCGATGGTACGTCGCCTGCGACTTGCGAAAGGAGAGTTCGAGAAGTGAGAGCACGCGAGCCTGATCATCTCGAGCACGCTGTTGGTGCTCCCGGATCTAGCGAGAAAATATTTGCTATGGATCAACTAGCACGACCGCTGGGCCATGACGTTGGCCGAATCGACTGAGCGCTCGACTGACCAGTTACAGCAGCAAATGTCGATGCCTGAGCCAAGTCACATGCAGTCGAGTGTGACGAAATGAACAACGTCGGTCACAGGCAAGGACACGGTCGACACCGGAACAAGCACCACAAGGGCAGGTCGATGGACAAGAAGAAGGAGTTCAGCTGTGCGAACGGTGAGTAACAAGGACATTGGTACGCTGAGTGTACGGAGAAAACGGACATAGAGTTGAAACCTGAGCTGGTCCAACGCTTGAATGCGAAGAAGGGCAAGCGTCAGACCGTGTCGCTGGTGAACTCGGTGCACTGTATGCATCCGACCACGACTACTGAGGCGCCCCGTGGTTTGTTCGAGAACATGACACTGTACTCAACGCATCCGAGTGCGGGTGCGACTGGAGCAACGAGTGATGGGCGACTGCTGTCGCCTATCTACTCGCCAATGACGTCTTAGATGTTCAGCAAGAGCAGGTGGTGACACGAGTCAACGACGTCAACGTGCCCATGACGCCGCAGCATGCAGCCTGCTCGAGCCGTGCAACCTGTACTACTTGATCATGGTGGACTACGTGACCAACATGGACGAAGTGTACGAGATGTGCAGCCTGCTCAAGCTGTTCAAGGTGTACAGTCTGTTCAATTTGCAAGTGGTGTGCGACCTACTCAAGCTGTACAAAGTGTGGAAGTCACCCAAGGTGTGCAAGGTATACAGTCTACGCAACTGATGCAACATTTACACTTGTGCAAACAATGCAACATGAACTACATGACGCTGGCGTACCTCGCGGAGGACAAGCTCCGGTCACGCTGTCAGCGCGAGTGCGAGGGTAGCCAATTCCCTGGGCAATCACCCACTAGGGATCAATTGCTTTATCATTTAGGCCGAGCGGTTCGTGGGGATCTATGTTGGAGCCAGGGTGGTCCACGAGTGGGTCACTCAGTACTAGGGGATACCTATCAGGGTTACCATGCTGAGCTGCGAGGGCGCCAAGGACCTGAACTACAGTACGACGGTGAATAGTACGTTGGGTGGCGAGAACCAGAGGGACCGTACGACAGTGGATCATACGGAAGCGTATGGCAAGGACCTAGAGACGCGTACGTGCAAGGTGGCTACGGACCTGGCTACACCCCTCACTTTGGACACGAAGACTGGTCACGTGAACGTGCTGGACCTTGTGTGTCGCCGTCTCGTGGTCGCTCACTGATAAGAGGACCAGTTGAGAACCAGTTTCGTCGGCGTTCATCACCTCGAGGACGTGCTGGACCACAGTGGTCACCGTCCGTGGGCTTTCACCACCTCGTGGGCGTGATGGGTCGCGCAGGTCGCCACCGCGTGGACGATCACCACCAAGAGAGAGTGCGAAATATCGCCAGTCACCAACGCGTGGACCATCAAGACGTGGAAGGTCGCCACCACGTAGACGTGGAGGACATAGCAGATCGCCACGTCGTGGAGAATCTCGTGGTAAGCCGAGCCATTATGGACCACAGTGTGGCCACACCACCCCGCCTCAACGTGCTGAGAGCGGCCAAGAAGAAGGTGATGCGCACCATGACGAGACGCTGTTGGCGAATGCTGTGGAGCGCAATGAAGGCAACGGGGAAGCTGGAGGTTCGTCTCCTGGACGACGTGGTGTACACACCGAATGCCAAGTGAGCCTAATTAGCATGAACTCCTGCAGACTACGGTCAACTACATATTGACGTGTGTGTTCGACCAGAAGACTGTCTGGATGTCGAAGCCCGGTACCACTTTGAAATTTGTGATGCGAGACAATATCTACCGGCTCCGGAGTGAGTAGGTGACCGGCGTGATGGCCATGTCAATGACTAAGCAAGCTGTGGAAGAAAAGAAGACTATGGAGCTGTTGCATCAGCGCTTTGGCCGTCTGCACATGGCTTTGCTTCAGGTGATGGCAGACAAGATGGATTTGGGAGTAAAGTTCAACACGAGAGATCTGACCAACGATGAATGCATTGCGTGTGTTGTAAGTAAGTCCAAGTCGATGAGCCATAAACGTCTTCCTGTTCGCTCGACTAATTCACTTGAAGTTCTAGTTGTACGAAGAATGTGGCGACAGCGAGCAAAGCTACCATGTTTATGTTCATTGTGGGCATCGCTACGAGATACAAGTGGGTTTACCTACTCGAGAAGAAGAGTCAAGCTACCTGGCTCATCCTGAAACTGCTACGGGAGCTGGAGTCGCATCACAAGGATCACAAAGTGTTGCATGTTCGGTCGGACCAAGGTGGTGAGTTCTCAAGCAACGAGTTACATAAGTACAACTCTGGCCCACTTTAGAATCTACATTCGGTGTTCGGGCCATAAGATCTTTCAGTTTATTTTTTCTAGGGGAGTGCCATACAGCAAAATAATACTGAGCTTTTGCGCTATCGCGTGATATAGTTGGCTGCAAAATTTCATCGACGATTTTGGGTGACGTTGGATTTTTTATCGCAGCATCTTCAATTTTTAGCGATATCAAGCAAAAAGGGTATCTCTGTTTTGTCCAATAAAGATATCGAGTGTGAACCACACTAAAACGAGGTTAATTTGAAATGTCGATTCTTAAGTGGGCTAGAGTGATACTGCGCTGAGCACGGCATCGTGCAGCAGTTTACGAATGCGGACTCGCCACAAAAGAACGGGATAGCAGAGTGGGCAAACAGCATCGTGTTGCCGCGTATGCGGGCGCTGTTGACGGCCACGCACTTGCCGAACATGCTTTGGGGAGAAGCCTTGTTGCATATGGTGACTACCCTGAACATGCTGCTACCAAGATGTTGGTAACGGCTTCGCCGCACGAGAAGCTGTACGGACGGAACCCACCTCTGATTACGCTGCGTATTTGGGGATGAAATGTTCACGTGCGAGTGCCACCTGAGTCACGACAAAGGTAGGAAAAGCTGGAACCAAGGGCACGTATGTGTCTATTGCTCGGTTACAGTGACTCTACTAAGGGCTAAAAGTTCTTGGATCTGTCGACGTGTCAAGTGACGACTGCGCAGCGTGAGAACTGCCGCTTTCACGAGGAGCCCACAGTAGACGAAGCCTACGTGAAGCAGCTACTGGAGAACAAGTACCTGGACACTCTGCACGTGTTGACAGAGAATTCACCAGTGGTGAAAATCAAGACGAGCATCGACACCTACGTTGCAGAGCGCAGCGACCCTGTGCCTACGAGCATGGCATAGGAGCTTCAAGTAGTTGAGTGAGTTGAGGGCACCAAACAAGTGTCTAGTGGGAGTTCAATTGCGAATGACACCTCGTCGGGCGTCGAACAGCAGCAGGACAAGGAGACACCAACTGCCCCTCAGGTTGCATCTGCGGAAGTACCGGCATCAGTGATGGTGACGAAGCGACGCAAGCGCAAGGCGCGAATGCGACCGGTGAAAGAGGACACTGGATTTGCTATCCAGCTACCACCCGTCGAACCATGCACGAACCGACCGAGAAGGACACAAAAACCGAGCGTGAGACTGAGTGATTACGTGGTGGGCCAAGTGGTGGCACACGGCATGTATGTAGACATTCCTTCGACGTACAACCAAGATCGTGCGAGCAAGTTTTGGCCCCAGTGGCGGGCTGGGATGCTAGCGGAATTAGAAATAAGCACAAGACCTGGCGACTCGTACCGCGAACGAAGGCGAAAGGAGTATAGGTGACCACATATCGATGGGTGTTCGCGGTGAAACGAGATGAGCGTGGCCGCGTCAAGCGGTTCAAGGCTCGTCTTGCCATCCACGAATTCAAACAACAATTTGGCATCAACTACAGTGAGACGTATGCATCTGTGATTCGCTTTGAAACTGTTCGTGCGGTCATCTACTTAGCGCTACAGCGAGGATTGAGAAGGATGCCTTCCTGTATGGAGATCTCGCCGAACTGATATTCATGGAGCAGCCACCTGCGTTTCAAGTTGATGGTCCGGGCGCTGTATGCGAGCTCTCGAAGAGCCTCTATGGATTGAAGCAGGCGTCAAACGTTTGAAACTGGACTTTACATTCACGTTGGACTTTGAGCGTACGGACTCAGACTATGGGTTGTACGTACTGAAAGAAATGGGTGAAGTCAAGTTGCTGTCTACGTGGATGTTGACCTACTGCTTATGGAACCCCGAGACCTGAGCACCAAGATTGCTGCTGCGCTGCAAGAGACTTTCAAACTGACTACGATGGGTTCTGTCAAGTATCTGCTTGGCATTGAGATTCTGATCAACCGACCAAGCTGACAGATCGTCTACTGACAGAAGCAGTACGTGCTGGAAGTTCTGAAGCGCTTCCACATGGTTGACTGCAATGGATGTGCAACTCCTGAGGCTACTGCGCCGTCAAAGGCTGCGGTACCTGCGACTAAGGACTATCTACCGTAGTTGGTGGGTGCACTTCAGTACCTCGTGAACGCTTCGAGGCCTGACCTTAAGCACGCTACCGGACATCTTGGCAAGTTCCTTGCACCTACGGCCATACCCACTATGCGCAAACCAAGCGGGTGCTGAGATACTTGAAGGCTACGTGTGACTACGGATTGGTGATGGACGTACTGGAAGGAACTACTCAAAATGCGCGCTGCTACTCAGACGCCGATTATGCATATGATTCGGTGGACAGATGATATATCAGTGGATACGTAAACACGCTTGACGGCAACGTGATCTCGTACGCGTCTAGAGAGCAAGAGATCAACGCGTTGAGCACGTTTGAAGCGGAGTATGTTGCAATGGCTGAAGCTACCAATGACGTGTTGTGGCTTGATGGCCTGTGCTAGGAGCTGGCCTGGAAGCATCCAGTGCCGCTGTTGCCTGGTGACAATGAGGACGCGATCTCGTTGACCACCAATCCACGCAAGCACTCCAAGTCCAAACACATTGGCAATAAGCTTCGCATAGTGCGACGTAACGGAGCTAAAGCTGCTCACGACGCAGCTCATGGGGACCGATCAGATGATTGCTGATTTGTACCTCAATGGATGCCATCCTTCTTTGCCTGCAATTAGTATGAACGGCTCCAGCCACGAGTCCGATGAAAGTACTTACGAGATCTGCGAACCTATCTTCAACGATTTAATATTCATCAACCTCAGATTAGCGGAGGGGTCAAGTCCTACGAAGGACTCGGCAAAATGACAGAAAGGCACAATACCGTATCGTCGTAGTCCTAAGCGTCACTTCAATAGCAAGTACTTCAAATCATGGGCACCAGTATATGTGTGCAAATCGTGATTTTGAAAGAGTTTACTATGAATTACTGCTTGTTTTATTCGCTATCGCTGTCAAAGTCCTCATCGGCTTCGATGTCGTCGTCCGAGTCGACATGTCCGTCGGCAAGGTTACAGCTCTCCAATTCTTCGACAATGTTACTTTCTACCTGCTCCATTTCTATACTTGATACTTCTTCTGTTGTCCGTGTGTCCCCCAAAATGTTAATCTTGGCAAAACCACTTATTATCGTTTGTTGAGATAGATTATCCCAGGATGTCGACACCCACTCGGTGATGTCAGCTCGACTTGGTGGTTTTAACGTAAACGGCTCATCTTTATACTCTTTCCGAAGACGCTCGACTTCACTATCAGCCTTCTCTTGTATCAACTCCTTACGTACACGGGCAATCTCGCTCTGGAGTTTTTCTCGATTTTGCTGTCGCATTTTTTCTCCTGCACGGTACTCTCTAAGCTGAATCCCCAGTCGGTCAATCCAGTGAGCGCGAAATCTAGCTTTTAGAGGCTTGTTCCACGATATGTCTGCCAACCGGCAGACATACGTGTACCGTGGTGGTGCCTTGAGAAGTACAATGTTGATCGATGCTGCGTATTCCTCGACATTAGCGGTCCAGTGGCCGCTGAAGTCATCCCATATCAATAGAATATTTTCACCTGGATTCGGTCGGTTGGCAAAGTGAAATTTTAAAAATCCACGGACAAATCTGAATTCCACCACGCGCATTGGATACCGTAGATTTGACAGTCGTGTCGCTCTTGTAAGGGACGAATTTCACGATCCCACATAGTTGGACTGAACCCATGGCGCAGAGTGTTATTCTCGACGCGTTTTTCTTTAATCTTGGAGGGGGCTATCTTGAACACTACAAATGTAGGCAATTTAGTACCTTCCCAGTCCGCCAAGAGCATGGCAGTTGCTCGTGGTGTAATGGGCCAACTCTGTGCCCACTACTTCGGCTTACACGTTAGCACACGTGTACGAGGAAGCATAGTTTACTTAAACTTAGGTTAACTATACTTTCGTCCGAAAGTATAGATTTACTAAAATAAGAAAAGCTAAAGCCGTTTTGGGTTAAAATGAGAACTGTTATTTATGATTTATGTCTGGACTGGGTTTTCTCCTAAAACGGATATCCTATATGAAAGGTATTCTGCCATCCGATGGCTGTCAGAACCCTGCTAATCTAATTGGTAGAAAGAAATTCTTATCTACCAATAGGAAGCCTAAATGCATACAGACCAGCAGTCTGCAAAGTGTAACCATTGGTGTGTCTTTCACCAACGTTCGAGAACCCTCCATGTAACCAAGTGGCTACGTGTAGCCACTTGCGTGTAACCCCGTTACCCCCCCCCCCCCCCGTTAAGATAAGACGTGCCAGTCTTAACACGTCAATCAAAGAATTGACGAGACCGTCAACTCTCCGGGAAATTCGAGCTCATTCCGCAATGAGCTCGCTAACGAAGACGCCAGCGCAAGAGTCTGCTTCTGCAGACTCTGCTACGTCCGTGCCTGCATCTGCAGGCAACACTACCTCGGTGCCTGCGCAAGCAAGCACCGCCACGACAGAGTCTACACTCTCTGTCGACGAATACCACGCGCTACAGTACAAGAAGCGCGTGGAGGATAAGGCTGCTGCCCCCGAGACGATTCTCGAGGGTTCGTCGGTGTTCCACACCGACGGTAGCATGCCTACCGACTATGGGTCGGACATCAGTGATGTCCCCATGGAGGACGGGGAAGTCCCATCCTCAGCAGCCGACTCCGAGTCGGCCGCAGTCGCGCATGAGCCGGTCACAGGGTCGCGTCGACCCCGTGAAGATGATCCGAGCGCTTCAAGTTCGAAGCGCTCGCGTAATGATGAAGAAGAGAAGGCACCAACGCCGGTTACTCCTTCTTCTCCGCGTTCTGTCCCTACAGAACGCGCTCCGTGGATGCCAAGTGCATCCGAGATTGCTTCCAGGTTCGGTGCGACTTCGCCACCGAACCCGATCCCGCTGTACGTGTGCAGCGCCATCGTTGATGACGCTGCAGCTCAGCACTTTGATCCGATGACGAATCAAAGGCGTGACTATTTCATCGGACTCTTCCATGAGCTCCGATGGCATGCGTCGAAGAGAACTTCGCGCAAAAGCAAAGTGCCCGAGTGGATGGCACTTTGTCAATCTTGGAACGCCTTTGTTGAGAACTTCAACAAAGACGCGAAAGCGTACCGCGCCCGCATCACTGCGGCGCAACGTCGCTTCGAGACTTTCTTGAGGCGTCATATGATCGATCGCCTCTATAAGGAAGCTATGGAGGCGGGTATTCCGTGCGCAGTTCCCTTTGGAACTGCGTGTTCGCACTACCCCCCTGGGGATGAGCGTCTCACTGAGCGAGACGTCACCGGGTACACGACTGTGCGTGTACCTGTTCAGCTGCGTGATCTCCGCGTTCAACTTGAACGTCGTGATGAACGTCGTGACACTCCGAGTGTCAGCGGTGATCGCAGCGTTCGTGCAGGCGTTACGCTTGCACTCCATTCTGGGTTTCGTACGCCCTCACCATTTCAGGAACGTCCTCTATCAGAACGTTCCGAGGTTCCCATGTATCTCGGTGGGGAGGAAATCCTCTCCAACAAATACGAAGACGAGCCGAGATCAGGCTCGTCTTCAGGGGTTCATAGCCCACGATTCGCTCGACTATCCACCGAGTCGAGCCGCGCGCATCGCGCTGTGGTGGCGGCGGGGGCGGAAAGATACCCCTCGTACGGTCAACCCCAGGTTGACCGTGACTCCCGCGCTCTGTACGATCGTGTAGCCGCTCTGGAACAGTTCCAGAGTGGGGAGCTCGCCCAGCTGCAGCAGGAGCTGCGCTACCAGAAGGCGCAGGTCGTGAGGCTCCACGACCGTGTTGCTGCCCTCGAGAAGCTGGCTTACGCCGCTTCGTCGTCTTCTGCGAGCCATCAAGGTTAGGTGGCTCGTGTTGCGTGTACGGCTTCAACCGCCCGACGTAGAATGTCGGATGGAGCCGCATGCTGGACGGTATGTCCAACGTGTACGCGTTGCCATGCCGTTCAAGCACTGTAAACGGACCGATGAAGCTCGGAGCAAGCTTACTTGCTCCGAAATCCGAAACTGCATGTCTAGGCAGGTTCTGAGCGGCTAACAGAACTAATGAACCCTTTTCGAATTCATTTGTGTGCCTGCCAACATTGTCAGCGTTCAGCTTCTGTCTATCCCCAGAAGCTGCTATCGCGTCCTGGACAAACCGTATTACGGCTTGTCGGCGCTGGACAAAGTCCATTGCTTGCGTGCTATTCAGCACGGCGTTCTCCCCCGCAGCAGGCCCGGCCTGCGCGCTGTCTGTGCCCTGCACAGACCCGTAGTTCTTGTCCGTCGTCTCGTTCCCGGAACGAGATGCAGCTTGTCTTCGTGTCGTCATCGCTGATACTGTGTCGGTATCAGCGCTCTTCTGCGGTTGTTCGGATGCAACCGTAGATCCTCCCCCACTTAAGGAGGAAGCCACCGTTCCGAGCATGCTCGGAAGGCGTGGATGCCGCATTGCATTCACGTAGAACGGTGTATGCCCCGTCGAGGCATGCACCGAGTTGTTGATGGCAAACTCTGCCATCGGCAGACAGTCGCTCCATTGTTGGAACGAGTGTGCGTAGCTCTTCAACAGGTCGCCGAGCACGCGATTCACGCGCTCGGTCTGACCGTCCGTCTGCGGATGGTCCGCAGTCGACATCGACAATTGTGTACCAAGAAGTGTAAACACTTCTTGCCAGAACCGCGCTGTGAAGTGTGGATCACGGTCCGACACAATGTCGAGCGGCATGCCATGGTGTTTGAACACCATGTCTACAACCAGTCGTGCTGTCTGTACGGCTGTCACTTCAGTCGGCACTGCAGCAAGATGCACCATCTTGCTGAATCGGTCTACAAAGACCACGACACCAGTCCTCCGCTTACTGTCAGGCGGAAGACCAAAGACAAAGTCCATAGAGATGGACTGCCAACACTCCGACGGTGTCGGAAGTGATTGAAGCGGAGCCTGCGAAAACGCAGCAGGCTTCACGCGTTGACACACCTCGCAAGCACGTACGTACTTGCGCCCCCACTTGTACTGGTGATTCCAGTAGAAGTCACGCGTGAGAAGCACGTATGTCTTCTCACGACCAGGATGCCCTGCCGTAGGGGCATCGTGATATTCGTACATGATCCGCATCCGCAGATCATAGTCGTTCGGCACGACGATGCGAATCACATCGTCGTCCACTGCGCTGTATAGCAGCAGTCCTTCGTGCACACGATAACGATGTGCACGAGCTCGAAGGTGTGGTGCCAACTTCCGACGCGCCTCGTCGGAAGGTGCTGAGGCGTAAGTCAGCAACTGCTTCGCGTCTGCGTTACTCGCATACGCGGCCTTCACGTCGTCGATCAACGACGACGACGGAGCACTCACACTCTCGACGCCAATCCGATTGGCATCGGCTGTCTTCACAGCATAATCTGGCCGACGCATTGTCACGTCGGCCACGACGTTCAACCTTCCGGGTTTGTACTCAACCCGGAAGTTGTACTCTGCGAAGAACGACAACCATCTCACCATCTGTTGTGAGATGTGCAGCGACTTTACTGCAGTTTGCCGTGAAGTGTGGTCGGTGTAGACCACGAACGGTCCACTCCCAAGTAAGTACACTCGGAACTTCGCGAGTGCATACTTCATGGCAAGGAGCTCCTTGTCATGTACGGGATAGTTGCGCTCAGCTGGCTTCAGCTGACGCGACTGATAGTAGATCACACGATCACGACCCTCGTGATCGTGTTGCATCAACGCGCATCCGATCGCAAAATCGGATGCGTCACACACGACGTGGAATGGACGATCTTGGCCAGCCACTGCCAAGATCGGCGCTTCAGTCAAGCCCTGCTTGACTGCATCGAAGGCCTGCTGACACTCAGCAGTCCACTTCCACTCAGCTTCCTTCTTTAGAAGCTGCGACAGCGGGCAAATCTTGCCCGCGTAGTTTTCAACGTACTTGCACAAGTACGTTGTAAGCCCAAGGAACTGCCTCAGTTCCTTGACATTGGATAGCGTAGGCCATTCACTTATCACTCTGACCTTCTCTGGGTCAGGGCGTACGCCGTTCTTCCCGACAAGACACCCGAGAATGGGTATCTCGCTCGCCCCGAAGATACACTTCTTCAGGTTTTCATAGAGCTTATGCTTACGGAGGTGCTCCTTGTGCACCTCAACGTCAGTCTTCCCGTTCACAGCCGGGCTGTGAACGAACACATCGTCGAAGTAACTCGGTGCGAAGTCGCGCACCGAGCGCAATAGTTGCGTCACACATCTATTGAAGGTAGCAGGGGCATTCTTCAGTCCCTGCGGCATTACGAGCCACTCCCAAAGCATACCGCTTGGAGTGCTCACCGCCGTGAGAGCGATGTCGCTCTCACGCATCAGGATTTGATAGAATCCGTCGCGCAGAACAATAGCACTGTAGATGGTGCTCTTGGCCATCGAATCGATGATCACATCTTTTCGTGGTACCGGCGCAGACGCCGGTATCGTCGCATCGTTCAGCTTGTTGTAAGTATGAACGATGCGCCATCTGCCCCGTGGCTTCTTGACACAGAACGTTGGCGCACTGTGCGGGGACTTCGATTCCCGCACCTGCCCTGCCTGACGACGACTCTCAAAGAAGTCGTCGATCGCCTTCACTTGATCTCGCGGCAGTGGCCACTGCCGCGTCACACAGTACTTCGTGCCCGGCACGAGGTCAATCTCATGCTGTATTCCCTTGTCCCGCGGAAGCTCCGCAGGAATCTCGTCCGGGAGCACATCCTTGTGTTTCCGCAGAACATCGTAGAAGGGACTCGCTGAAGGCGAGTCCCAGCTCTGCCCGTCGAAGCGCACCTTCTTCGTCTTCGCACTGAGAGTGTCCGCACTCTCAGCGGTACTTGCAGCGTGGAGTTGCCTCAACTCCTCCGCTTCGCTCTTCATCCTTCGAGATCCGAAAGGATGCATATCTGTTCGATGCGTCCATCGTACAGGTCCTTCGCGAAGCGCATCCAGCTCATGGCTGGAAGCGACGTCAACTCCGACGCACTCGTCGGAGGATTCTCCATTTCCATCGACCGGTACTGGAGACCAGTGCGGGTCCGTGTCAAGACGTTCAACGTCTCGACATTCGACGTCGCGTCCGATGTCTGCCCGGCAGACATCTCTTGTAGCGTCTCGGTCCCGGACCGAGACTTGCGCAGCTTGTGTTGCTTGCGCTGTCGTTTCTTCTGTGGAACCCGGCTACACTTGTTCCTCGTCCAGGCCCGGCCTTGGACGGGTTTCCGTTGTCGTAACCGTCGGCGGATTCTTTCCGCGGACGCACACAATCAGGCCCGGCTTGATTGCATATCGCTTCTTCGTGCAGCCCGGCTGCACGCGAGCACGCAAGCTTTCCCGGTGTTGGACGTTTGCAACCGCCAACACTGCTTGCCGCGTCATCAACTCCCGGAGTTGATGCGCTTTTGACACCTCGACGCCCTGCGGCGGAGCCTTCCGTGTCAACTCCCGGAGCTGACACGCCGACTTTACAGCTACTGCTTGTAGCTGAAGTCTCTTCCATACTTAATCGATCAACTCCCAGAGTTGATACGCACATTGAATTAGGAACGCACCTCAAATCTGCTTTCTGATTTGAGACTGATTCAACGACTGCCTCAGTCGTTGTGACTTGTGTGTGGGCACCGGAGGCTGCAACACACGGTGCTGCATCAACGGTGTGATCGGATGCACCTTGCGGTGCATGCGCGACACTTACAGGGCCATCGCTCTCTGTCGCGTTGCGTCCGAAGCGTACAAGCGTACGCTTCTCCCAGTTGACCACTGGATCATGCCGTGGCTTGCACGGCATGCCCAACACCAAGTCAAACTTATCGTCTAAGTCTAAGACGATAAGGTCCTCTACAAACACCCGGTGTTTGTACGAGAAGCGCACGCGTACGACGCGCTTCTCAGTCCTCACGGTGGCACCCGTTGCCAACCGCACTTCCAACACACTTCGAGGTGTGTCTACATCCTCGAAGTTCAGCTTCGGTAGACTTTGCTGTCGAACAAAGTTGTTCGACGCACCCGAGTCTACCAGAGCACGAAGAGAGTTCTCTCTCTTCGACCTTATTTTCAGGATGACAAGATTTGGCTTGTCATCTTGCTTCTTGCAGTGAGAGCCTCTCTCACTGGGGGCTGCAGTCTTCAGTGCCACGTGTCCGCTGTAGTCACGCGTGACTGCACCACCGGTAGGGTGCTCCGCGCCTACTAGTTCCGCGCGGTTTTTTACTGATCGCGGCGATGACCGGCATCGCCACGTCGGCTCCCGGCCTTGTGCACAGCCGCTGTGCACTCACGCGCATAGTGTCCGGTGTATCCGCATCGGAAACACCGCACGCTACTGTTGTTCCGCTGCTGGTGACCAGCAGCCGTAGCGTTCGAGAGGTCCATAGGTTCCGGACCTCCCGTTCTCATCACCGGACGTGCCATCCTCGGCACGTTCACATGCAATTTAGCCTGCCGCAGGCTAAATTCCTCTTGCATGACAAGGGTGATCGCAGCTTCGAGAGTACTTGGGTACTCTCGGAAGAGGTAGGTCTTGATGGGTCCATCCCTCAAGCCCTTCATGAACGTGACGACCTTGGTCGCCTCGTCCATCGGGTTGGTCACGATGTTCGAGACCAAGTACCGCGCACGTTGGGCGTAAGCATGAACGTCATTCTTACCTTGCTGTAAGTCGGGGGACTCAGCCCTCGACCGGAACTCGTTCTTAGGAGGCTTAAACGCTTGTCTGAGCTCCTCCTTGAACTCCGCGTACGTGCCGAAGCACGTAGCGTCCGTGAGCCGGCGTCCATACGCCCAGCTCCTCGCTCGTCCGCCAAGACATGACATGGCGAACGCAACCTTCGACGGTTCGTCGAAGATGCGTCGAGCTGCAATGGCAGTGTCGACCTCGACAAGCCATCGGAGAAGAGGTCCCCCCTCTTTTCCCACATAGTTGCTCACGTGCGGTTTCAATGACTGCACGCGCGGTGTCGTCCCGAACAACGCCGTCGTAGTCGTAGCGGCAGCAGCATCTCGCTGCTCCTTAACTATGAAGCTCAAAGCAACACCGTGTTGCTCTGTCGGCGACAACGTCCGTAGCATCGTCGCTACGGCCGTCTCTCCAATGACTGTTACCAGTCTTTGGAGTGCCTCCCACTCTGGGTCTGACAAATGGGGGCAGTCTGCACGCGCAATGTGCGTTGCAGACTCGCTCGGGCCATGCATGGACGGATTACCGTCCATGGGTTGGTTCTCGGCCCCGTATTCGTATTCCATACGAACAAGTCAGGTAGTCGGTCGTTGGACGGACTACAAAGTGCTACCAGGTGTAATGGGCCAACTCTGTGCCCACTACTTCGGCTTACACGTTAGCGCACGTGTACGAGGAAGTATAGTTTACTTAAACTTAGGTTAACTATACTTTCGTCCGAAAGTATAGATTTACTAAAAAAGGAAAAGCTAAAAGCCGTTTTGGGTTAAAATGAGAACTGTTATTTATGATTTATGTCTGGACTGGGTTTCCTCATAAAACGGATATCCTATATGAAAGGTATTCTGCCATCCGATGGCTGTCAGAACCCTGCTAATCTAATTGGTAGAAAGAAATGCTTATCTACCAATAGGAAGCCTAAATGCATACAGACCAGCAGTCTGCAAAGTGTAACCATTGGTGTGTCTTTCACCAACGTTCGAGAACCCTCCATGTAACCAAGTGGCTACGTGTAGCCACTTGCGTGTAACCCCGTTACACGTGCCTTCTCTTTGTTGCCACATTTTACCCATACAGTCTAAACACCACGCTCGGATACCGTCTGTTTCGGGATATACTCGTAGTTCACCGCTAAAAATGTATTGTCAGTAAAAACAATTATAAAATACCAGCAATATAAAATAAATGGGATAAATGCATACCTGTTTGGTCGGCATGGTACACTTGCACGCAATTTTTCTCCACAATGGTCTGAAGAACTTGCGCTCTTAACGACATTGCCGCTTCTTGAGCGTCCTGTGGTGTTGTTTGTCCTTGTCTTGTTCGCGCACGAAGTGATAATTTGTGACGTCGAAAAAATAACTTAATCCACGTCGGCGTTGCTGCAAATTTGTCTCCCAGGCCAATGTCTGTGGCTAATTCTTTAGCTTGGAGCTGTAACATGAGGCGTGAGACCGGGGCGCCGTCCTTCCTCAGAGAGTTCAACCAGAGGGCAATAGATGCTTCAGCATCCTTGGTAAGTACAGTTGCGTCGCCAAGACTACGCAGATTTGATGGTGTCCGCGACCGGATTCACATGCAGCGCGAATGGTCGCAGTCTACTTGATCCACTTATTGATCTATTTTTTCTTAGCCCGAACTTCATTATCCTTCAACTCACCATAGAAGTCTGCAATGGTCTCGTCAAGGGTGTGGTCGTCCTCGATGAAGCTTAGAACGTCCCGCTTATGAGAATACTCAACAGACGTGCGTTGATACGATTTCCGTTTCTTGCCTTAGCCATTTATGCGAGGGCGACCCATGGTTCTCTTGGTTGGACAGCGCGCTTTGAGTTTTAAGTGGGTATGGAGCGTTCTTTTATCTGAACTGAGGCTAAAAATAAATGCAGTCTAATGGGTAAGTAACAAAGCCATCTGCATGAAAATGGATGGTTCTGATTGGTCACTTTACTGCTGACCCTTAGGAGTAAACGACGCTTAGGACTACGACGATACGGTAAGGTGACAAAATACGGAAAACACCCTTCGAACCGTAAACTGGCACCTGAAACTGCCGAATTCCACCCAGATTTGACATTGATGCATGAGGCATGCGCCACTCGTGTGGTCACTCCAGTATGCGTGAGCCACATTACCTTTTTGCTCTTCCGTTCAGTTTTGGAATCCTGCTTTCTCAGGCCGCACCAGCACAGCACGCGGTGTCGCTCCTCACGCGGCTCTCCCGAAGGCTAGAGTGGTAGCCCGACTCTATGGAGGGTATCATCAGCTTCGTCTCATCAAGGTCTCCGCGCTCCTGGGTAGTCTGCGGGCTACCTCTCTGATTTTGACGCGCTATATTATACCCGAAAGGGCAGACAGAATGTTCGCCATACACGTGCCGCATATTCCGATACCATCAAATGCTCTCCGTCAGCACGGAGTCTAACAAGTAAGCACAAGTCACGGAGTAGCAGTGTCTGAATATACACAGAAGGCAGCAGCAAGGCAGTGGATCAACTCACGCTGCATTGGGTCGAGTATCGCGCAGGGCGAGCCGTACGCTACGGTGGTGGGTATTCTATGCGGGGTGGTTAGCAGCGTGGGTTGGACACATGCGGTAAGAGCTGATGGCGGTCGGAGGGAGAGTGGGTGGGGGCCGCACGAATATCAAATGTAAGAGTGTTGCACATGTATTGTTGGGAATTGATCATTATGTCGACGTAGTCTAACTGAAGTGCTGCTCCATTACTTGCAGGACGTCCTGCGCCTTGTTGCTCACTACGTGGCATGCCCTCCGTCTCCATCCTCGCCTTTTGCGTTGACAGACAAGCAGTAATCGGGAGAGCTTCTTTGGTGCGCCGGTCTTGCGGATCGTACACGCGCAATAGTTGATCCGAGACCACGTGGACAACATTAAAAGCAGTGGGCAGCAAAGCTGACCCAGTCAGAAAGACAATCGAGTTCTTCAGTGGCGACACCTCTCGAATGGAGCCCGCCTTCTGCATCTCGCCCACACGACGCAGCAGGTCAGGCCGGGCCTGTATAGTGGTGGCAAATGGGCGACAGCGAATGGCTTCTGTGCGGACGCACAACATTAGTTGCTCGATGAGCGTGCCCATCTTGAGGCGAGACCGCAGCGTGTAATCGCGTTTGATGGAGCGATTGAACTGCTCAACAGGATTATTCGTTGCTGCGTACCCGCGAGGCGTGCGGTATGCTTGCCAGCGGTTGAATGGCGACGCAAGCCAGACCTTGGTGAAATAGCTAGCAAACGCCCAAAGCTGAGGTAGCTTCTGTCAGTCGTCAAGGCTGCGTTTTTTTATCCGCTCGTAGTCAGCAGCCGACACGGCGTAGTGCATATCTGCAACATCCTTCGAGATCCGAGCGGCAAGAGTAACCGGAATGCCTCTAGTGTGCTTGTAAATCTTTGTTGCTACGTGGAAGTAGCACATTAGATTGACCAGTTCGTTTCTAACACCTAGGACCGCATCAACTGCATTCCTCTGGGCTTTATCCGCGTCGGCCATGAAGTAGCGAACCAGCAGCTGCTTGTTCGTCACTGCAGTGTAGATACGTCTCAGCATCGCGAGGGCTTCCGTGAAATGGTGCTCAGTTTGTTGTAATTTAATAAAGAAAGCCACTACATGGAAGGGACTCATGAAGTCTGAGATCACCACCATGAGTGGGTATTCAACCTGGCCGAGTTTGTACGTTGTGTCAATGTGCATGACGTACGACGACGGATCGCGGTCAAGCTGCGACATCAGCTGTTTAGACGACACGCCCACAACAAACGCGTCGGAGTCCGACCCGCGCCCAACAATGGGTTCACCATTGACGTCCGAACGCCACGTAAAGGTAATTGGTACATCTTGCTCTTCCTGGCCTCGGAAAGCGTGCTCGCGCACTTTTCCCTTCACGTCGTCGTGGAAATCACTTCCACCGAGATGAGCGCGGCGGTAGTGCTACACGAAGCGCTGGAAGATCGCAAGCGTCGGCATCGTAGCCTCAGCAACTTGGAAGCGTCGGGCGATTCCATTGTCGATGTTCATTGGATTGTGGTTATAGGTGCACATGTCGCGCACGAAGGCCTTCATTTCTTCGGTCAAGCGAGGCCGGCGTGGTGGGCGGAGAGGCGACACGTGCTGTCCAAACTCCGAGATGCTCACCACGTTGGATAAGATGCACGTTTGAGTTTTGCCCTTCCACGGGCAGCTCGCGTATGGTGCCACAGCCTTACAGGCCTTGCACTTGCAGTGCAGCAGTCTCGTCCGCATGTTGTGCGGGGTGGGTTCGGTGCAAAGTGAGCACGGCGAGAGCTCACTCTTCTTTACGACGTAGCTCTAGAGTGATTCCAGAAGCATGTCGCTGTCGTAGGTAGATAGGCCTTTTGCGAAGAGAGCCCAGGTAATCTTAGTGCGAGGCATGAGTACGGAAGTAAGTGAAGAGATCGCTGTCTTGAAGAAAAATCCAAAGTGCTATCATCTGCGACTTGACCTCGGAAATCTGAGAATTCCATTCGCTTCATACGTGATTTCATTGGCTGGAATTGAATAGTATGTAGCTGACGCTTTGAACAGTGCCAGTAGGATGAATGGTTGTGAAGGTGGGTGCATGAAAGGTGTCGTCAGCTGATCGGCACGTGCAAGTCAGCGATCATAAGTGTCAATGATTTGAATAAAGTGCTATTTGTACTTTTGGTGTGTTTTTAGGGCGTTGTCCAATAAGGTTAAATGTACTCGAATTCGCATTCAACTTGGTGTCAGCTGTTTTTATCCAAAGCAAAAAGGATGAAATCTACCAGATGCGGGAAACAACTTGTTCTTCTGGGGCATCGTGACGATGAGCTATCTGGAATTTGCCTTATGGATAGCTTCAGTTCGACGAGCTACATGTACTTGCGCATTGCTGGTGGCAGCGGGTGCTAGTAGTGCCAATAAGGCGACATACACCTTCCGGGGTCTTTTGTCTAAAGGTAAATCAATCGCGAATTACTGCCGCATGCATTAACCTTAAAAGAGCTAAAAGCTGTCGTCTACCGTCTGCTCGTTTTGTGTTCTGCTGCCTTAGAGAAGACACTCAAACCAATTCACCGGCTTAATCGTGTCTCGGAAGTAGCTGTCTCCGTGCAGGAACGCAGTGTCGGCGTGGTTGCACTTTGACACGTAAAATCGGTCTTCGTAGCTGTCGCTGAACTGAGTTTCCGGCAGTCCGCCTCGACAGCTTTCGAACGTCACCATACCATCATGCTCGTTTGTGCCATGCTCGATCTTGGAGCCTAGATAGAGATAACTGGTCTGGTCTATCGAAACGGTGCCAATATCATCGTTGCTGCACATAGCGGCCGACACATGCTTGCGGTAGACCTTCTGGGCAGCAACGTATGCTTTGTTGAGAGCCATGGTACTGTACTTGCCGCCCATGTACGCGATAGACTTCATTCCAGCGCCAACCGGGCATTTGCCAAGCAGCGTTAAAATATTTCGGAATGCCTGCGTGTCGTCGTCCGTGCAAATGTCCTGAACGTAGTTCGAAGCCATCGTACCGTTCATAGGCGCGCTCATGCTGACCCATGTTGTGCTGTTATCAATGCTGCACTTCTCGTTAGCAACCGCACCAGCCACGATCAAAGCACCCATGGAGTGGGTCACAAGGATAGTGTCCTTGATCAGGCCCTCATCTGCCTCGCTAGATTCGCTCATCGACAGAGCGTGCTTGCATACAGTCTCCTGCAGGGTTTCGTCGGTCCAACGAACGGTTTTCGTGTCCAAGGACGCGTACTTGATCGTCGAGCAGCACGGGGCACGGTCGGTCATGTCACCGAACTTGTCAGACTTGGTCTGCAGCGCCTTCTCCTCCTTTTCGTTGTTCTCGCCGTGGATGAAGAGGCACGGGCGAGGAGTGGACTTGCACTCACACGCCGTCGAACCGAAGCTCCACATGCCCGCTTCCGCTTCAAGTGCCCGCTCATGTTGGTTTGGCAGAGAGCTGGTCGCAGACGCCGTTAGAGCGAGCGCAGCGAGCGCCACAGAGAGAGTTCGGCCCCACATTTTAACGCAGATTCGAGCAATGAGCAATGGGCGTGGAGGCTACAGACGCGGAATGGCTGCTGGAAGAGCCAATCCCGTGATAAATGAGCCGGAATTCAGATTACGTACAGGGAGGCAAGTCCGTACTGTTAAGGGAAACTCTTGTTTACAGACAATCCCCTCGGTAGTAATCCCTAGGATTGGAATACTACTATGACTACCGAGGGGATTGTCTGTACATGTATTTTTGTACTTGAAAAATACCGGTACTGTAGTAAAGTTTCGAGAGCTGATCCCGGTAATGAGCAATGAAAAATGACTCGATTTGTACAATATTTTCAATTGGGGACTCACTTTTTTGCTGGCCATACCCTGGATATATATTTTCGGGCTCTGACTGGCTGAAGATATCACGATAGAGGACTTCACGTAACGTAGGTATATATGGACCACCACGGCAAAAGTGCGCTACTGGCAGTATGAGTCAACTTAATGGTAGCGGTGAATACGGACACAGAGCGCGACGTCAACCGAACTCGCTGGCAGTGGTAGACTACCACTGGTAGTGCAGAACCTCTAGGCCACAGCCGGTGGTCGTGACGGAAACGGAGTTGGATCCTAGAGGTTGAACGAAAAAGGCAGGCCAAGGTGGTGAAAACGTGAATCCTCTATTGACATGTTTTTCAAATCGAGTCCCTTCGTATTGTACCTCTTTGTTTTTATCAGATTTAGTTTCAACCTCGCACGAAGCATGAATGTGCTTGATATGATAATATCATATCATTGACAGAGTCAATGTGTTGCAGCAATTCTGACCCAGAACAATATGGACTGATTAACACGTATGTATGCGGCATGATACCGGCTTTTCCCATGCAGAAACTGCAACAGCTGTAGGATACTGCCTAATTTTAGGTCGTGTGTTAATAGCATTAGCCAACAGATGTGTTGTATTCATAAACTTTTCTCACTCATCAGCGTGCGTAGCTAAAGGTGTTGCCCAGGAAACGGGCAAGACCTTGGGTGCTCCAGTTGTATGCTATGGGCTCCCCGGTGAGCAATGCTAGTGTTGTCGCAGTTACCGAAGAAGGCGTTACTATCGTCTCGCACGAATGTGCTGCGTCTTCACTTAGTTTAGGTTTTGATATGGAAACCGGGTGATCCAGGTACTTGACGCTAATGTCCAGATCACTTCCGTACACGATAAAACCCGAGGAACCCGATGCGCAAATAACGAATGTAGCGTCGCCCAGAACAACCTTGAGCAAGTCCCCGCTTGAGCAAGTTATTTTCTTATCGTCGACTGTCGCGCTTGAGATGGCAGTAGCGCCGTTAAGTGTCGGTATGATGTAGTTGAGCAGCGCGAGCGAGCTCGAAGACGAACACTCCGCAGTCTCCGTCCCATCGGCGTTTGACGTCACGAAGTAGGCGATGCCATCCACCATCACAATCGTGTGCTTGGTGGTGCCTTCCTTGAAGGTGGCGTAGCCGTCGTATCGAACAGCGGTGTTGTCAGCAGATAGGACGGGGTTGGCGAAGACGTCGAACTCCAGGTGGCCATACATCGTCATAGAAGATCGCTTGAGCGTAAAGTGAAGGCGCAGTGGCCGTGCATCGGTCAGGGTGGTTGCCGAGACGGCGGTGACTGCAATTGCGAGAGTCACGAGCAACCCCAGAGCAATGAGGCGAGGGGTGGATGGCCACATGACGCTTGGTTGAATAACAATATTGAAGACCTGGGGGCCCGTTGCTTTTCAGGAGTAAAAGTCGAAGTGAGAGCTCGGAGGCAAAAGCGGGACTTGCCCGGCGCGAAGCCTCGAGCACCATAAATTCGCAAGATGTACTTGCACTTGGCGTCTTTCTGGGCGCACGCTGCGCCGCAGCTGCCGTGGCTGGAAGCAATCTTTTTTGGCGGCAGATGTGGAGGACCACTAGGTTGCTTCGACGGGAAGAAAATGACATTGGCTGTGGTTCTCAATGAAAAACATCCATTCACAACGTGTCAGCCATCGCCATCAAGCTCGCGTGATTACCGTGGTACTGTATCATGTACCCCGAAACGATCTTTTTGACAGCTCCAAATCGGAGCCTTCGCTGCAGTTGGAAGGCGAAAACCTCGTGGACACGCATCATGTGCATGATCACTTAATGCGTGCGGGCATCAACGCGTTGACACCAAGGGTGTGATGCAGGTTTCATCGCTGGCGATGGGCCCAACGGCAGCATCTGCACGTTGGTATTCTAGGCGGCAGGGATTGCCCGCAATGCTCATCATCATGCACTTTTCGCCCCTGGTAGTATCAGTGGTACTACCACTGCTAGTAGCGATGCTAGCGTTAGCGCTGACTGACAATGGGGCCTGGTGTCAATTCTTCAAGAACTTCTTGCCTAGCAGACTCTGCTGCAATACATCTCTGCAGGCGTTGCCAGCGGACCAAATGAAGCCAGATACTCGAGCTATCACGGAGTGGGATTGAATCAACGAAGACGTGCTCTACCGACAGGTAATAACGGTGGACCACCGTTAGCTTTCATAGGTTTATCCACCGAAAGGGCTTAACTCTTACGGCATAGCGTTTTCGGTGGAAAGCATTCATGGGGGTTTCCATTCAGCGATAGTAACGCCGATACCTTTTGTATGGTCTTCACAACGTCAATTTGGTCCCGAATCGACGTGATGACTGGCAAAGCTACCAGGATACTTCAATGATACGCAAACGGACTTGGTTGACTTGATCGTCAGACGTAACAAGTCCCCCTCCTGCACTTTAAACTTCAACATTGTCCTCCCATTGACATCCAATGTGAGGACAACGTTGAAGTTTAATGTCAATTTGAATGTGCGTGATCTGCCCGCCAAAGAGTGGAGATGATGGTCGTAGGTTATCAATAAAACTTCGATAACCCCGACGTCCAGACGAGCCTCGTTGATAGTGTTGCCCGGCAACTTGCCGGTGGCAATGCCGCGGAGTCGAGTTCGGTGGGTGACGATGGCTACGCCGCTTTTTGGAAGCAATGCCCGGCAACTTTACTGACAGCGAGTGGCTAACACTGTCAATCTCCCTGATACTCGTCAGGCAACGCCTTCTAGACATAGAATAATTTAGTAGGCTGAAGTACAAAAGCATACACACATATTTCAATGTTCAAGTCGTTGCTTCACTATAATATTACTTCTACATGTAGTAGTTAAGGTCAAACCTTGCTCGCGCAGTTGAACCAGAGGAACTCTCTCACTGTTAGAAAAAAAAAAATGCTCAAGGATTTGTTGCCCGCGTGCAACTCGGCTTGTTTTTGGGATACCGTGAATGATAGCCTGCTACATATTAGAATTCTGGGCACAGTGACTGGAGCAACCGGCCTACCGTTCTACATGTATAGCAAGTTGCTATTCGCAAGCTCACGATACAAGCCTGAACTTGCATCCAATGTGGCTTGATACATCCAACAGGGCAAACCACCTGATGAAAGCAGACTCACTGATGGGAAAACGACACACACACCAGGACCCTCTCATGGCACAAGTGCAAGCCTGCCAAATCCTAGAGATTGGTGTCAAGCTCTATTTTCTTTAGGGGGCTTACCAAGATGCCAAGTTCCAGTGCTCAACGCTCACTTTTCAATTCTCCTCGTGACAAGCAACCAAACTCCAATCCTCAGCCCCATCC
Organism: Phytophthora cactorum; assembly: GCA_016864655.1. Classification (NCBI taxonomy): domain Eukaryota; phylum Oomycota; class Peronosporomycetes; order Peronosporales; family Peronosporaceae; genus Phytophthora; species Phytophthora cactorum. The sequence goes on from NHQK01000045.1 coordinate 283,009, forward strand.
TCCGACATGTGGACCGTCAAGTCTCCGCATCGATTCCTTACTCTCGTTATGTTCGCCCTGCTCGCGCTTGCAGCCACCACCATGACAGCATCCCCTATCAAGCAAACCGGGCTACAAGGTGAACAACACCAGCCGACCCAACGCCGACTTGCAACTTCACTCGCTGACGCACCCTCCCTGCGACTCCAGTTCACGCTCAAGCGATCTACCATGAACGTCTACGGACAATCCCAGTTCTACGTCTTCGCCAATCCCGTCGTGTCCTCCGACAACACCTCCGTGCTCTACGACGGCTACGCCGCATTCATGGACGGCACCACCGACTACACGCTCATGCTGGTGAACGGCATCGCCTATTTCGTGACGTCCACCGCTGGGGACGCAAGCAGCTCCAGTGCGCAATGCTTGTCTTCGAGTCTGCTGCCGCCTCTCAACGACATCGTGTCGGCCCTCAATGATGTCACCGCCATCTCGAGTGCGGCTGCCGGCAACAGTACGATCACATGCGCGAGCGGTGACCTATTCCAAGCTACTCTGGGCGATGCAACCTTCGTCATTTGCTCGTCGGGGTCGGATGGCTTTACCATCTACGGCAGTGACCTGGACATCAGCGTCGAGTACTTGGACAGTCCGGTCGCCATCACTGCACCAACGGTGAGTGGCGACGCCGCCCTGTCCTGTGAGACGGTCGTGACGGCTACGTCGGTCTCGGAAACGGCACTCGCTCTGTTGACTGGCCAGACCATTGCCTCGTCGACCCGACGCAAACTCAAGTCGGAGGCTACGACAACGCTGGCCTCGTCGTCTTGCACGTGCCAGTCAACTCCACGCCCGTGCATCTTCTTCCACGGGCTTGGTGTCAGCTCTGAACAGAGTACGCTACAGACGAAGTCTAGCTACTTTGGCGATCTCTCCAAAAATGCCCCTTGCTGCTCGTCCATCAAGTACGCACAATTGAACACGGTGAACAACCCCTGGACAGACGCTACGCTTCAGCAAAAAGTGTGCAACTTTGCTCTTTCCGTTAGCAGTAACCGGCAGCACTTCGTCCAAGACTTCTCGAGAACCCATACCGGGCACGTATTGGCGGTCTCGATGGCGGTCGCTGCGCCGATGCAATTTGGACAGGCGGACCTGCATTTTCGTTGAAGATTGGTGTCGACGAACTTGCGCAGGAAGCATGGGTTCCGGTCCGCCTTGAAGCTCGCTGGGCCACGGGTTGGTTTCCTTGCAACAAGCTGTCCGCTCTTCGCTTGCATATCAGAACGACGCGCGCAGCACCTCAGCTCTGAACTCGGCGTATGCCGCCGCTCAGTCTGCTTTCCGTTCAAATGTCGATGCCGCGTTGTGCAGTGACAACTACTCTGGTCTTCTTTCAACGGATCAGGTTGTGTACAAGCTGGCCGGCTCCTTGATTCCCCACAAATCAAAGCAAAATGATGGTGTCGTCGAGTACAAGAGCTGCGCTGGAGGGCTATCCACGTCCAAGTTCGGCAACACGTATGATGATACGTTCTACCTGACAGGTCTCAACCACGCTGACACAGCTTTCCGCCATGGAGACGCGCTAGTCGTGAACTCGCAGAAGCCGGTGAAGTGGTTCGAGTGCTTGCTGTAAGTGAGTAAAAGCCAAGACAGTTCGGGTAACTAGTACTTGTAGTTCCTAACATGAACATGGCAAAAAAATGGTTTCGTACGTACTTTTGTTGAGACCTCCCTTGCGTGAGAGTGCACTGAGATTCGTGTGCATTCAGCGCAACTTGCACAAGGAATGCGAGAACCATGAGACAAACAGACAGAGTACTATTAAAAAAAATAGCTTGGGCGTGACTACAGCTATTTTCACCAAGACCGAAGCCCGGTCATTCTAGCAGGACTGGTTCATGACATCGTACATGTAGTACGATTCGTACCAAGGGTCGATGATTACAGTGGGACGACTTGATGACCGTAGTAGTCCGACTACTGAGAATGATAAGGTGGATCGTCTCAGCTTGAGCACCAGACCTTCACGTGTAAATAATGCCCACCATGGTTTCAGCTCGCCGTAATTATCGAGGGCTCCTTCAGTGCCGGCATTTACGTCGCTCATGCCGAGTGTATATCAAATGTCATAGATAACCCAGCACGTACCCAAATGTTTGCAGATCACAGCAAGATCCAGTCGGACACGAAAGATCGTTAAGAGTAAGCAACTCAACTTATCGAGAGTCATTCATCGCGTATGTCTTGTCATCGACTGTAAACGTTGTCATTTCGATCCTAGCGCGGTTGAAAGCCGTACCGAGTCGAATAATCCAGCTAATGTTCATCATCGCAGCTTGCAATCCAAGTTGGATGTCTTCAAGACAGCTGCGTCCACTCTCCTTCACAAGGGCAACACGAACACATCCATGAGCGCCCCTCTCATGACCGACTTCGTGTTGTTCAAGCCCCATCGACCTACCGAGCAGAGCATTGCTCAGTTCCTGCTGCAACCACTCACTTTTCAATTCTCCTCGTGACAAGCAACCAAACTCCAATCCTCAGCCCCATCCTCCGACATGTGGACCGTCAAGTCTCCGCATCGATTCCTTACTCTCGTTATGTTCGCCCTGCTCGCGCTTGCAGCCACCACCATGACAGCATCCCCTATCAAGCAAACCGGGCTACAAGGTGAACAACACCAGCCGACCCAACGCCGACTTGCAACTTCACTCGCTGACGCACCCTCCCTGCGACTCCAGTTCACGCTCAAGCGATCTACCATGAACGTCTACGGACAATCCCAGTTCTACGTCTTCGCCAATCCCGTCGTGTCCTCCGACAACACCTCCGTGCTCTACGACGGCTACGCCGCATTCATGGACGGCACCACCGACTACACGCTCATGCTGGTGAACGGCATCGCCTATTTCGTGACGTCCACCGCTGGGGACGCAAGCAGCTCCAGTGCGCAATGCTTGTCTTCGAGTCTGCTGCCGCCTCTCAACGACATCGTGTCGGCCCTCAATGATGTCACCGCCATCTCGAGTGCGGCTGCCGGCAACAGTACGATCACATGCGCGAGCGGTGACCTATTCCAAGCTACTCTGGGCGATGCAACCTTCGTCATTTGCTCGTCGGGGTCGGATGGCTTTACCATCTACGGCAGTGACCTGGACATCAGCGTCGAGTACTTGGACAGTCCGGTCGCCATCACTGCACCAACGGTGAGTGGCGACGCCGCCCTGTCCTGTGAGACGGTCGTGACGGCTACGTCGGTCTCGGAAACGGCACTCGCTCTGTTGACTGGCCAGACCATTGCCTCGTCGACCCGACGCAAACTCAAGTCGGAGGCTACGACAACGCTGGCCTCGTCGTCTTGCACGTGCCAGTCAACTCCACGCCCGTGCATCTTCTTCCATGGCTTGGGCTCCGATACTGAGGAGACGACGCTGCAAACCACCTCCGATTACTTTGGTGATCTCTCGGATAGTGCGCCATGCTGCACGTCCATCAAGTACGCCGTCCTCAACACCGTCGACTATGCTTGGACGGACGCCACGCTGCAGCAAAAGGTATGCAACTTTGCTATCTCCATGAGCAGCACGAGCAGCGCGTCGTCGAAGACTATTGCAGATACGATTGTCGTGACGCACTCGATGGGCGGTCTCATGATGGCGGGTGCGTTGGCGAACAGTCGATGCAGTTTGGCGTCGAGCAGCACGTGGGTGAGTCTGAGCGCTCCGATGACTGGTAGCATGGGTGCGGACTACCTCCAGAATGCTTGCAGTGGGAACAATGTGTTTCTTCAGGCCGTGGCGAATCTTATCGGTCAATGTCCGGCAAGTACTGCCGTAGTGGCGCTATCCTACGAAGATGAGTCGTACAGCACGTCGTCGCTCAATTCGGAGTATACAGCAGCACAAACTTCATTCCGCGCTAGTGTTCGTGCTGCAATGTGCAGCGATAATTATTCCGGTTTGTTGTCGATCTACCAAGCGGAGTACAAGCTAGCGGGGTCTGTGATTCCACACAAGTCAAGTGAAAACGATGGTGTTGTCGAGTACCAGAGCTGTGCTGGCGGGCTTTCCACTTCCAAGTTTGGAAACACCTACGACGACACGTTTTACTTGACTGGGCTTAACCATATCGATACGACCTTCCGAAACGGGGACGCCCTCATCGTGAACTCGCAGAAACCCGTCAAGTGGTTCGAGTGTCTGCTATAGCTTAGCAAACCTTAAGAAGTATGGACAGCAGACTAGTCTTCTCATCTAAATGAGATATGGAGTGCCACAAATAGCAGAGTCCAATTAGCAGGGTCCTATTAGGACCAAGCATGATAATAAACCGCCCGCAGTGTGCATTGACCTCATTCCTAATCAATAAAGTCATGATACGCATTTCCGGACTTCTGATTGGCTATAACAAATCACTTATCACAGTACATTCATGAGACAATTCGGACATTTTTTTTTACTTGAAAAGTATTAAATTCTAGAACGCGCTAAAATAGTACGAGCTCGCTCGTCTGTTAAATAGGCACGAACATGCTGGGATATAATATATCTTAATTAACATTATGCGCATAATATCAATGCTGCATGCATTGGCCGTACAAAACGAAGCGCACGCTACAGCGTGGGGGGAACGCGTGATGATGATGAAGGTATTTAACCTTGGTTCATAGCGGCCTGAAAGAGTTTTAACTTTTTGAAAAGTCTAGGCTCGGTTTGGTTCCTCCACGGTGCTGGTCTCAGTGCTTCCACCTGTGTTTTCAATTGACATAGTGATGAGCTAATAAGGAGCTGAAGATTTTGAATTCTGGACTGGGGCACGATTCGCTGATGGCTTGCCACCCTCGTAGCTGTCGCTGGCAGCTGTTCCACACATGCTCTAGCTGGGCGATCGGAAAGCATCGTTTTCCGTCGTGCACCATTTCATTCCGGGTTGCCAGAGGAGAGTCATGCCCAAACGTGGGTGGAACGCTTTCAGCGAACGCAAGAAGATAACCTGGGGCCCAAGTTATCGTAAAATGGCAAAGCAGTGCGGAAACTTCAATGATAGGCAAACAGCTTCCACGTACGAATTAATCTACATGAACAACTTCAACGTGCTTGGAACAGTTGTGCACTGGCAGCGAGGAGACCTTCTCAATTAACTCTTGATTTACAAGAAGAGGCCAGGGATATGGCTGATTCAACTCCCCGAATCAAGAGGCGTTTACAGTGCCTCTATGAAAGGAGGGACACCTCCCAGACTCCTAGAGCGATACATCCTAGCGCCTTCCACCTCAATGCTAATGAAATCGGCAGTGTTTATCATGACGCTGACTGCGATCTTTCATTTTAATGAAAATTAAATAGCGGGGTCTATTATAGCTTGTCGGTGTTGCACGGTAGGGGCACTTGCCCCATCACCTCGAAGTTGTCAAAGAAGATCGCCGTGGGAGATCTGTAGGTCCCACTCTTGTCACGTCTTGATTCAAGACTTGAAGTGCATGCGACTGACAACCCGCTGGAAATTCCATTCCAGTGGAATGGTCTCTGCCGTTGTCATTGACGCTTTTCATCTCCTCCTTCCCGGATGTGTCAGGAAGCCGCCGTATGATTCGAAGGCTGCTTCAACCTCCACCTCTATGGCCAAACATGTAGCAAGACTCGTAGCGATCCAACTATTGCAGCTGCGAACACTCATGGGGAAAGTGACACGTTCACAAGCTCAACGCAGCGTTTGCACCAAGAAATTATATAGTAACATATAGTGAGAGCGTAAGTATAGTAAGAGCTCTAGTCTAGACTCTCGAGCTTCCAGTCCACCAAGATTCCAATCTCCAGTTATCGCAGCTCTCACTTCTCAATTCTCCTCGTGACAAGCAACCAAGCTCCAATCCTCAGCCCCATCCTCCGACATGTGGACCGTCAAGTCTCCGCATCGATTCCTTACTCTCGTTATGTTCGCCCTGCTCGCGCTTGCAGCCACCACCATGACAGCATCCCCTATCAAGCAAACCGGGCTACAAGGTGAACAACACCAGCCGACCCAACGCCGACTTGCAACTTCACTCGCTGACGCACCCTCCCTGCGACTCCAGTTCACGCTCAAGCGATCTACCATGAACGTCTACGGACAATCCCAGTTCTACGTCTTCGCCAATCCCGTCGTGTCCTCCGACAACACCTCCGTGCTCTACGACGGCTACGCCGCATTCATGGACGGCACCACCGACTACACGCTCATGCTGGTGAACGGCATCGCCTATTTCGTGACGTCCACCGCTGGGGACGCAAGCAGCTCCAGTGCGCAATGCTTGTCTTCGAGTCTGCTGCCGCCTCCTCAACGACATCGTGTCGGCCCTCAATGATGTCACCGCCATCTCGAGTGCGGCTGCCGGCAACAGTACGATCACATGCGCGAGCGGTGACCTATTCCAAGCTACTCTGGGCGATGCAACCTTCGTCATTTGCTCGTCGGGGTCGGATGGCTTTACCATCTACGGCAGTGACCTGGACATCAGCGTCGAGTACTTGGACAGTCCGGTCGCCATCACTGCACCAACGGTGAGTGGCGACGCCGCCCTGTCCTGTGAGACGGTCGTGACGGCTACGTCGGTCTCGGAAACGGCACTCGCTCTGTTGACTGGCCAGACCATTGCCTCGTCGACCCGACGCAAACTCAAGTCGGAGGCTACGACAACGCTGGCCTCGTCGTCTTGCACGTGCCAGTCAACTCCACGCCCGTGCATCTTCTTCCATGGCTTGGGCTCCGATACTGAGGAGACGACGCTGCAAACCACCTCCGATTACTTTGGTGATCTCTCGGATAGTGCGCCATGCTGCACGTCCATCAAGTACGCCGTCCTCAACACCGTCGACTATGCTTGGACGGACGCCACGCTGCAGCAAAAGGTATGCAACTTTGCTATCTCCATGAGCAGCACGAGCAGCGCGTCGTCGAAGACTATTGCAGATACGATTGTCGTGACGCACTCGATGGGCGGTCTCATGATGGCGGGTGCGTTGGCGAACAGTCGATGCAGTTTGGCGTCGAGCAGCACGTGGGTGAGTCTGAGCGCTCCGATGACTGGTAGCATGGGTGCGGACTACCTCCAGAATGCTTGCAGTGGGAACAATGTGTTTCTTCAGGCCGTGGCGAATCTTATCGGTCAATGCCCCGCGAACACTGCAGTGCTTGCACTGTCGTACGAAGACGAGTCGTACAGCACGTCGTCGCTCAACTCGGCGTACGAGGCGGCTCAGTCTGCCTTCCGGTCAAACATCGACGCTGCGATGTGCAGTGACAATTACTCGGGCCTACTGTCGCTGTACCAGGCGGTGTACAAATTGGCAGGCGCCGTCATCCCGCACAAGTCGAGCGAAAACGACGGCGTTGTCGAGTACAAGAGCTGTGCTGGCGGGCTTTCCACTTCAAAGTTTGGAAACACCTACGACGATACCTTCTACGTGACCGGGCTCAACCACGATGACACGGCCTTCCGGAACGGCGATGCCCTCATCGTGAACTCGCAGAAACCCGTCAAGTGGTTCGAGTGCCTGCTGTAAGTGAGCGTAGCTTGACTACCCGCCCAAAACGATTCCCTCTCATTGGTCATATTAAATAGTCCACTCAAATTTATGTTGACTATTCCATTGACTATTTGTCGCGCCTCTCATTGGTCAAATTAAATAGTCCGCTCAAATGAGGGGAACCCAGTCGTTGTGTGGGATGTTATATTAGCTTAAAAGTTAAGGAGTATACTGAGTCCAAGATGTGGGAACCCGGAAAAATAGTCGATGTGTACCGGTAATACAAATCAAATTTGAGAAGCATGTGTACAATTCAAGTTTGAGGAGCACGAACTATACCTCAAAATTGATCGGTAATGCACTTCACTTTTACGACTGGTCAATCCTAATGGCAGCGTCGCTGAGCGGTACGAACTTGGTACCGCTGTGTACGAGCTCCGAGGGCTCCGACGGCCGTGGTTTCCGCCTCCATGATGCTGGCGTAGATGTTCTCCACGGATCGAAGCTTTCAGCGCGGAAGGTGGCGCTCGTGGGCGTGCTCTACGTGCCCGAGGACGAGAAGGACGGCGAATCCACCGAGCGCGGCCTGTTCCTGAGCTCCAGCGGCGTTTCCGTGCCCGAACAGGACGCCAGTATGCTGCTACTGGTGCTGCGCGGAGTCTCGCTAGTCGATGAGCCATTCTGGGGCTCGCTGCTGCTCATACTGAGCTCGCACGTGGTAGTAGCCAAGGCAGGACCCATCTCCAATGCCAGTTTCCAGGCCGCGCTGCCGTTCCTGGCGACCTTTGCCCAGCTGCAAGTGGGTGAAACGGCGGCCGATGCAGACAGGAACTCGGCTCTGCTTAAGGAGCTGGCGCCGCGCATCACGTGGGGAGCCGTGGACCTCAAGATTAAAGACATGAACGGCTGCGACTCCGCCTCAACGTACTTCGAGCAGCAGTTGGCCACAGGCTCCACGGACGCCCAACTGCTGCTGAGTGCTCTGGTTCCCGCGAGAGACTGCGTGGTGCTCAAATCCAACTCGTTCCAGGGACCTGAAGACCCGCACACGTCGCCCAAGGTACTGACGCACGTGGTCGATCGATTGGAGTGCAAATCCTTCTTCGGGCGCTATTTGAACGGAGCTCTACTAGTGCGACTAATCAGATCGCTGACACATGCGATGGCAGCTGCAGATGGAGCTCCCGTGGTGCTGCAACGCGTAGTGACGAATGTACTCGCTGCACACTGGCAGGAACTGGTGCGACGGGCTTTCAAGGCGTACTGCGACCAGCTGCACGCGCGACTGGCAGTATACGAGCGAGCTCCTATCACGGCAGAGTATCTAGTGGATGTTACAGAGCGGAAACTGAAGGCGAACCAGTCGCAGAGCAACCAGCACTCGGCAGTCGTGGACGCTGGACAGGGAAACTACTCGGTTTTCGACGAGTTTGGTAATCTGAAGAAGCAGCAAGTGTCTGATGATGAAGGAGGAAACAGTGCCATCACATCTACAGCTCCAGCACCACTGAACACGGGGCTCTTCAGCTTCTTGAAGAACAGAGCAGGTCGTGCTCTTAGCAAGCAACTCTCACGCTTCCCTACGAACCGATGGAGTACCTCAATTAGAGGTGGAGGACACAAGACCACTCAAGATGGTAATGGAGGACTTGGCGGTATCCATGAGGATGCAGAGGCAGCAGAGGCTGAGCTGCTTGAAGAAGCAAATGGTACACATGCACCTGATCTACTTCTAGCGCGATGCACCGCTAGCATCTCGCGCTACACGGTGCCTATGGAATACCTGAACACACCCAGTGAGGCCATGCCCGTCAATACTGCAGTGCTGGATACAGTGCACGCGGAAGGTTTGGAAGAAGTGAATGCTTTATTGAAGCCATTCCTCGTGGATCTGCGTGGCCCGACACCGTCATGTCCAGAGCTCGCCTGCTCCCTGAATTTCCACGTTGGGAAGAAGAACTTGTGGACGAAGTTGGGACGCGTGCGAAGGCGCTTTGAGCGCGCCAATGAAGTATCTTCGGCCATTTTTTGTGGTGAGTTGCTTCGTTATCTGCACTCAGTGGTGCTCAGCAAGAACGAGACGGATACAGAAGCACAGCAGCAGCAACAACTGCGAGGTCGTGCTGTTTCTTCGATCATGCTTGTCGACAAGAAGAGTGGAAATGCCCCTGTTGCGCTGACTCGAGTGCCATTGGAGTTGCTGACCTACAAGAACAATCTTGAGGCGATGGTGTCTCAGTACAACTTCGTAGCGCGCGGACCTCAGGCTGCCACTGTTCTTGCAGGGTTTTTGAATGGGCCTGTCCGCAGCCAACTGCAGTATTTGACGCAGCAAGAATATGACCGCTTTTCGGCAGCCTGTGACGAGAAAGAGCGTCGCATTGCAGAGTTGGAGGATTCACTGGAGGATAAGGAGCGTCAAGTCAAGCACATCACGAAGGCGAACGCGGAGTGGGGGCGGCAAGAACACGAGGCTGTTGCACAGATCGAGCAGACTCATGCAGAGCAGGTGAGCTCGCTACAGGGTGCAATTCGCAGCACTGAGACTCAGATCGCTAGCGCGTTAGCCGAGCAGCAAGCACTTTATCAGAGCACGATGCAGGCCACGAGGCGCACTATCGACACAGTGGACAAGGTGGCTGATAAGGGTCGTGTGGTGTCTGGCTACCTGGAGCGATACGAGAAGGGTCACGTTTTCTCTTCACGGTGGCGTCAATACTTCTATGTTCTGAAGCACGCAACGCTCACGTGCTACAAGTCAAAAAGCGAGTATGAGGAGCGCGGGCCTCCTTTCGAGCGTCCAATTAGCATCAGCGGCTACAGTGTTGTGCGGAGCCGTACAGATGAGCTTAAGATCAAGCTGATCCCACCCGAAGCCGGTCGCCAAAAACTCCGCTTTCGCGCACCTGCAAGTGTTGGCCGTGAAACGTGGATGAAGCGATTCACGGAGGCCACGCAGTACACCAGTCAATAATCGTTCAAAAGATTTGTAGCGAGCGTGAAAATCAAAGGTAACTTGAAATGTGTGCGCTGGATATCCTGCTTCATGTCAGTCGTGGTGGTTTACCAAGAGAAGCGAGGAAGGCGTCAGACTCCTGAGTATCCTTTTCGCTAGTTGCAGGCGTGTTGGAGCCTGGTTTGCCTTCAAGCGAAAAGCATGGACGCACAGGTCCGTCAAAAAAGAAATCGTGCACAAGGGCCTACACCAGACAACACCGTGTTAGAAAGAAAAACTGAGTCAAAATCTTCATTTCTTGCCACCTTTCGAGCTGACAGTCTTTTGCTCGGGTCGAGCACGAGCAGCTTGGACAGCAGATCCACGGTAGAAGCTTCAGCATCAGGGAAGAGCTTGCTGAGAGGCATGGGTTCGTACTCTGGGAAGGCCACTTTGTCAAAGTCAGGAAGCTCACGCACACCTGGCCACTGCTTCTCGATGTCGCCTAGTACCTGGATAACCTGGAAGATCTGATCGAGGTCGTTCTGTCCTGCAAATAATGGGGTGGGGCGTAGTAACTCGGCGAATACTGTGCCCACAGCCCACGTATCCACGGCAGTATCGTAATGCCGCGAGCCGAATAGCAACTCCGGTGCACGATACCAGCGCGTGGCCACTTGATGAGAATATGAACGCCCTTGCTGCCCCACGAAAACCCTGGCGAGACCGAAATCGCTGAGTTTGAGCACTCCATCGGCACTCAACAGCAAGTTCCCCGGCTTTAAGTCTCGGTGCAATATATTGTGCTCATGGCAACAGGCGACACCATGCAGCAGCATTCGCAGAAGGCCACGGACGTCCGCAGGATGCAGCGGTTCTTCTCGATTCCGCACTATACTGAGGAGGTCAGTAGGCATGTACTCGAGCACTAGAGCAATGTAGCTGCCATCAGGCACCACGTCCAGCAGCTTGACGATCTACAGCGATAAGGTCGTTAGTTTAAAACAGAATATCAGAAGTGAGAATCATCAATTGTACATTGGGATGCTGGAGTTGGCGCATGGCCTCGATCTCCTGGAACTGCGCTGCCGGTATGACAGAAAGCTGGCCGTCGTCATTCACTCTTAGTCTCTTGATGGCTCGAATCTCGCCCGACTCCAAGTCTCTAGCGCGATGAACTTCTCCAAAGGCCCCGTTCCCGATCTTCTCCAGCAGCTCATAGCGACTCGCGAGCATCTTGAACTGTGACGATTCGGAAGATACGATAAACTTCTGATTGACGAGACAGAGAAGCACAAGCGACCTTCAATTATCATTCTTGCACCCTCCGAAGAGGATGCAGCTAAAATGACGCCTCTGCTAGAAAAAAGTAAAAGAAAAAAAGAATACAATGCCAACGACGACGAGCGCTCGGTGGGTTCTTTCTTGACGCTGTCAACTCCTACAACTCGCTCACTAGCCACCTGAGCTCCGTCGTCTGCTTAGTGGTTGTTCTTCCACACCAGGTATCGCGTGTCGCCCAGCTTACGCGGACTCAGCTTGTGCTTGGCGAAGAAGAGAATAGCCAGCACCATGCAGAGCGCACCCACGATGATGTACGCGATGCCGAGGAACGGGTTCCGGCCACCGAACCATGACGTCGTCGAGATCACGATCGACTTCTTTCCCTCAAACGTGCTCACCACGAAGTCTGAAGAGAAAAAAACATACAAAAATACCGTTAAATACTGTTTGCAGCACTGAAAAACACACACACAAAAACTTACTGCTAGAGACGAGGAACTCGAGCTCCGTGCCCTCTGCCAGATCTGTGTCAATGCGGCCGTAAAGCTTGCGGAAGCTCGGCAGACCAGCCGTACGCATCCACACAATAAAGTGCTCGTCCTGTACACCGTAGGCAGGGGCGTTCGTCGTCCATGCCGTCTTGTTGGCAATAGGCTCCTGGCCCTCGTGCATGGGGATGATGTAGCGGTAACGCGGGTTCTGCCACAGTAGCATCGTGTCATCAGCGTCCGAAAGATCGTCCAGATTGATGTTCTTGAACTTGGTCTCCACGTCCGACTTCCAAGCGATACCGGTCTGATCCACAAGGTTCACGAGCGTCTTGCCTTCGTACGTGTCGTCCTGGTAGTACGTTCTGCCGTTGGTCACGAGCTTGTTGACCCAGAAAATGTCGTTGAACAGACTGTTGGCAATCAGGCCGCACGGCATCAGCGTGTAATCGGTCTCATTGTCACCGATCGCCGCTTCCGCCGTCGAGTTGAACTTGCTCACACCCGTACCGGACGTGGTCAGCGGCGAGCAGTCGCTGGTACTGGCCGTGGCGTCTCCGCGGAGCTGTGCGTCACTGCGGCTCTGCACGTAGCGACGGTGGTTCTGGTAGAAGTTGTCGAGCTGGTAGTACAAGTACACGGGCGCCTTCATCTCCTTCTCAATCTTAAACGTGATCCTACAGCCATGTTCCTCCACGTCGAACAAGTCGCCCTCGCTCTCGTCACTCAGATAGCAGCCGCTGCCCAGGTCCACGATGTTGCTCGACGATGTCATGCCGTCTCCGTCATATTGGATCGAGTACTCCACAACCTGCAGCAATAAATAAGTTAACCGTAAGGCACTTTATCCGCGATAATGATACGCAGACCGGGAGAGACGCACATTGTCCGACTCAGTGTGCAGCACGATGCCGATGGGGATGAAGATGAGGCCCACGACGGCGAAGGTGCCGATGACCCAGTTGGGCGTGAGGATCGGCTGCCAGGCCTTGAGCTTCTGTTGCTTGAAGGGCGTGTCTAATACGGTTTAAAACACAATGGGACAAGAGTTAATGGGACAGTGGCGGAGGTGAACGAGGCTTCTGCAGCGACGCACCCTCGGGTTTCCTTGACTTCTCGTCCATGGTGGCGATGTCTCGCTCCAGGGTCTGCTTGCGTTGCAGTTGCCTTCCTCCTATGGCGCAGGTTTGGCGTCTTGGGGTAGCGCCGGCTTCCTTCCGATGCGATGTCGCTAACAATAGGCGACGGGGGTTTCGCCGTTGTGATTGTCCCTACGCATCAGAAGCCCATGGCTTCCCAGTATCCAGTCTGGCTCGAATGGCGGCCGTATATTGGCTGAAAAGAGGTGATTACTGCGTCATCATTGGTAGATATTTTCATGTCGTAATCGACCTAACCCTAATTACCAATTGACACACCAATATGTGTGGACCACGCATAATTGACACATGCCCCGCTATTGGTCCGCCCAGCAGATACTTGACAGCGACCATGAGCTATCGAGAGCGTGATGACCGCCGGGGCGGCTCCTCCTCGTCCAGCAGATACGGCGGCGACCGCAGTCGAGACCGGTCTCGTGACCGGACCCGCGAACGAGACACGTACCGGCGTGACGGACGCGACGGTGCACGTGATAGGTCTCGAGAGCGTGGGCGACCGGACAGGGAGGCACCACGCCGCAGTGAGCCCAGCAGCAGCAGTCGTGACCGAGAGCGGGACGGAGACTCGGCGGCGGGAGGATCAGAGCAGGAAGAAAGCCAACCCAAGACAACGGGAGCTTGGGACCCGGCGAAGGAGGCGCTGGAGGACCCCACGTGGGCTCGAATCTATATCTCAAACCTGCCCACGGACGTCACGAGCGACGAGCTGCAAGAAATGTTTGGTGCCATCGGTGTTGTCGCCCGCGAGAAGCAGAAGCGTGGGTACAAGGACCAGTGGCCGTTTAAAATCAAGATCTACACGGCCACGGACGGCCAGCCCAAGGGCGACGCCGTGCTTACGTACGAGGACGCAAATGCGGCCCGCACGGCGCCGGAATTCTTTAACGGTACGCTACTGCAATTATAGATGCTGTTTAAATTATTGTCAACTGTAGATTGACATGATTATTGCTGGTTCTGCTGCACAGGAGCGGATATTCGCGGCAAGACCATCAAGGTGGAGCTCGCCGGCAAGCCCGAGCCTCCCGTAGGTGGATGGCACGGCGGAGGTGGAGGTGGAGGAAGCGGCGATCGTCGCGGCGGCTCCGGTGGACGTTATGGAGGAGGCGATAGATATGGCGGTGGTGGCCGAGGTGGGGGGTACAGTCGATACGGAGGAGGAGGAGACCGCGACTTCCGAGACCGACCTGACCGCCGCTCCCGCCCATACTGAACGCAGCAGCTTGCCGTGTCCATTAGTGCTTCTAGTGTAGCAGTCTCCATGAGCAGGTGGCGTCCAGCAGTAAAGGTGTCAAGCATACAGATATCGTCCACGCAGACCAGTGTCAACAGCATCCACATTATAGTCCCTCGTCGGCCCCGCAGTTTCCGCCCATTCGATTGGCGAAAAAGTTTAATTTTAGCCAATCATTCACCAGGAGCTCAACTCAGTTCTCTTCCGCATCCGAGGTATCAATCACTGATACTCTCGCGACGCGCATCATGGGTGTCTTCAACCTGCTTGCGCTCTCCGTGGAGACGTCGGTGCTGGGCTGGTACTTCTTGGTACCATTGGCATCTCCCGGAGGCCACGAGCTACTCGCGCGTGACCTTCACTCACCGCTGCAGTTCCGTCAGTCGCTAGCGCTGCAAGCTCTGCTATCACTGCTGCGTCTGCTCTTCTTCGTGTACATTCGGCGCCGCAACAAGCGCGTTCCGTCCACCCGTTGCTTCGTGTTCGTAGTATCACTGGTGGAGGTGGCTGCCTGCTGTCTGGGCTCGCTGCAGCCTCTTCTGTATCTGGATGGCCGACAAATTGACACCTTCTCCGAGTACCGCCGCGTACGTTGGGGCGGCTTCTACGTGGCTGTACTGAGCGTCATGGCCATCTTCAGTACGTTGCTGCAGCTCGGCTACATCCTGCAACTTAACAAGAGTCGAGGGCGTCTGGCCGACGATAATCTGCTGCGAGACGTGATAAGCGAGACGCCGCGCGCCCGGTGGAGATCCAAATGGGCCACGCTGGGCAAACAGTTGGCGGGTCGACGTAAACCGAAAGACCCGACATTTGAGGCCATGGTAAGACTCTATGCGCACCAGGAAGGAGCCGTGGACAGATTGGTCGTGTCTTCAGAACGAGATGAAGCCGAGTTCGAGTTCTATCTGCCGCAACTGTGCAGCTTCTTGCTGCTGGATGCGTTTGCACGCTCGCCGCAATTGTGCGCGATACTACTGCGTAAATGCAGCGTGTAAGTGGACATTGATAGCGTTGGGAGGAGGGCTTTGACTAAGGTTATGGCTTGTATTGTATGCTGCTCAGGTCCCACGTATTCGCGCACAAGATGTTGTGGTATTTGCAGTCATACTGTCTGCATAACCCATCATTTGCCACGGAGGCCGACTACCAGCGGGTACAGATGCTGATTGATGACGTATCCGAGCGTGGCACGGCGCCTGCGATGATAGTTGCTTGCCCACCCAGCCCAGTTAACTCAGAGCACCAATCGCAGCAGCTTCGAGCGAACCGTGGATCCGAGGTATCAGCCAGTGCACAGGAAGTCGAAGCATTGTTGCCAGGCTCTCAGGATGATAACTACGATACTTTTCAGGAGAACAACGACCTGGAGCGAGGACTGGCTAGGTCTACGATCGCCCCCAAAGCGCCTGCCTCTGGTGTGGAGCCTTTTGAGCTCGAGACCGCATTTTTGGGGTCACTAGCGAACATATCGTCGAATTTACGCGCTGTGGCGTACGACCGCCGCAACGATATGGTAAGTCGTGCTCTTTTGTCAGCATGTTACCCATTTTCTTACCCGTTTTGTGCTATGTTTTCGTTGTGACAGCTCCGCATCTGGCTGCAAGACTTGGAAGCTCAGTACTTGCCTAACAACTCTCTGTATCTGCCCGTAGGGAACTCGTATCACCGACTGAAGCGCGTCCATGTTGACGAAAGCTTTACGTTCTCAACGCGGGAGCGTGTGCCGTTTCTGCTGTGTGCCGAGGTCGTAGATTACCCATCTCCGCAAGAAGAGCGGCTCAAGCGACGCAGCAACAGCGTGTTCAATGGCAGACGCTTCACGCTCAGTTTGTGGGATTCTGCGAGCACACAAGACCTGACAACAGCGTCCACGCCTGCTGAGCGCACGCCATTGATGTCCCCTGATGCTGCTAAACTGGGGTTCTGGAGCGAATCACGCACGCCTAGCAGCCCGACAAGACTTCGCTCGTTCTCCCACCACATCTCGAATAAAATGGTGCAACCGACCGAGCTGCTGCACGGACTGATTGACTCGTTGGTTGGGAAGACTCCAGGCGGGAAGAATCTCGACCCCAAGAGTGTGGCTTTGCTGAGTAAGGTCGACGACGAGTGTGGCGACGATACGCCCAAGAGATTCCGCGATTTGCCGGAGAGAAGTCAGAGTCAGCCTTTCTTCAAGTCGGGTACACTCTCGAAACCAGGTTTGACGGTTGACACAAGTGCAGCGGGGCTGCGACCTACGCTTTCGGCCCATACGGTCCCTGCATCCATCGTACCGGTCACGACAGACATCGATGACATGGACTCTGTTAGCAGTGTTGGCGGCCTATGGTCGCCCAAGTCAGATACAGTATTGTCGCCTCAGTCCGAGACCTCAGCGAGTTCACCGCATCGCCTCGCGCGATTTGACAGTACAGATCGGTTCTTGCAGGACTTGTCGGAGCGTGACTCAAAGCTCGAGGAAGAAGAAGCTGAGATCAGTGATCCGTCGTCGGAATCCCGTAACCAAGCTGCTGGCGAGCCGCCCTGCGTCATATTTAAGGAGCGTTGGGCCGACAAGGAACGTCGTATTCAAGCGACATCTCCCTACGGCAAACTACCGGGCTGGAGATTGCTGCCTGTGATCGTTAAAAGCGATGATGATCTCCGTCAAGAACAGTTGGCCTTGCAACTGATTCATCAATTCGCCAATGTGTTTGAAGAATTCAAAGTGCCTGTCTTCATCCGGCCGTACGATGTGATCGCCATCTCAGCCACTTCCGGTCTGGTAGAGGCTATCTCGGATACGATCTCCATCGACTCGCTGAAGCGCAACGACCGCGAATTCACGACGCTGCTGGACTTCTTTACCAGACATTTCGGTGATCCGAGCACGCCCGAGTTCCATAAGGCCCGAGCCAACTTTGTAAGCAGCATGGCTGGGTACGCGATCGTGTGTTATCTACTTCAGATCAAGGACCGTCACAATGGCAACATTCTGTTGGATGCTGAGGGCCACATTATCCATATCGACTTTGGCTTTATCCTGTCCAACAACCCGGGCAACATGGCCTTCGAGCAGGCCCCATTCAAGCTCACGGCTGATTTTGTAGAGCTCATGGGCGGCCCTCGTTCTGCGCACTTCCGGCGGTTCCGATCTCTGTGTGTGCGGTCGTTCCTGGTGGCTCGGAAGTATCGCCACCGCTTCGTATTGCTCGTGGAAATGATGTTGCACGGTAATGAACACCTACCGTGCTTTGCTGGAGACCCCAAGGGCACCGTGGAGCGGCTCGCCGCTCGCTTCCAGCCAGACTTGGACATCAACTCTTGCGAGGACTTCGTGCACGAGCTTATCGACGCGTCACTGGACAACTGGCGTACACGCTGGTACGACAAGTACCAGCGCTGGATCGTTGGCGTTTTCTAAGCGAACGTCCGAGCGGGTGTTCGAGAAAAAGATCAAGAAAGACTAGAACTCCTAGCTATAAGCCCGGCAGCCGGTACGTCCAATTCAGACCTCTTTGTATCGATGAAACGACGCGTCTGTTGCTTCAGGACATTCGTCCGTCCCCGTCGGCGTCTTGTACGAGGTGAAGCTCCATGATGGACCCGAACATGACGCGGCGGGCTCGAGCCGAGCAGAAGAAGAAGATCAAGGCTGCGCAGCGCAAGCTCGAGTCTGGATGGAAGCCTGGTCGATCGAAGCGCCGAAAGCAGAAAGCTGCTGTCATGATTCAACGCGTCTACAGGTCGCACTTGTTGCGTCAGGCCTTCCAACGTTCCCGACACAACGTGCGCTTCACGTTCACGTCATTGCAAGCGTTTGGCCATGCTCGAAGCCGTCAGCATTGGCGCAATGTGGACTTGAGGAGACTGTCCCGTGAGGAGCTGAGACTTCTTGCATTGACGCTCAATTTGCCGTCTACGGGTAAGAAGGTGCTGCTGATCTGTCGGATACAGCGCTGGATGGACTTGCATGTACTGGGCAGCGATATGGCCGCGCAGGCTGCTGCTCGAGCGTTGGAGAACCGTCGCAAAGCTCAAGGCAGCGTCTACTTCTGTGAGGCTCATCCTGGAGCTGATCTCGTTGATATCCGTCCATTACGAGGTCACCACATCACGAGCATCGCAGCGGTACGTCAATATCAACTTTTTCCCTTGTTTCTCTCTTCCTGACAGACTAAAGGTGCGTGCAGGGCTCTGAATCTAATGCCGTGTACGCGCTGGATGGTGCTCGAGGTGCTGCATGGCTGTGTCGAACGGGAGGTTTAGCGTCACAGGTTGGACTGTGCAGCCACGTTCATCGACGCGATGAGTTTGAGCCAACGCCGAGAGAAAGCCACTGGTTGGCCACACCCGTCTTCTTGCACACACTACGAGCTGAGCACGTGGACCGCGTGTATGTAGCACGAGGGCATGCAATGGCACTCGCCAAGGCAGGCGAACTCTTCAGCTGGGGTGACAACGCACACGGAGCGCTAGGTTTTCCAGCCGAGAGTGCAGCACAGGTAGCTCGAAATCGTGCGACAGTGGTTGGAACACTCTCCAACTACCAGGCGGTAGCTGCCGCCGTAGGAGGACACCACAGCATCGCTGTTTGTGATCACGTTGCAGGCCACGATGGGGTTGTCTTCTGTTGGGGAAGCAATTCACACGGCCAACTCGGCTTTAGCTCTTCAAGCTCCAATACACCCGCTGATGGACCAGCCAAGACGTCGCCGACCACATTTCCTCGACCAGCCGTGATGCATCAGGTAGCAGCACTTCGCTCCGTTTCCGTTCGTCAGGTGGCGTGTGGAGGGCTGCACTCGTTGGCATTAACAACGGACGGTAAGGTGTACTCATGGGGCTGTAGCGATGGTGGACGATTGGGCCAGGGGCGAGTACCCAAGCGTACTAGCGATGTCAGTGAGCCTGCTCTTGTGAGGGGAAAGCTCTCGAACCTTGTCGCTCTTACTATTGCTTGTGGGGCATGGCACAGTGCATGTATCGCAGCTGAAGCTTCCCAGGTTGTAAGCGGGGTTGGTCGTGTCATGACGTGGGGCACAGGCATCTATGGACAACTTGGAGTTGGGAAGGCTCAGGTCACGTATGAACCTCAGCCTGTACGTTTGCCACCGCGTGAAATGGACGACGAAGTGTTTGCTATACGTCTCGCATGCGGGACCCACCACACCGCTGCATTAACAGTCGATAACCGCATCTTCACATGGGGCAGCACGCGTGCGTTTAATGGAGTTCCGACCGAGTTGCGCTTATCTGGTGGTGAGCGCTTTGGCCGCGTCGTCTCACTCGCTTGTGGACGCACTTTCACAGTATTCAACACGGTTTCCCGAGACGCAGCAAGCTACGAGTGGCCAGAAGTGCCGCGTCTTTGGCGTGATAAACCTGCCATCATTCCGCATCTGGATCTCTCAAAAGTCCCGACGTTACCGCTGTGCACATCGAACCCTTTGCCTCCGTTTAGCAAAGCCACCAAAGTCGTGAAAACGTCCAGTGAACTCCCGTCTCCTGTGCGTCTCGAACCATTCGCTGACCGACGCGCTCGAGAAGAGGAAGAAGTTCGTGAGGCCAAACGTATTGACGATATTGACATTGAAACAATTGTCCACCCTTTGTGTCGACTGTGTTGGCGCTGCGATGGGTTCCAGCCGTCTCCACTACGTTTATGGATGTGTCGTAATTGCTCGCATGAACGTCAACTTCACGGCGTGAGGCGGCCTGGAGTTCCCATGGGTGAGTACGAAGCTGTGCGCAAGCTTCAGTGTCTCTTTCGTGCGCGACGTGCTCGACGTGTACTGCAACGTGCTCGTGAACAGCGGTACCAGAGGATCTTCAGCATATCGCACAACGAGTTCTTCTACTACAACGTGTGGCAGGGCAAGAAGTCGTGGGCTCGGCCAGCAGAAATCAGTGAAGATTTTGACGTCCCGATCCGTGATCCAGATGCTTCACCGCGGATATCACCTCCACTCACACCTGTCGAGGCAGCTACCAAGTTACAAGCTGCTTGGCGGGGTCTTCAAGCTCGACGCTTGACCTTGAGCTTGCTGCGTGATCGATACGAGAAGCACTTTGATCTGGAGAAGGAACGCGTTTATCATGTGCGGAAATCAGTAGGCAAGAAGGAGCCGTCGACGAAATTGTGGGACCCCCCGCCGCTGCTCCGCAAACGGTACGATTTGGGTGATCCTGTCGAGATTCAGCGGCTGGCCAAGTTCGCTAGCATGACTCACGATGAAGCTGCTCGGATCGTACAGCACGCGTACCGATGTTATCGAGGTCGCGAGTTCATGCGTCGTATTCTGCGTTCACGCATCAAGAAACTCTGGGACGCCACGACCGGAAGGTTCTATTACTACAACGCCACCACGAAGGAATCGGCCTGGGAGAAACCCCGACTTCTGCTTAATGACGATGACGACGACAACTTCGGGTCTAAGGGTGGACGTCACCACGAACCGACCCAGGGACGACGACGCGCTGTCGCGTTGAGGCCGGAGAAATTCCACAATGAAGAGGCTGCAGCACGCACGATTCAAGCGCTGTACCGACGATTCGCAACGCGGAAGACGCTACTCCAGTTGATATCTCGTCGATACCGCAAAATGATGGACCCGGTGTCCAGCCAACCATACTACTACGACAGTGTTTCCGGCACAGCTACCTGGTTCAAGCCAGCAGTGTTTGGCGCCTACGACCTTGAACTCTTCGACGATTCGACTGTGTCTGCTTCTGGAAGAAGACAAAGTACGCTTGTTGCCCCTCAATCGTCAGCCTTGTACGCTGCAAGTAAGTTACCACGCATCAGTGAACGAGCTCGTCTCAAGCGACACAAGCGAAGGCTGCAGCGTCTGCGGCAAATGTCACGCGACGAAGCTGCTTCACGTCTGCAACGCATGTGGCGAACCCATCGCGCCAAAGACGAGCTGCGTGAATTACTGTTCGACGCGTACGAGAAGATCTACGACCCCACCACCGAGCACTTCTACTACTACAACCGCAAGACTGGCATCGCCAAGTGGGAAAAGCCCGCGCTACTCGTGGGCGACGGCCGAGATATCAAAGAGACGAAAGTCATCAAAAGACGACGCTCGCACACAGTCACAGCGCCTTATGAAGCCAAACAGGTCCTGTTCATGTTCATGCGCTGCTCCGTCGCACGTCTTGAGCTTCACCGTCTTCTACGCGAGCGCATCCAGAAGGTTTTTGACCCCAACTCACAACAGTACTATTATTTTGATAAACTTACCGGCCAGTCCTCGTGGAAAAAGCCCGTCACGCTCAAAGGATACGACTTGTCTCCAGTGTAGAGATGCTGGGACCTACGGGACGGGTTGACACGAGTAATGCAGCAGCGTGCCAGTGGGTAAACGCACAAACGTGCCGACGCCAAGCTTCTTGCCACACGATTGGCAGCTCTGGGACGACCACACTGTGACCGATCCCTTCCGCTTCGTAGAAAGCTGCTCTCGAACCTTGAAGTTCTCCATCTTTGATAGCTGTTTCTTCACTTGTCCGTTGCGGAAACGCTCGACCTGGCGCTCAAGTACTCGACGGAAGAAGCCAGCCAATGGCGCCGCGGAGACATCAGCTGGTAACATCTCAAGGGCAGTGGACACGTCAATACGCTCAGCATACTTGTTCAAGACGTTGATGGCTGCGTTCACAGCCTCACTCTGCAGACCAAAGCTGGACGACCTGTTCCACGAAGGTTTCGGTGGTGAGCCGACAACTGGTGACGCTGCTCCGCTTGAGTGGTACTGTGGGCGCAAGTAAATCTTCAGCAGCGTTGAATAGATAGAAGAATCGGCCGTCTTGGACTCGTAGCAGCGGTTGCAGTACGCCTCGGCCAGAGCAGCGTCCTTCAACTCCAGAGCATACAACTGAAGCACCTCAAGGTGACGTCCGAGCTTCGATAGTAGCGCTGCGTGCTCGTCCACCATTTCAACAGGTGTACGACTCAGCATACGCTCAGGATGGAAGACAGCGCCAGGAAATTCAAGGAACTCTAGCAGTTTGCGACGTAAAAGCCCCGTCAAGCCACGCTGGGATTCCACACGACTGGTAAGACGTTGATTCTGCGCCTGAATCGAATCCAGCAGCAGATACACCACCTCGTCATGCAACCGCGGCGTCAGTTGACCAGTTCCTTGATAGATAACTTGCGTAAGATACTCGATAGCCAGCATTTGGCTGTTGGTCAATGGCATCGTCGGCTTTGATGCGTTCTCCTCAACAGCTTCGGTTCCCGCATCAGAGCTGAAGGCGATAGAACAACTCTTCAGGTGCTGAAGCACTGCAGCGGGGTCGATGTCTTCCTTGGAGTCAGGAACTTCTCGCTGCGTAAAGATGGTAAGACCTAGTGCCGGATTTACGGACAAAACACGTCGCGAAAACTCAAATACCAGCTCCGCATGCTTCCTTCCGAGCACTCGAAGGTACTGAGCAATCAAGACCATGTAGTCATACGACGATTGCAGGTCTCCCGTGTCTTCGCTTCGTTCAGCGAGGGCAGCCGCCGACGCTGCACTACGTTCGAGATCTTCCAAGAGCTCAAGAGCCTTACGGTGCAGCTTTCGCGCAGAGTAAAATGCCAGAAGAGCCTTGAAACGCCGGTGAGCTCGCAGGAAAATCTCCGCCTCGCCAATCTCGCACCAATTCTGGCCGGTGACCACCTCGAGTAGTGCACGCTTAGCTCGCTCTTCGTACTCTGCCTTTTCAGCCACCACGACGAGACACTTGACCAGCATCGTGTCGATCAGTTCCAGCGCGCTCTCTTTACTAGGACCAAGACTGTGTTCTACGCGAATCCCCATCGCTGATGACTCGTCTTCGTGGCGCAAATAAGCATTTCGCTTACGACGCAGGAACCCGATGAGTGCTAACAGACTCTCCACTAACTCGTCGCCTTCCAAGGCCCGGTTCTTGTTAGTGTTGCTGTCCTTGCGTAGTGCGCTGGTCTTGCGGGGCAGGAGGTTCCGGGGAAATAGCAGCAACACTTCCATCACGTCGATTTCGCTCTCGAAGAAGAAGTTCATGGCTTCCTGTCGACTACCCGATCGGAACAAGTCGAAGCCGTAGTCCGCATAAAGTTTCCGTTGATCAGCATCGCTCAGCGGGCTCTCCTCCGGACAAAGCTTGCAGAGCGCGACGGCGTCCTCTAGTCGACGATTCCCCATCGACGCAGCGACTTGCTGAGCAATGGGCAGCATTTGATGCGTCTGAACAGTAAACGGCGGTGACACAGTGAACAGAGTCGCTGGTTGATCGCCTCTAAACTGCGAGACGTTCGGGTAAGTATCTCCCACAGTAGCCGACGCAGCACAGACGCCGTAAGGCGCTTTGACCGGAATTGTCTGCACCATTTGCAGCGACCCAAAGTTGTATACTGCGATCTGTTCCGCCTGGTCTAGTAGTAGGAACGGATGGTGATAATACACCCCACGCGGGGGCACGTTGTAGGCAATTTTCCTCTCCACTTTCATGCACAATTGGCTTGTCGACACATCGAGCGCTTTTTCCGCAGTATCGTCCAGTTTTCTGTCTTCAAAGGCTCCATACACGTCCTTATCCTCTTCATCCACGTTATTTTCTTCATAAATGGTCAAGATCACTGCGTGGTGTTTGCCACACAGCAGCAAGTCCATCACGTGCTGTCGTTGTCGCGCCAGGAAGCGGCTGGGCAGCGCCAGAGCATCGCACACCCCGACGACTCCCTCCAGAGCGTCAGTAACCTGTTGCATCACGTCCGGAGCGACAATTAGCGTCCGGCCACTGTCCAGATTGAGCACGGTCCATTGTTTCTTGCCCTGGATGAACACGTGACTCTCGCTGAGCATCACGAGCTGCTGGACCGGCGCTAGAGACGGCAGCAGCTCGTGCTGTGCGCGCGGCTCCAACACTCTATTCACAGTCCAGTCAAATACCTTCAGAGTGTAGGTCTTAAGTAGCACGCACAGCGTCTTGGCCTCCTCATGGACGGCGAAGAGCACAGCGCCCTTGGTATCCTCCCGGTCGATCAGCTGCGGATCGCTCTTTAGTGGCAGGTCCACGAGCTTCAAGCGGTTGTCAGCCAGCGTAACGAAGACCCCCCAGTGGTCCAGGAAGACGCAGCACGAGTGGAACAGCCGCTTGTAGTCCGCCTGCCAGCGTAGAACGCCCGCACGCCCATCGGATACGTAACTGCGCAATGTTCCATCCGACGAGCCAACGAAGAGAAGAGGGGACAGGTCGCCCCGGACACGCAGGCTGTAGAGCAGACGCTCGGTCTGATTCGGCCGCTTCGGCGGACCTTCCACCTCCACGGCGGCGCCGGCCGCGTACGCCGCGGCGGACGCAAGGTTCGAGCTCATCGAGGAATTCTAGTTTTTGATGCGGATACATAAAAAGATATTATCCTTTCACCTATTTTGGCGAGTGGACTGCTAATTCAGGCGGAATTATACCCGTAAATAAGTGATCGACCATTATTTAATGCTAATTATGCCTAAAATTGTTTAACATCGCTGACCAGAAAGATACCCGAAATGGATGATGCAACCCATAATTAAGATGGGATTAGATTCCTAGGGAGTAATTAAGGCTGATATGGGAATAGAATTATGATAGAATTAGAAAGGCTAAATTTATTGGAAATTCACTTCAACGTCAAACAGTCACATTTTGGTGGTCGATCACGCCCAACTTTGGATATCCAAAGATCCTTTTCGCGTTTCAAAGCACATAGTGATATCATGGCGGGGGCGATAAATGGATTCGTTTGGCTATTATTCCTGCTATACGTGCCTTCCTTTGTGCAAGTCGCAGACGCAGCGTGTGCCAACTCGTGCTCTGGTCACGGTCGATGCGGCTCCTCCAAGTGCGAATTTATCCTAGAATTGGGGAAGAGAGCTTTTCTTGCATGGAACTCACTTCTCCTGCACTGTCGAACGCAGTCAATGCACGTGTGATTCTGACTGGGCCTTGGCCCCCGACTGTTCTATGCGGAAATGCCCCACCGGGGTGGCCTGGACGGACAAGGCGAAGACGGCCAATGTGGCCCATGCAATGGTCGAATGCTCTAATCGCGGAGTGTGCGATTACTCCAAGGTAAGATCACGATTTTTCTGAAGCAAGGGATTGTAAGTTTGACGTGGGTTTGTGTAGGGAGAGTGCACGTGCTTCAATGGATATACAGGGGCTGCCTGTCAACGACGTGCGTTCATACGCTACGGCGTTGGAATACTATCTAGCTTTCAATATTTAACTGTGCTGTTTTGCGCGCAGTTTGTTGCCCGTCAGATTGTTCAGGTCACGGCTTGTGCTATTCATCAGCAATATTAGCGCTGCAGTACGGCCCGGACTCGCTGCCCAGTGTTGCTGGAGACGGTGTCGGACCAGTGTACTCCAATTGGGAGAAGGACAGCATGTCAAGTTGTATGTGTGATATGGGCTACACTGGACCAGACTGCTCTCAGCGTAAGTTACAAGTGTATCCAAGTCTCGACAAAGGTAGATAACACTCTTATGTGTTGTCTGCAGTTATGTGCGCGAAGAACGATGACCCGCTCACAACTGGCCAAGGATACCGAACTATTCAGATTCAAGTGGACGCAGACGCATCCACCAATATCGCGCTTGCGGGCTCGGTTCGAGTCCATTTTCTTGGAGATATTGCAGTTTTCAGCGCTGTCGCAGTAGCAGATGCAGCCCACGAACAGGCGTGTGCGCAAGCATTTCAGAGTATGCGCACTGTGTTGACAGCTACGTGCACGATCACAAGTGTAAATCCGGTGACTGCAGCGGCTATTTACACGGTTGCTTTCAAGGAATGGGTGCATCTGGGTGGAGAAAACAATTTGCTGTATCACGATGGGAACCCACCTTTGTCAAGCTTCACCTGTGATCTGACCAAAGTGACAAGCCTTAACTCTCCTACTTGTGCCGTTACAGATGTCACGGCCACCAATGTTATCGGTAAGCATTTCTCACTTCATTGTTGCGTTTGGGAAGACTAATCCGTGTTATGGTTGTGTATTTCAGAGCACGTGTATTGCTCCAACCGTGGCCTTTGCGACTTTACTACTGGTGAATGTATGTGCTATGCCGACTTTAAGGGACTGGACTGCAATCAACCTTCTAACGTTCCCGACAGTATCGACGACAATGATGGCTTTATTATCAATCCTATGGGACTCACGTACACGGGAACCGTTCTGCACCTGAAAACGGCGAAAGGCTCTCAAGCGGACTTTTACTTTATGAAAATTGGTTCTTCCACGTTACCGATTCTGACCATGAATGGTATGGGTGATACGAAGCTCCTGAACGGGAATTTCGAGCTATCGACCGGCTCCTTGACGATAACTACTATCGCTCAAACTTCAACAGCAGCGGATATTGCGAACACGCACACCACGTTTACGGGGACAGCGTTGAAAGTCCGAACTACTAGAGCATCGAATAATGCTTTTAAGTTGCTGGAGGCGATGACTGGAGGTACAACCACCGTCGTCGAGATTCGTGGGGACGGGCTGACCACCATTTACACTGGCGGTCTGTATGTTGTGACGGGAGGAGGAAGGATTTCACATACGTTGGATGGGCCAAGTCTTACCGTCACCAATTCGTATGGTTCGTTCAGCAACTCGCTCCTGAAGCTTAGTACCTCACGAGCAAGTCTCTTTCCAGGGGCATCTGATTTCGTGCTGATCGAGGCTACTGCGAATAGTTTTCCAGCGTTCACTGTGGAGGCCTCTGGAAGAACTACAATTGCTAACGGTGGCCTCATTGTGACTGGTTTAGGAGGAGCACAGATTTCTAACTCGGATCCAGCGGATCCTGCACTTGTTGTGAGTGCTACGGGAGCAAGTTTTACTGGTGATGCTGTCGCCATTAAGACGTTTTCTGGTTCGGCTCACAACATGCTGAAGGTCACAACAAAAGTCGGTAGTAATGCAGCTATCGACTTGTTTACCATCAGTAACTCCGGACTTACGACAATTACGCAAGGAGGGCTTCATATCGTATCGGGAGGGGCTACCATTGATACCGGTGGACTGCATGTTGGGTATGGTGGTGAGACTATTGACTTCGGAGGACTGCGTGTTAAGAATGGAGGTGGGACTATTGAGTTGGGCGGGCTGAATGTCATTAACGGCGGTGGTAAAATTGCGTCAACTTCGGCTGTAGCAGACATCCTCACCGTTGAGGCTACTTCTACTTTATTCTCCAACAATGCCAGGGTATTGTACATCAACTCAAAATCTACAGTAGCTCCTTCAACTAGCATGCACTACCTCATCGAAGCAACTGTAGGTGCATCATCCACTTCCGTCTTCAAGGTGGACTCGACCGGCCTTACCACAATTGCTGGCCAGGGCAGCGGTGGTGCCACCATTTCCGATTCCGGGACCACGGCCAATACGCTGACGCTCACGAACTCGGCCAGCACCTTCAATCAAGCGGTGCTCGCCATGACCTCCTCGGACACTGATGCCACCGGTTTCTCGTTTATTGATGCCAAGGCGGGGTCGCCGGCCGCGTCCGTATTCACGGTGGACGGATCCGGGTTGACAACAATTGCCGGCCAAGGCAGCGGTGGAGCGATCATTTCCGACAAAGCCGCCGACGCGACCAGTACACTCGTTTTGTCCAATACGGCCGGTTCGGGATTCACAGGCTCGCTGCTGTCCATGAGTGCAACGGCCTCGGACAAGCTCTACACGATCATCAACGGCAAGGCGAGCGGAACGTCCGTGTTCAAAGTGGCCGCGTCCGGGCTGACCACGATCGCGGGCCAGGGCAGCGGTGGTGCCACCATTTCCGAT
Organism: Phytophthora cactorum; assembly: GCA_016864655.1. Taxonomy (NCBI): domain Eukaryota; phylum Oomycota; class Peronosporomycetes; order Peronosporales; family Peronosporaceae; genus Phytophthora; species Phytophthora cactorum. The sequence goes on from NHQK01000045.1 coordinate 311,393, forward strand.
TCCGGGACCACGGCCAATACGCTGACGCTCACGAACTCGGCCAGCACCTTCAATCAAGCGGTGCTCGCCATGACCTCCTCGGACACTGATGCCACCGGTTTCTCGTTTATTGATGCCAAGGCGGGGTCGCCGGCCGCGTCCGTATTCACGGTGGACGCAACTGGTGGGACTACCATCGCAGCCGGCGGACTGAAGGTCAGTGCTGGTGGAGCTACAGTCGTGGCGGGGGGCCTGAAAGCTTCACCAACTGGGGAGCTTCAATCCCCGGAGGCCTGACTGTGACCCGGTTGCGTCCAAGCCGGACCACGGAACGCCGCCACGATCCCTCTCGCGCCAACAATCCGGGAGACCGGCAATCCCAGGCTTCGAAGGACGGTGGAACATGACGCCGATGACCAAAAACACTTGCCATCGACGCCAACGCGGGTGGTATGTCAACCTTCAAAGTGGACGCGACCGGGCTGACCACGATCGCGGGCCAGGGCAGCGGTGGTGCCACCATTTCCGATTCCGGGACCACGGCCAATACGCTGACGCTCACGAACTCGGCCAGCACCTTCAATCAAGCGGTGCTCGCCATGACCTCCTCGGACACTGATGCCACCGGTTTCTCGTTTATTGATGCCAAGGCGGGGTCGCCGGCCGCGTCCGTATTCACGGTGGACGCAACCGGTGGGACTACCATCGCAGCCGGCGGACTGAAGGTCAGTGCTGGTGGAGCTACAGTCGTGGCGGGGGGCCTGAAAGTGTCAAATGGCGGAGCTACAATCACGGCCGGAGGCCTGACTGTGACCGACGGAGGGGCCACCATTTCCACAACCACGAATGCGGCCACGCTCACGCTCTCGAACACGGCCGGAACATTGACGAACGCGATGCTGGCCTTGACAGCTACGGACACGAATGGTTTCCCCTTCATCGACGCCAACGCGGGTGGTATGTCAACCTTCAAAGTGGACGCGACCGGGCTGACCACGATCGCGGGCCAGGGCAGCGGTGGTGCCACCATTTCCGATTCCGGGACCACGGCCAATACGCTGACGCTCACGAACTCGGCCAGCACCTTCAATCAAGCGGTGCTCGCCATGACCTCCTCGGACACTGATGCCACCGGTTTCTCGTTTATTGATGCCAAGGCGGGGTCGCCGGCCGCGTCCGTATTCACGGTGGACGCAACCGGTGGGACTACCATCGCAGCCGGCGGACTGAAGGTCAGTGCTGGTGGAGCTACAGTCGTGGCGGGGGGCCTGAAAGTGTCAAATGGCGGAGCTACAATCACGGCCGGAGGCCTGACTGTGACCGACGGAGGGGCCACCATTTCCACAACCACGAATGCGGCCACGCTCACGCTCTCGAACACGGCCGGAACATTGACGAACGCGATGCTGGCCTTGACAGCTACGGACACGAATGGTTTCCCCTTCATCGACGCCAACGCGGGTGGTATGTCAACCTTCAAAGTGGACGCGACCGGGCTGACCACGATCGCGCGCCAGGGCAGCGGTGGTGCCACCATTTCCGATTCCGGGACCACGGCCAATACGCTGACGCTCACGAACTCGGCCAGCACCTTCAATCAAGCGGTGCTCGCCATGACCTCCTCGGACACTGATGCCACCGGTTTCTCGTTTATTGATGCCAAGGCGGGGTCGCCGGCCGCGTCCGTATTCACGGTGGACGGATCCGGGTTGACAACAATTGCCGGCCAAGGCAGCGGTGGAGCGATCATTTCCGACAAAGCCGCCGACGCGACCAGTACACTCGTTTTGTCCAATACGGCCGGTTCGGGATTCACAGGCTCGCTGCTGTCCATGAGTGCAACGGCCTCGGACAAGCTCTACACGATCATCAACGGCAAGGCGAGCGGAACGTCCGTGTTCAAAGTGGCCGCGTCCGGGCTGACCACGATCGCGGGCCAGGGCAGCGGTGGTGCCACCATTTCCGATTCCGGGACCACGGCCAATACGCTAACGCTCACGAACTCGGCCAGCACCTTCAATCAAGCGGTGCTCGCCATGACCTCCTCGGACACTGATGCCACCGGTTTCTCGTTTATTGATGCCAAGGCGGGGTCGCCGGCCGCGTCCGTATTCACGGTGGACGCAACCGGTGGGACTACCATCGCAGCCGGCGGACTGAAGGTCAGTGCTGGTGGAGCTACAGTCGTGGCGGGGGGCCTGAAAGTGTCAAATGGCGGAGCTACAATCACGGCCGGAGGCCTGACTGTGACCGACGGAGGGGCCACCATTTCCACAACCACGAATGCGGCCACGCTCACGCTCTCGAACACGGCCGGAACATTGACGAACGCGATGCTGGCCTTGACAGCTACGGACACGAATGGTTTCCCCTTCATCGACGCCAACGCGGGTGGTATGTCAACCTTCAAAGTGGACGCGACCGGGCTGACCACGATCGCGGGCCAGGGCAGCGGTGGTGCCACCATTTCCGATTCCGGGACCACGGCCAATACGCTGACGCTCACGAACTCGGCCAGCACCTTCAATCAAGCGGTGCTCGCCATGACCTCCTCGGACACTGATGCCACCGGTTTCTCGTTTATTGATGCCAAGGCGGGGTCGCCGGCCGCGTCCGTATTCACGGTGGACGCAACCGGTGGGACTACCATCGCAGCCGGCGGACTGAAGGTCAGTGCTGGTGGAGCTACAGTCGTGGCGGGGGGCCTGAAAGTGTCAAATGGCGGAGCTACAATCACGGCCGGAGGCCTGACTGTGACCGACGGAGGGGCCACCATTTCCACAACCACGAATGCGGCCACGCTCACGCTCTCGAACACGGCCGGAACATTGACGAACGCGATGCTGGCCTTGACAGCTACGGACACGAATGGTTTCCCCTTCATCGACGCCAACGCGGGTGGTATGTCAACCTTCAAAGTGGACGCGACCGGGCTGACCACGATCGCGGGCCAGGGCAGCGGTGGGTGCCAACCATTTTTCCGATTCCGGGGCCACGGCCAATACGCTGACGCTCACGAACTCGGCCAGCACCTTCAATCAAGCGGTGCTCGCCATGACCTCCTCGGACACTGATGCCACGGTTTTCTCGTTTATTGATGCCAAGGCGGGGTCGCCGGCCGCGTCCGTATTCACGGTGGACGCAACCGGTGGGACTACCATCGCAGCCGGCGGACTGAAGGTCAGTGCTGGTGGAGCTACAGTCGTGGCGGGGCCTGAAAGTGTCAAATGGCGGAGCTACAATCACGGCCGGAGGCCTGACTGTGACCGACGGAGGGGCCACCATTTCCACAACCACGAATGCGGCCACGCTCACGCTCTCGAACACGGCCGGAACATTGACGAACGCGATGCTGGCCTTGACAGCTACGGACACGAATGGTTTCCCCTTCATCGACGCCAACGCGGGTGGTATGTCAACCTTCAAAGTGGACGCGACCGGGCTGACCACGATCGCGGGCCAGGGCAGCGGTGGTGCCACCATTTCCGATTCCGGGACCACGGCCAATACGCTGACGCTCACGAACTCGGCCAGCACCTTCAATCAAGCGGTGCTCGCCATGACCTCCTCGGACACTGATGCCACCGGTTTCTCGTTTATTGATGCCAAGGCGGGGTCGCCGGCCGCGTCCGTATTCACGGTGGACGCAACCGGTGGGACTACCATCACAGCCGCGGACTGAAGGTCAGTGCTGGTGGAGCTACAGTCGTGGCGGGGGGCCTGAAAGTGTCAAATGGCGGAGCTACAATCACGGCCGGAGGCCTGACTGTGACCGACGGAGGGGCCACCATTTCCACAACCACGAATGCGGCCACGCTCACGCTCTCGAACACGGCCGGAACATTGACGAACGCGATGCTGGCCTTGACAGCTACGGACACGAATGGTTTCCCCTTCATCGACGCCAACGCGGGTGGTATGTCAACCTTCAAAGTGGACGCGACCGGGCTGACCACGATCGCGGGCCAGGGCAGCGGTGGTGCCACATTTCCGATTCCGGGACCACGGCCAATACGCTGACGCTCACGAACTCGGCCAGCACCTTCAATCAAGCGGTGCTCGCCATGACCTCCTCGGACACTGATGCCACCGGTTTCTCGTTTATTGATGCCAAGGCGGGGTCGCCGGCCGCGTCCGTATTCACGGTGGACGCAACCGGTGGGACTACCATCGCAGCCGGCGGACTGAAGGTCAGTGCTGGTGGAGCTACAGTTCCGGACAAAGCCAAGGCCGACGCGACCAGGCACACTCGTTTTGTCCTACCGGCGGCCTTCGGAGATTCACAGGCTCGCTGCTGTCCATCAGAGTGCAACGGCCGAACGACAAGCTCTACACGATCATCAACGGCAAGGCGAGCGGAACGGCCCGGTGTTCAAAGTGGACGCGACCGGGCTGACCACGATCGCGGGCCAGGGCAGCGGTGGTGCCACCATTTCCGATTCCGGGACCACGGCCAATACGCTGACGCTCACGAACTCGGCCAGCACCTTCAATCAAGCGGTGCTCGCCATGACCTCCTCGGACACTGATGCCACCGGTTTCTCGTTTATTGATGCCAAGGCGGGGTCGCCGGCCGCGTCCGTATTCACGGTGGACGCAACCGGTGGGACTACCATCGCAGCCGGCGGACTGAAGGTCAGTGCTGGTGGAGCTACAGTCGTGGCGGGGGGCCTGAAAGTGTCAAATGGCGGAGCTACAATCACGGCCGGAGGCCTGACTGTGACCGACGGAGGGGCCACCATTTCCACAACCACGAATGCGGCCACGCTCACGCTCTCGAACACGGCCGGAACATTGACGAACGCGATGCTGGCCTTGACAGCTACGGACACGAATGGTTTCCCCTTCATCGACGCCAACGCGGGTGGTATGTCAACCTTCAAAGTGGACGCGACCGGGCTGACCACGATCGCGGGCCAGGGCAGCGGTGGTGCCACCATTTCCGATTCCGGGACCACGGCCAATACGCTGACGCTCACGAACTCGGCCAGCACCTTCAATCAAGCGGTGCTCGCCATGACCTCCTCGGACACTGATGCCACCGGTTTCTCGTTTATTTGATGCCAAGGCGCGGGGTCGCCGCCGCGTCCGTATTCCACGGTGGACGGATCCGGGTTGACAACAATTGCCGGCCAAAGGCAGCGGTGGAGCGATCATTTCCCAAAGCCGCCGACGCGACAGTACACTCGTTTTGTCCAATACGGCCGGTTCGGGATTCACAGGCTCGCTGCTGTCCATGAGTGCAACGGCCTCGGACAAGCTCTACACGATCATCCACGACGCAAGGCGGCGGAACGTCCGTGTTCAAAGTGGCCGCGTCCGGGCTGACCACGATCGCGGGCCAGGGCAGCGGTGGTGCCACCATTTCCGATTCCGGGACCACGGCCAATACGCTGAACGCTCACGAACTCGGCCAGCACCTTCAATCAAGCGGTGCTCGCCATGACCTCCTCGGACACTGATGCCACCGGTTTCTCGTTTATTGATGCCAAGGCGGGGTCGCCGGCCGCGTCCGTATTCACGGTGGACGCAACCGGTGGGACTACCATCGCAGCCGGCGGACTGAAGGTCAGTGCTGGTGGAGCTACAGTCGTGGCGGGGGGCCTGAAAGTGTCAAATGGCGGAGCTACAATCACGGCCGGAGGCCTGACTGTGACCGACGGAGGGGCCACCATTTCCACAACCACGAATGCGGCCACGCTCACGCTCTCGAACACGCGGCCACATTGACGAACGCGATGCTGGCCTTGACAGCTACGGACACGAATGGTTTCCCCTTCATCGACGCCAACGCGGGTGGTATGTCAACCTTCAAAGTGGACGCGACCGGGCTGACCACGATCGCGGGCCAGGGCAGCGGTGGTGCCACCATTTCCGATTCCGGGACCACGGCCAATACGCTGACGCTCACGAACTCGGCCAGCACCTTCAATCAAGCGGTGCTCGCCATGACCTCCTCGGACACTGATGCCACCGGTTTCTCGTTTATTGATGCCAAGGCGGGGTCGCCGGCCGCGTCCGTATTCACGGTGGACGCAACCGGTGGGACTACCATCACAGCCGGCGGACTGAAGGTCAGTGCTGGTGGAGCTACAGTCGTGGCGGGGGGCCTGAAAGTGTCAAATGGCGGAGCTACAATCACGGCCGGAGGCCTGACTGTGACCGACGGAGGGGCCACCATTTCCACAACCACGAATGCGGCCACGCTCACGCTCTCGAACACGGCCGGAACATTGACGAACGCGATGCTGGCCTTGACAGCTACGGACACGAATGGTTTCCCCTTCATCGACGCCAACGCGGGTGGTATGTCAACCTTCAAAGTGGACGCGACCGGGCTGACCACGATCGCGGGCCAGGGCAGCGGTGGTGCCACCATTTCCGATTCCGGGACCACGGCCAATACGCTGACGCTCACGAACTCGGCCAGCACCTTCAATCAAGCGGTGCTCGCCATGACCTCCTCGGACACTGATGCCACCGGTTTCTCGTTTATTGATGCCAAGGCGGGGTCGCCGGCCGCGTCCGTATTCACGGTGGACGCAACCGGTGGGACTACCATCACAGCCGGCGGACTGAAGGTCAGTGCTGGTGGAGCTACAGTCGTGGCGGGGGGCCTGAAAGTGTCAAATGGCGGAGCTACAATCACGGCCGGAGGCCTGACTGTGACCGACGGAGGGGCCACCATTTCCACAACCACGAATGCGGCCACGCTCACGCTCTCGAACACGGCCGGAACATTGACGAACGCGATGCTGGCCTTGACAGCTACGGACACGAATGGTTTCCCCTTCATCGACGCCAACGCGGGTGGTATGTCAACCTTCAAAGTGGACGCGACCGGGCTGACCACGATCGCGGGCCAGGGCAGCGGTGGTGCCACCATTTCCGATTCCGGGACCACGGCCAATACGCTGACGCTCACGAACTCGGCCAGCACCTTCAATCAAGCGGTGCTCGCCATGACCTCCTCGGACACTGATGCCACCGGTTTCTCGTTTATTGATATTGCCAAGGCGGGGTCGCCGGCCGCGTCCGTATTCACGGTGGACGCAACCGGTGGGACTACCATCGCAGCCGGCGGACTGAAGGTCAGTGCTGGTGGAGCTACAGTCGTGGCGGGGGGCCTGAAAGTGTCAAATGGCGGAGCTACAATCACGGCCGGAGGCCTGACTGTGACCGACGGAGGGGCCACCATTTCCACAACCACGAATGCGGCCACGCTCACGCTCTCGAACACGGCCGGAACATTGACGAACGCGATGCTGGCCTTGACAGCTACGGACACGAATGGTTTCCCCTTCATCGACGCCAACGCGGGTGGTATGTCAACCTTCAAAGTGGACGCGACCGGGCTGACCACGATCGCGGGCCAGGGCAGCGGTGGTGCCACCATTTCCGATTCCGGGACCACGGCCAATACGCTGACGCTCACGAACTCGGCCAGCACCTTCAATCAAGCGGTGCTCGCCATGACCTCCTCGGACACTGATGCCACCGGTTTCTCGTTTATTGATGCCAAGGCGGGGTCGCCGGCCGCGTCCGTATTCACGGTGGACGGATCCGGGTTGACAACAATTGCCGGCCAAGGCAGCGGTGGAGCGATCATTTCCGACAAAGCCGCCGACGCGACCAGTACACTCGTTTTGTCCAATACGGCCGGTTCGGGATTCACAGGCTCGCTGCTGTCCATGAGTGCAACGGCCTCGGACAAGCTCTACACGATCATCAACGGCAAGGCGAGCGGAACGTCCGTGTTCAAAGTGGCCGCGTCCGGGCTGACCACGATCGCGGGCCAGGGCAGCGGTGGTGCCACCATTTCCGATTCCGGGACCACGGCCAATACGCTGACGCTCACGAACTCGGCCAGCACCTTCAATCAAGCGGTGCTCGCCATGACCTCCTCGGACACTGATGCCACCGGTTTCTCGTTTATTGATGCCAAGGCGGGGTCGCCGGCCGCGTCCGTATTCACGGTGGACGGATCCGGGTTGACAACAATTGCCGGCCAAGGCAGCGGTGGAGCGATCATTTCCGACAAAGCCGCCGACGCGACCAGTACACTCGTTTTGTCCAATACGGCCGGTTCGGGATTCACAGGCTCGCTGCTGTCCATGAGTGCAACGGCCTCGGACAAGCTCTACACGATCATCAACGGCAAGGCGAGCGGAACGTCCGTGTTCAAAGTGGCCGCGTCCGGGCTGACCACGATCGCGGGCCAGGGCAGCGGTGGTGCCACCATTTCCGATTCCGGGACCACGGCCAATACGCTGACGCTCACGAACTCGGCCAGCACCTTCAATCAAGCGGTGCTCGCCATGACCTCCTCGGACACTGATGCCACCGGTTTCTCGTTTATTGATGCCAAGGCGGGGTCGCCGGCCGCGTCCGTATTCACGGTGGACGCAACCGGTGGGACTACCATCACAGCCGGCGGACTGAAGGTCAGTGCTGGTGGAGCTACAGTCGTGGCGGGGGGCCTGAAAGTGTCAAATGGCGGAGCTACAATCACGGCCGGAGGCCTGACTGTGACCGACGGAGGGGCCACCATTTCCACAACCACGAATGCGGCCACGCTCACGCTCTCGAACACGGCCGGAACATTGACGAACGCGATGCTGGCCTTGACAGCTACGGACACGAATGGTTTCCCCTTCATCGACGCCAACGCGGGTGGTATGTCAACCTTCAAAGTGGACGCGACCGGGCTGACCACGATCGCGGGCCAGGGCAGCGGTGGTGCCACCATTTCCGATTCCGGGACCACGGCCAATACGCTGACGCTCACGAACTCGGCCAGCACCTTCAATCAAGCGGTGCTCGCCATGACCTCCTCGGACACTGATGCCACCGGTTTCTCGTTTATTGATGCCAAGGCGGGGTCGCCGGCCGCGTCCGTATTCACGGTGGACGCAACCGGTGGGACTACCATCACAGCCGGCGGACTGAAGGTCAGTGCTGGTGGAGCTACAGTCGTGGCGGGGGGCCTGAAAGTGTCAAATGGCGGAGCTACAATCACGGCCGGAGGCCTGACTGTGACCGACGGAGGGGCCACCATTTCCACAACCACGAATGCGGCCACGCTCACGCTCTCGAACACGGCCGGAACATTGACGAACGCGATGCTGGCCTTGACAGCTACGGACACGAATGGTTTCCCCTTCATCGACGCCAACGCGGGTGGTATGTCAACCTTCAAAGTGGACGCGACCGGGCTGACCACGATCGCGGGCCAGGGCAGCGGTGGTGCCACCATTTCCGATTCCGGGACCACGGCCAATACGCTGACGCTCACGAACTCGGCCAGCACCTTCAATCAAGCGGTGCTCGCCATGACCTCCTCGGACACTGATGCCACCGGTTTCTCGTTTATTGATGCCAAGGCGGGGTCGCCGGCCGCGTCCGTATTCACGGTGGACGCAACCGGTGCGACTACTATTACTGCCGGTGGGCTCAGCGTTGGCGGTGGTGTCACGGTGTCAAACACGGGACTGACCGTCTCTGGTGGCGGAGCCAGCATCACGGGCGGCATCACTGCAGTCGACACCGGCGTCACCGTAACCACGGGTGGAGCGAGGATCTACGACACCAGCACGACCGCCGACACGCTCAAGGTCAAGAACACGGCAACCGGAACATTCTCGGGCGCGTTGCTCAGCTTGGACACTGGCACTTTGACGTCCGGCTTTTCATTGATAAGTGCCGGTGTCGCTGGCGGATCGCCAAAGTTCTCAGTGGCGGCATCAGGACTGACCACCATAGCCGCCGGCGGACTAAGCGTCACGGGTGGGGTCACCATCACGAACACCGGACTAACTGTGACTACTGGAGGTGCGAGCATTACTGACACCGGCACTGCGACCAGTACACTGACGCTCACGAACTCGGCTGGCACCTTCGACAAAGCGCTGCTCTCCATGGATTCGACTGCAACTAGTGGGTTTTCCCTCATCAATGCGATGGTAGGCGGCACCCCCCAGTTTACCGTAGCGGCAGGTGGAGCGACGACGATAGCCTCGGGCGGACTCAGCATTAAGGGCGGCGTGACTGTTGTGGACACTGGAGTCACAGTGTCGGCGGGTGATGTACTCATATCGAGTAATACTCAATCAGCGGCGACAAACAGCGGAGCTTTGGTTGTGACTGGCGGCGTCGGGATCGGCCGCGATCTCCGCTGTGCCGGCACCATTTACGGCACGGTTGTCACAACCCCCTCTGATCGGCGTCTAAAGACGACGATACAGGACCTATCATCGTCGCAGGAGATCATCCGGCAGCTTCATCCGGTACGTTTACTCTCCTTTACAGCTTGAACCTCCCCGCGTCCTAATTTCTCTTCTTTGTCGGCGTCAGGTGACGTATGAATGGCGGCGAGACCAGTTCCCGTCCCGCAACTTCCCCGGTGGCGTATTTCACGGCTTCCTCGCCGACGAAGTGGAGCAGATTCTGCCGGACTTGGTGGAGGAGGACGCCGACGGCTGGAAGTCGCTCAACTACGTCGGCATTGTCCCACACCTGGTGCGCGCCGTGCAGGAGATGCAGGGTCAACTCGAGGCGTCCCAGGTGCATTTGACGCGCATGCAGCACCAGATCGACGCACTGCTGGCCGCGCGCGCATAATTGATTGGAATCGCACTTAGTATGAACTTGAAGCGAGCACCATTTTCTTATTATAAGGCCCTTAGTGTTGACGATGACAAGCATCTCCGAGCGTTTGCTGCTGTCGCTGGCGTTGGGCGCCGCGCTCGCGGTCTGTGGCTACTACTACAGCAAGTTGGTGGGCCGTCACCGTCCAAAGAGTCTTGCAGCGTTGAAACTGACCGCTGCGCCGCGTGTGTCTCTCTCGGAGTTGCAGAGATCTGGCCGTTGGGTGGCGCTGTGCGGGACCGCGTTCGATGTGACCGGGGATCCCTTCTTCGACGCAAAGCAGTCTGGAATCTATAGTTTATGGGTAGGCCACGATGTGACATTCTTATTGCTGCAGTTGGGGCTATCACCGAGCGCTGCGGATGACGCGGAGGCCGTGGCCAGCTACTTGGACCGCGCGTGGCCGTTGGACGCGCTGCAGGGCGACGAGGAGGCGGTAAAGCGCCGGTATGAGCTGGTTCAGGAGTGGTTCGTGCGCTTCCACTCGCGCTACGAGGTGGTGGCGCAGCTCAGCGACCGCTACGTCGGTGCGAAGTGGGATGCGTTGAGGGCGGAGCTGCTGTCGGATTCCAGCGTGAGCTCCGGTGGCAAATGTCCGCTGGGATTCGGCGCGAAGACGGTGAGCAAGGTGGTGACTCGCAATGCGAAAGATGTGAAGCACCTGCGAACAATCATGTTCCAAGGACAACATTATGATGTGACGGACTCGAGCTTGTTCCACCCGGACGGTGGACAGTTCGCACATTTTGTTGGCCATGATGTCACCTACGCGTTGGCGGTACAGTCAATTCGAATGCAAGACTTGGATGTGACACCCGAGCGAGCGTATACGTTTGAGGAACAGTTGCTGCTGGAGAGATACCGGAACTTCTTCACGCGTGAGCTGGCGATTCTAGAAGTCGACGGGGAGCAGGAGGGGAACGGCAACAGGATGAAGGTGGTGAACGTCCACCAGGTTATTGAGGAAAGTGACAGTATGGCGCAGGAAGAATGTGTGAAGTATCTCAAGAAGTCGCTTGAAGGTGCAAGCGTGGAGCAAGTGAATGCAGTGTGTGCTCGCACGACGATGACCCCGCTGCACAAGGCTGTGGAGAAGCACCGATTGGACCTCGTGGAGGAACTGGTGCGAGCTGGAGCCGATGTTGAGGCACGTGCAGCACTTTACGACGATGAAACGCCATTGGAGATGGCCCACCGCTTCCACTTCGATGACATTGCTGCTCATCTTGCATCTGTTGCGGTGGGAAGTAGCTAAGTATTTCGCCAGCGAGGGTTTGATAAGAAAACCGTGTCTAAAGAAAAAAAAAGGCTACTTGTGGTTAAGAGTGCTGTATGCTGCTACATGTACGATATATGTGTCATTTCTTGTTCGCTTGATCAGTACGAGTTGGACATTAAGTTGGAAATGTTGAAGAGCAAGAATGCACTCCATCGGTTGCGCGAATAGTTGGTCAGCGTCGACCTTGTTGCTGCAACATCCCGTGAATGCTGGCGATGTACTCGGGTCCAATTCCACAGCAGCCTCCTACAATTTCAGCGCCCAGCTCCACCCACTGTGAGACGAAGTCTCTGTATCGCTCCTCAGCAAGATCTGTGCGCATGGCTTGTGGTTCACTAGACTCCGCGAGAGCCCAATCGTCCGGAATGACTGTAAGGCGATTAGCATACGCGCCCAAGCGCACTCCACGACTGCGCAGACTTGCATGTATATTGTCATCATTGTGGAGCTCTCCAAGAGCCTTGCAGATTGCCTCAGGCTGCGAACAATTGAAGAGAATAGCCTGTAGCTCCGCCCCAGACATGTCCGCAGAAAAGCTCATCAGCTCCTCTGCTACATCACACACTTTCTCTCCACCTCGAAGACGTCCGTGGCTGTTCAGTGTAAATGAGACCATAACCCCCACAGCGCCATCACTCTCTCCACTCCGAGCTTGTTGCACCCCAAGCAACGCCATCTTGGCCTCTTGAATCGACGACAACGTCTCAGCCAGATAGCAATCCACAAAGGGCTTTAGTGTCCGCGCGATCATTGCATACAGTCTCACCCCCTCCTTATGTCCTGGTACTTTGTCGGTTCTGTAGCTCTCCAGTAACGGAGGTAGCGACCCGCAGATCTTTAGCTTCGGTCTCGTCGTGTGGGTTGTCCTCCATTTATCGCAGGCCTCTCGAGCTACTCGACCTGCCACTGTCGTGTATCGTACGATCTCATCATCACTGAAGCCAACGCCAGGCGTCACTCCGTAATTGTTGCATGTGATGTAGTCCGCGTTTGCGTGCAGGAAAGACGTGTGTACTTCTCGCAACAGCTTGTGGTGTTGCTCGTGCACGAGCGCCGTGGCAGACCAAATGCGACGGTCGTCGGGCAAACCGCGAGCGAATAATTCTTCGCCTGTGCCTCCATCCAGCAGCGTCACGGTCTTCCGTAAAGTCGTAGTCATAGCTCGATGTCGCCACATGAAAAATTTCGGGACAAAGTATCCGAAAATTTTGACAAGCAAAAAAGCAAAATACATTTTTGCTAGATAAGAAAAGTAAGAAGAGAACTAAGAAAGTTAATGTATTTTTTTAAACGAACTGGAGGCTATTTTTTCTGTGAAGCTGAACTGAGCTAGTGGTTTGGTGCTGGACCTACGCGTTGTCTTGCATCGTCAGGACCTCCGAAATGCGCTGCAGATACTCAGGTGAAATGTCACAGCAGCCGCCGACGATGCTGGCGCCGTCGTCGATCCAGCGCATGGCGAATTTGCTGTAGACCTCCATGTCCATGACGGACTGCAGCGCACCAGGCACGAGCGACTCCTCCATGATTCCAGCCTTGGACATTGGTGAGATGCGGTCGCCGTAGCCACCGATACGGATATCGTGCTTCTTCAGCGCCTCCATGACCGCGGAATCCTCCTTCAGATCGGTCAGAGCCTTGGCAATATCTTCTGGCTGCGAGCAATTGAACAGGATGCCCTGCAAGAGGGCAGATTTGCTTTCCACCTCGCCTGGCAGCATCTCCACACTACGCGTGCAGAACTCGATTAAACCCTTCACACTCTCGACCACGTCCTCGCCGCTGCGCAACTGGCCAGTGCTGTTGAGTGCGAACGACACCATCACGGGCTTCTGCAGTGGTTGCACGCCTCCAAACGCCAGTTTGGCTTCATGCAAAGACGACATGGTCTCAGCCAGAAACAGATCAACCGACGGGAGCAGAGCCTCTCCGATCAGCAGATACGTGTCCAGTCCCTTTTGACGCTCGATCGTGCGGTCCGACCGAAGGCTGTGCATGAGGGGCGGCAGCGACCCGCAGATCTTAGCGTGGTCCTGTCGGTTAGCTCTCACTAGAGCACCAACGGCCAGCTCGCCCGCTGTCTGCGAGTACTCGCGGATCTCGTCGGGTGTGAAGCCCACACCCGGGGTCACGTAGTAGTTGTTGGTCACGATCATGGTCGCACCAGCCTTGAGGAAGGCCTCGTGGGCCTGCACCACCAGGCGGTGGTGAGCTGGCGACACCAATGCACTTGCCGACAGCATGTTGCGGTCGTTTGGTAGCTCGCGGCGGAACAGCTCGTGCATCATTCCTCCAGCCACGATGTCAACCTTCTTGGACTCCATTGCAGTTTTTTTCTCGCTTGGCTTCTCGCTACAGAACTAATTCTCAAATGACAAGGAGCTATGCACTAAGAGGATGACATGGAGGCAGCCACTACGTCTGCGACCCGGCAGAAGAAAAACTCGGTGCCAGCCAACGACGATGTTGCAGTGGTTGAAGTGAATGCACGTTATTTATTGGCCAAGAACGTTATTTATTTTAACGAATCAGCGTCACGTATCTAACCTGATGTGCAATTTTTTCGAAGCAGAAAAGAATGTCGGAAGAGCTCATGGAGATGACGTGGTTGGGCGTGGCCTGCGCAGCGGCAGGCGCGGTGGTGGTGCCGCTGTTGCTGCACCGCATCTTCTTCTACGAGAAGACGAGTTACGAGAGCTCGGCGGGCAGCAGCTCGCTGGAGGAGTACATGACCAAGGTATCCTTTTATTCCGACCTTGTGACTGGCTGTGCATTCTGCCGACTGAGCTTTTGTATGGACGTGACTGCGAACTGCAGCATGGTATGAGCGAGCTGGACGCCAAGTTCCAAGTGGCCGTGGATTTCGTCGCCGCACGGGGCAATAACAAGCTCACGAACGAGCAGGTGACGCTGTGACGGGGACGAGGAGGGCCCTAGTGGTTCGACTACTGACATAGTTGTTGTCTTGTGTCTTTTGTACGGCAGAAATTGACACTTTATGCGTTCTACAAGCAAGCGCACTTTGGCAAGTGCAGTGTGGACAAGCCGTCCGCGGTGGATATGGTGGGCTTGGCCAAGTGGTGCGTGATGTGAAAAGTTTGTTGGTTGAACGGGGCTAAGTTGGGTGGATGGGTGTGTTTCTGTGT
Organism: Phytophthora cactorum; assembly: GCA_016864655.1. Classification (NCBI taxonomy): domain Eukaryota; phylum Oomycota; class Peronosporomycetes; order Peronosporales; family Peronosporaceae; genus Phytophthora; species Phytophthora cactorum. Next base: position 326,444 of record NHQK01000045.1, read on the forward strand.
GTAGGGAGAGCTGGAAGGCGCTAGGCGACATGAACCAGGATCTGGCCAAGCAACAGTACCTGGAGTGGGTGAATGATCTGTTCGAGGAGTTTGATGTGCGTGGTCCTAAGAGATGGCGCTCGTCCTCCTCTTCGTCGTCGCCGAAGGCTACGGGTGAGTCCTTGTCGTTGGACGGATCCATATCGATGGCTGGAGCAGTTAGCATGCCCAAGGTGGACATGTACGTGCTGTCACTGCTTTGCTATACCGGGGGATAGTGGACTTTAGCTGCTTTGTGTATTAATTCTGTTTTGTGGACAATACTTAGGTCAACGGAGGAGTGGAAGGTGAAGGACGATATTTTCCACTACGCAAGCACAGGAGATCTGGACAAGCTTGTGGCTGCACTGGACCAGGGAGAAGACATTAACGCTCAGGTAACCAGGGTTTCATTTTAGAAATACTGAGCTGGGTTGCCAGCTAATGACCTTGTCATTAGCATGCGCTGTAACTAATGTGACCTAATACTAATACTGTGACTCATAGGACCCAGAAGGGCGAACGATGATGCACTGGGCCGTGGACCGGGACCAGATGACAGTGGTGGAGGAATTACTTCGACGTAAGGCGTCTCCAAACATTCAGGTAAGCTGACATTTATTCGTTAGCATGGTTGCACTTGCAGTTTTTGACGATACGCTTTGCATAGGATGCTGAGGGTATGACTCCGCTGCACTACGCGGCCAGTTGTGAGCACGAGGAGATGGCCCAATTGCTGGTACAGAATGACTGTTTACTTGACAGATACCGCCACCTTTGGAAAGGACTAACACAAGTACTGTTGTGCCACAGGTTACGCACGGTGCGTTGGTGGACATCGAAGACCTTGACGGTGACACACCGCTCATGACGGCCGCTAGCCAAGCGCTCCAGTCGATCATGGCTGATGGCACAACGAGCGATCCTCAGTAAATGGAAGTTGATACCATAGAAATAACAAGTAGGTATCATCATGTTAGTGGGTTAAGATGGAAAAAAAGAGGGAGTTGAAGCCGTTAGCGCCGGCATTTCTTCTGGTGAGATACATAGTTAAGTAGTGGTTCACTGCTCTTTCGCGCAGATGAATCAGCTTCAACAGCTCGCAACTCGTCCGTATTTATCTTTGCGAGAGATGTGAAGTGTAGAGGAGCATGAAGCTAGAGTAAGCTCTGCTCCAGCCATGTGCTGGCTGTGATGATGCGTTCTTTGTCGATGCTAATAAGCTGGGGTGCAGACAAATAGGCTCAAGTATTGTATCAATCCAGCCCTTAGCTGGTCTTCAATTGTTGGTATTCACATGCAAACAAGTCGAAACTCGTCAGCCATCCCTATGTTGTTTTCTTCCAGACGCCACTGCTCGCCTTACTGGTCGAAAGGGGCATCGTGGTCGTCCAGCTTCTCGGCGTACTTGATCAGGTCCACGTGGTGCTTCACTGGCACGTTGCGTGGCGAGATGATCGTCAACTCTTCCATGGCCCGCGCGAACGACACCTCACGTGCCTGCTTGCACGACTGCAGTGCGGAGCGGCTCTTCACAATGCCGTCGTCCGTAGGCACTGGTGTTACGTTTAGAGCGCGCATCGTCGCTGGAGAATCGACTGTCTGCGAGTACGCGAACTCCACGGTCTTGCCTACTGCAATGTCCTGACGTGCCTCCTCGCTCAGGTTAAATGGGATAACAAGCGGCATCTTGTGCTGCTTGTCCGATAGGTTAAGTCTAGTAGCAGCGCCGCTGTGAGCAGTCTTGGATGCTGCCGTGGCGTCCACGCACAGGTCGTGCGGGATGATGAATCCGTGCGATCCCTGAATGTCAATGACCGTGCCGCAGTGGAGAACGTCTAGCTTATTGCTAACTTCTGTGCTGTACCGGCTAGCAAGGGTCTCCACGACCGTCGTGCTGACAGCGGACTCCAGGGCTCCAATGCTGTCCTCACTCTCTCGTCGACTAATCTTCTCCTGCATTATGGGAGCCGTCATGGGGGCCGGCAGGTTAACAATAGCTGGCGAGGCGATGTTCAATGCCATGGAGGATATCTCTTCGTCCTTGGGCACCTGTTTCTGCTGTTTCTTGGCGGCGTTGCTCGTGGCGGGGGACAGATGAGGCAGCGTCACCATGTCGGGGCTGCACTTGTCCATTTCTTGATCAAGGAAGTCCTGGTATGATTGTGCAGTCTTGGGGAACTTGAACTCCTGAACGGCGCTAGCAATGCTCATGGCGACCATGACGAGACCGGCGCCGGTCATCCAGAGCTGGAAGCGGCCGAGGCTCATGACGGCCAGGGCCAACAATGCCAACAAGAGAACGCTCATGAGCACGGGACGTAGCGCCGGGTGCGCAGCGAGGCTCGAGGCCTTGGACGCTGCATGGCTGCTGACGGTGCGCATGGCGTTCACGCCTGTGCGCAGGATCTTGGCGGACGCGCGCGCAGCTTGTTGAGACTTGGCCATCGTCGCACGAATCGGGATCTGTGCCGAGTCTGAGTCGAGTAAGGGGGCGTCTGCCTTCACTATTTATACGGACGGCACAATCAACACACGAAGCCAAGGAACACATGTAAGAGATGGGAAGTTGCGCTGTGAGGCCAAAATAGTGGAGGAGGTTGGCAGGGTGACCCACGTTTGATTGGAGCGCTGGTTAGCTGAATGGACTCCTCCGGTCGGGGGCGGAACTGCGTGGTGTGGGTGGAGGGGGGCGCCTGGCAATGGAGGCCTCCTCTCTGTTCCTGTTGTTGCTTGCTGCCTTCTTGACGAGAAAAACTCTGCAATAAAAGACGCTGGTGGTCCACGTATCAATTATGACTTGGGTTGAGTACGGCATAGTGAACGCAAGATGATTGAGCGGGGCGACCGCCTCGTCTCTGGCGCGATAGGCTCAGTGTAAACCTTTACTCAAAACTGACAGGATCTATCTCGACTTTGTTATCCGGATATACTGCAATGGGCAGCATAACTGTAGAGCCTCTATTTCACTATATAAAAACAGTTTACCAACTTTGAATTTGACTACAAGTTCATGGCTCTCAAGTTCTCAATGATCGCGCACGATGGTGTATAAATTTTGCTCGGGTATGCGAAACGTATTGCACCGTTCGAGCAAGCCGATTAACGCTAGTGATGAAAGTCCTCTCCCGATGACCCACGCGCTCGAGGGCATGGTCACTATACCGACCGTGAAGCCGACAAAAATTGACTGTCTGGATCTCACCGTAGCGCCTCCGGAGTGAAGCATGTGTGTCCGATCTGTCAGCGGAGAACTCACCGGCCATCTCGCCAGCTGGTCAATTAGGAGATCCTCGATGCTGCGACGATGCTAGGCGCTGCCATCCACTGCTCACTGAGCAGTGGATAAGCTTACTGCATGCAGTTCCCAGGGGCTGAAACTTGACCAGCCGCTGTGGGGGCTTTGGGCCCGTAAACAGTGAAGTCGGTCGGCCGAGAAAAGCTTGTTTTGCCGGGTGGAGTCCCACAGTGGAGTCATCAATTTCAACTCTCAATACTGCATTAAAAACTTTTCTTTTATGCGAATAGAGGGGGCGAACGTAGTTCCGGTGCTACTGTTTAGCCGCAGTTCTGGGACGTCACCAAGATGGCGAGGACAACGCAGCGCCACTGGCTGCGTGCATCTGGAGGATGTCGGTATCCAAATCGATCATCAAATGGCCAATAGCCTTATTCCTTTCGACGAGGTGTTTATTTTGCTCGCCACCTCTTCAACGGACGCGCCGCTTCACGGGCATCTTTAAGATCCTCCAGGGCAGAGCGAGTTCCCAAGGCTCTACACCTCAAGTGTAAGCGATGTTCATCTTCCTGAGCAAGAAGATCGCCATCCCCAACAATGTCAAGCTGCGATGTGCGTCGTGGAACTCGGAGCAGGGTTGGATCGCGTGCGGCGGGCAGCACGGTCTGCTCAAGGTTTTGCGGCTCGAGTCGGCAGCACAGACCGACGGTAAAGGTCCACGCGGCATCGCAGCCGCTAGCAACCTCACCATGAATCAGTCGCTCGAGGGCCACAACAACGCCGTTGTCTGCGCTACGTGGAACGCCAACTTTAAGAAGCTCACCACAAGCGACGAGAACGGTCTCATCATCGTGTGGGTGCTGCATCGCGGCATGTGGTACGAAGAGATGATCAACAACCGCAACAAGAGCGTCGTGCGCGATATGAAGTGGACGACCGACGGCCAAAAGATCTGCATCGCGTACGAGGACGGCGCTGTGATCGTCGGCTCTGTCGATGGTAACCGTCTCTGGGGTAAAGAGATGAAGACCCAATTGGCCTTTGTAGAGTGGTCACCGGACGGCAAGTCGCTGTTATTTGTGACCAAAGACGGCGAGGTGGCGGTGCACGACGCGATGGGCAACAAAGTGAGCAACTTAACGCTGTACGCCGTGGAGTCCCGGGGTGGTGGGAACGACTACAAGATCATTGGAGTCCATTGGTACGACGGTATCGAGGGACACATCAGTCAAGAGGCGCCCACGTTGGCCATCGCGTTCCGTGACGGCAAAGTGCAGATAACTCGGGGCAGATTCGATGAGAACGCTGTTCTAATTGACACGGGGATGGAGTTGACTCAAGTTCGCTGGAACAACGACGGCAGTGTCATCGCTCTTGCTGGTACACAGGTCGACGCCTCTGCGTCGAAAAGTGACGCGCCCAAAGAGTTTAATGTCGTCCAGTTCTACGATCCATTTGGACGTCATCTACGCTCCCTACGCGTGCCAGGGAGTCGAATTGAAGCGCTGGCATGGGAAGGAACTGGTCTGCGTATCTGTCTGGCCGTGGACTCGCACATCTACTTTGCCAACATTCGTCCGGCGTACAAGTGGGGCTTCTACGCGAACACGCTGGTCTACACGTACAATCGCGCGGACCAGATCGAGAACTGCGTGGTTTTCTGGGATACCAAGTCGGACGAACGCTGTACCAAGTATATTCGCGGGCTTCTAGCGATCAAGGCGGCGGGAGACAACTGCGTGCTGGTGACCAAGATATACAACGAAGATATGGGCACAGGCGAAGTCAATGGACAGCTTGTGGACGATGAGCAAGGTGTATTCAAGGAGATTCAGTACCAGTTGATCCTTTGCGACACGATCGGCTCTCCAATTGAGTCCAAGATCATCGACTTCGAGCCGCTTTTTGTGTCCATGACTGCGCGTCATATCGTGGCGGCTTCTACTGATGCGATCTATGTGTGGCAGTACAAGAACTCCAGCGCCAAATTGACTGGTTTGGTCTCTGGCTCACAGAATCAAGATACGATGGATGTGAGCACGATTTCACAGCTGTTGCAGCGAGGAGGAGGCCGCGAGAAAGCGTTTTATATTGATGAGACGCAAGGCAACGATGTTGAACACTTCCGGTACGTCTCTCGCCAGTTGGAAGATCCGATCTGTGCCATCTGCGCTTCGGATAGCTGGATCTTCGCAGCTCGAGCGAGCGGATTGATCCACTGCTTCACTTTGCCTCATATTTCGCTGGAGATGAAGTACATTGTCAACTGTCGTCCGCAGTTCCTGGCACTAAACTGCAACTCAACGTTGCTAAGTGTGATTGATATCAACGGCTTGTTGACTATCATGGAGGTCGGAGCGGCCGGAAGTCTAAACACCACGCAGGGCAAGATGCTCAGCTTTGAGAAGAAGGACGCATGGGACGTAGTATGGGCTGAAGACAACCCGGAGCTGTTCGTGATGATGGAGAAGGCTCGAATGTATGTGTATCGCGGGCTGGAGCCTGAAGAACCAGTCTCGTCGTCCGGATATCTCTGCTACTACAAGGATCTGCAGGTCAAAGCTGCACTTCTGGATGAAATCCTGGCAAACCCTGAACAACCAGACAAGAACATGGTCATTGAGTTCCAGACTCGATCACTGCGAGATGCCAAGGCGCTTCTGGATAATGTAGGTCTTGCTGAAGCGTGCGAGTATATCCAGGACCACCCACACCCACGACTCTGGTCTCTGCTGGCCGAAGCTGCACTGGACCAACTAGATTTTGGCATGGCCGAGCGTGGCTTCGTCAAGTGTGGAGACTACAGTGGCATCCAGTACGTCAAGCGCTTGCAGCTACTCAACGATCGAGTCAAGCAAAAAGCGGAGGTTGCAGCATATTTCCAGAACTTTGACGAAGCTGAGGCGCTTTATCGCAAAATTGATCGCAAAGACTTGGCTATTGACCTCCGTCAGCGACTTGGCGACTGGTTCCGCGTTGTGCAGCTTGTTCAATCAGGCGGAGGCAGTGACGACTTGCTGACCCACGCGTGGAACATGATTGGAGAGTACTTTTCAGACCGCCACAAGTGGGAGAAGGCGATCAAGTACTACGCTCAGGCAAAGAACACCAATGCACTGGCACAATGCTACTACGCTATGGGGGACTTCAACCAGCTAGAAGCTCTCGTGAACGATATCCCTGAGAGTTCTCCATTACTAAAGGAGATGGCGATTAAATTCACGCGAGCTGGACTGTGCCAGTCTGCTGTGGAAACCTATGTGCGAATGGGCGATGTCAAGTCTGCCATCGACTCCTGCGTACTCCTGAACGAATGGGAGCGCGCTGTTGGGCTCGCGGAGCAATACAACTTCCCTCAAATCGAAAATGTACTAACGAAGTACGCAAACCACCTCATGATGAATGGGAAGACACTGCAAGCCATCGAGTTATACCGTCGTGCCAATAAAAGTACCGAAGCTGCGAAGTTACTGGCGAAACTCGCTAAAGAAGTGGGGAAAAACCCTTTGCGCGCTAAGAAACTGCACGTTTTAGCAGCGTTTGAGGTGGAGCGGATGAGGAAGAAGATGCTTGACGTGTCGAGCTTGACAAGCACAAAAGGCACAACCGCGGCTCAAGTGACTGCACAGACACTGGAGAGCCTTGTCCAACATGACGCAGCAACGGGTGAGGACCGATCACTGGATAATCCTTGGCGAGGAGCTGAAGCGTATCACCTCTATCTTCTCGCGCATCGTCAGCTGTACGGTGGACGCATCGATCGAGCATTGCGGACCTGTTTGAAACTCTCAGCGTACGAGGATATTCTAGAAGAGCGCGAGATCTACTCCCTCATCGCCCTCACTGCGTTTTATACGAAACATTACGAGCAGTGCTCCAAGGCCTTCGTCAAGCTCGAGACGCTCCCCGGTCTGGACGACAAAGAGCTGCAGGCGATGAGTGAACTTGCTCTCAAGATTTTCACTACCACGCGAACGGAGCATCAGGACCCGACCATGCGTCCTCAAGAGTGTCCCAATTGCCGCTGCCAAGTTAAGGAATGGGATGCTCGTTGTGGCAACTGCAGTCGTCCATTCCCGACGTGTATGATGACGGGGATGTCGATCCAGACGCAAAGCACGAAAATGTGCAAGGCTTGTCGCCACGTCTGCATTGAAGCTGAGATTCGCGACCAGAAGAACTGCCCCCTGTGCCACACCCCATTCTCATTTGTCTAGTTAGCTTACCCGAATATATAGCAACTTTTCGTTACATGAACTACTAGTTTTAATTTCGTAGTATCAAAAGAGAGACCGTTCATTTACTGTCTTGAAACGACCCATCAAGTCTTTAAAGCTACCAGGACAGATCAACAATGAAGGTACAAGCATGACCAGTACATGCAGACTGGATAGTGATCATTAACACCGTGCACCTCGTTTCGGTTTACTATTGCAGAAAGCTGCAGCTACTGACAAGAAGGCTGATGATAAGGAGAAAGAGGACACTGAAGTCGAAGATGACGGCGACGATGAAAGAGAAGAGAGCGGTGAGGAAGAAGACGAGGAAAGTGACGAGGATGTCGAAGAGGACACAGGCTTAACGGAGAACCAGAACCGACTATTGTATTTGATCTCGATGTACTCGAAGCCCGCGGTCCGTGCTTCGGACAAGGAAGAGTGGATTCGTAAGCCAGCACTTCTAGTGTTGCTCTACGAAGCGATCGTGTCCAAGGCGCTGGATTATGACTATGCGCCGTCGTCCGAGCTAGTGGAGAACAAGCGCAAGTACTTCAATATCTCACAGGAAGGCAAGTCCGATCTCGATTTCTTACGTGAAGAAGACTTGGTGAACGGACTCAAACTATCGTCCAAGAGCTACCAGCCTGTGACTTGCTATCAAATATCCGAGAAGGGACTAGAAATTGTGGCGAAAATCAGCAAGACAGACAAATTAGCGATCAATGACATGGCGTACACTCCAGGAACGCTGCATTTGCTACGAGTAGAATGGGATGGAGAGGAGTATTGGCTTGTGGACGACGATAGTGGCTACCGTCGACTCTCATCTGTGACTGAAACGGAGGATGTATCGTACGTCTCGAGTGCTTATATCCCTCAATGTCTACGATTCGGTGGACGCCCAACGCTTAGTAATGCACATCGAGCTCACGAATGTGGAGTGAGCGATTCCAGTATTCGAGACCAACTGGACGAGATCATCACACTTAACTCGGTATCTCTCATTGTGGCCGAGTACATCCCTTTCGGTTCCAACCAGGTTGTCCAATTGAATTGTAACCTGGGATCTACCGAGCGTGTGCAGGGCGGCTTCTTCACTGCGATCGTCGACGATAACGCAAGCGGAACCCAGATATCCGTTGATCCCGGGCTCACCTCGATTAACATTTTAGATTACACGATGACCAACCACGTCAACTTTGAAGCAGATATCCACTTTCCCGAAGCTCCTGGCGTTGTGCAGGTTGAAACCTTCGGATGTTCGCTCACTGCTGCAGGGTCCTGCTTGTACGGAATGCAGGTGGAAGCGATCATGGACCGTATCAAAGACAATATTTCGCTTGATCATCTTTCTCGACTTCTGGTGGACGTTCACATGGACTCTTCCAAGATTGTAGACAGCGTTCTGTCAGCGTACCAACGTTCACTACTGGGACTTATCTTTTCAAACCAAGCAGCTAGTCGCAACAAGATAAATCTCATCATTGCGAACGAGATTACTCCACACTTAACAGCAGAGGAGTACATGGATAAAGGCGAGTACGAGAACGAACTCAAGCAGGTAATCGGTGATACTCGTGCAGCTTTCGACATTAGCGAACATGATACCCTCGTCTTCGGAGCGCATGGGCTACTTATCGCCGGCCCCAATAGCAGACATCATGAACCACTTCTGTGTAGTTTTCTCCAGTACGAGTCCATGAATCTGTTCACGCAGAACTTCTTTGCTCGAATGTTTATCATCGTAGATGACATGGCACAAGTACGTAAACTAATCGAGACATCTGAAAAGGACCCGAATAGATTGCGAGAAATTCGGAATCGACTCGCTTCGCTCTCTAGAGAAATTATCATGATGGAGGAAACGTTGAGTTACTTGAAGGAATCACTGGATGAAGCCATGGTACCGGCAGAACCACCCGAGCAAGCAGGGCGAAGTCTCTACGAACGACTTCAGCTTGGCATTCTGAGCAACCAACTCAAGCGTCGAGTGAAAGATTTGCACAAGAACATGGGCGGTGCTCGCCACGAATTGGCTGTTCTTAACGAGATGGCGAGTATTGTCTCGAGTGAGAAAGATTTTCAACAAAACGAAGCTATCCGTATGAACACACGTACGTTGTGCGAGTTACAAGAGATAAACGAGCGCTCAGCATCGACTCTTCTGATCATGAAAATGATGTTGAGTGGTCTGTTGGCGTTTAATATCCTTGATCGAATCACTGGAGACTGGACAGTTGCCGATCAAGACTGGATGAAAAGCTTCGTCGAGGTCATGCTGTACAACAACCCGGGGCTATGGTTCTTTTTCAGCCTTCTCGCCTGGTTAATTGTTGGCGCTGGCGTGATCTTCATGCTGAAATACCTCAGCTTTAAGTCGCAAGGTGTTGTGTCCATCAAAGTTGAGCGAAAAGCGCCCATACAGCTCAAAAATCTCACCAGTTACTTACGGAACAAGATCCTTGATGCAAGTATCGTTGTCGCAAGCATACCCTTTGTTTTTTTACTAACTTTTTGTTTTTCTTATTATTATTTGGCAGAACGAGACACATCACTATGAAGGTGGACTCCGCATCGCCAAAGTAGTGTGGAAGGAAAAAGACAAGAAGGAGTGGGGTGGAACCGTTCCTTGCATCGAGGTAAGTAAAATACTATGCCTCATTTAATTCCAGGTGCACGTTTTTGATTGCTTCTTTGCAGCTGGAATACGACGAAGAGAACGCGTTCATGCTGCGACTAGCAATATCGTACAATAAGCGCCATGCTACTAAGGCTCTGGCTTTCAACGCCGACGAGCTGTACACGCGCTTAATGCAGGAGATGGACAAGGCTCGCATCTTCGTAGACGCCGACAGCAGTGCCTCCGCACAAGTGTCCACCTCGACAGGCGCCGCTGTGCCGCCTTCCAAGACGGCAACCAGCAAGGAAGAAACCACTTTACCGCCCACATCGCCCAGCTAAAGTCAATAACTTACCAATCTGCTTACTTTTTCCAGCTGGTCAAGTTGAAGCGATACAAACGTTGTGGTCCACACATTCCGTTAAGCTTTGACGTTAAAAACCGCTCAACTTTAACATTGTCATTTTTGCGGCTGCGAACGGTTCTGGGGGTGCGACTTCATGCTGAGTCGTGGCAGGCGCGTGCCTCGACGGCTACTGGGGCTGTCTCTGCGTGCGGCCAGCGTCAACAATGGCAGTACCACGTCGACCGCCGTGCTCTCTCCACGACGCGGTGCTGCTCGTCGTCTACCACCCAGCAGAAGCCTCACTACGTCCAGTTCCTCACTAGCTCACTACCAACGCCAGTATCCGCTCTCAAGTCGCGCACTGCAGCTCCGCAGCTTCTCTCAGGTCACGTCCAGCTGCCCGCCTGTGCCTCAGGACGAATATGATGAGCTCAAGAGCTTCCTAGCCGAGCCCGTGACTTCGGGCCCAGCAATGGAGCGAGCCAAGGAGATCGTGACGGGCTGGATGCAGCAATACGTAGACCCGGCAATGCCCGGCCAGGACGCTACCGTCATGGTGATGGTGGCCAACGCCATGGAGGACCCACAGTTCGTCATGCAGGTGTACACGTGTCTGCGGGACGCTGGCGTGCCGCCTTCGCCCATCACGCTCGAGTACTCAGCCGCAGCTTGTGCGCAGCTCGGCCAATGGCGCACAGCACTGGAAATCATCGACTTCATGCACCAGGCAGTGGAGATCATGCAGCCGTCGCAGGATATCTACGAGAACGCAATTGCATCGTGTCACGTGGCAAAGAAGTGGATGAGAGCAAAGCACTTGCTGGAAGAGATGCGGACGTACGGACTGGAAGCGTCTCCAGAGCTGCATATAGCGTCGATCCGACTTTGTATTGACTTTGAAGAAGCCACAGCGACGCGAGTACTTCTAGATGCGTTTATGCTCGCGTATGACGAAGAACTGGACGAGGACGAGAAGCAGGAGATTGTGACCGACCTTTTCCACGCGGCAATGGACGCGCAGTCGCTGCCACAAGCGCTTTTCTTTCGCGACGAGTTGCTGGCCAGACAGTATCCCATTTCAAAGGAGCTCTATTCGCGACTTATTCATCTGTGCGCCGTCAAGCGACAATGGCACAAGGCGCGTGTATTGTTGCAACAGTTTGTAAACATCAACGCGCGTCCACCGAAAGCGGCCCCTTCCGACAGATACACGGATGATATCCATCGTTTATTGGACGAGATGCAGACACATAACATTGAAATTCCGCTGGCAGTGTATAACGCTGCACTAAGGAACTTCGGCCAGATATCTTTACTTGAAGATGCACTAGCAGTTTACGCGGATATGCGCGGACGACGTGTAACACCCGACGCCACGTCGTTTGCGGCCTTGATGTGCTCCTGTGGCACTCAGGTTGAGCAATCGGAAGGCCTCTTCAGTGAATTACAGCGTGAGGATTGTGTTCCTACATTGGACGTCGTGCACGGGTATTTGTTGGTTCCAAGTCGTGCGAAGCAGTGGGAAGAAGTGCTCAGAAGATACGATATCGTGCAGAACGGTGAGCCTTTGTTCAAGGGTCTTCCACTCGAGTCCGACGTACGAGTCCAGTCGCTGGTCGCTGTGGCTTACGGGCGACTCAGTCAGTCAGAGGAAATGCTTGGCGTCTTCACATCCATGAAAGTGAAGGGTATGGAGCCTAATTTGTACGTGTATGGCGAAGCGATGGTTGCGTACATTCGCCAAGATCAATGGCGACATGCGCTGATGCTGTTCGACCACCTTTTCCAACAGCAGACGCCGGAAATGCAAGAGAAGCGGGTGCTGGAGAACTTCCCAATGCTGTGGGATTACGCAATTCTGGCCTGTATGTTTGGCGAGCAATCCCAGCGTGCAGCCATGCTCTACGACACGATTATAGAGCAACGTGTTCCGATCTCCATGGCGACTGGCGAGCGTCTTGCAGCGATGCTAACGAGCATTCCACCAGAGACATTGTGGAAATCGTTCAGGTCGATTTCATCGCTTCACCGAACTAAGACGAACGATTGTTTGAACCCGCGAGTACAAAACGCCGTACTCAAACGCGCTGTGGATGGGAAAGACAACGCTCTAGCAGAGCAAATTGTGGCCGACGGGATGCACGGGATGGAGATTTTACCCAATTCGATGACATATGCTCTGATGCTGCGCCTGTACGCAAGCCGAGAAGACCAGGAGAAGTTCCACACGTGGTGGTGCAGGATGGAAGAAGCCAAGGTTAAACCGACCGTGTATGTGTTCGGCGTGCTGTTGCGCCAGTTAGGGTGTCTGAGTGTGGACTGTGAGGACGTGACGTACCTGAACACTATCGCAGAATTTTTGAAGCAAAGGCTTCATAAAAACTCGATCAAGACTATCGTGAATGTTGCAAGCAGAAAGGAGTACGCAGCCGAACTTGGACGAGCAGTTTTGGACATTATGGAGGGCCGTGGTATGCAGCCGGACACGGTATGTCTGCAGAACTACCTCCTGCTTAATCAAGAACCGGAGCATGTAACCCGTGCTCTTGCTTTCGTGGAAGACGCAATGTCCGCAACGAACCAAGAGGATGAAAACAGTGCCCAAGACTGTTTTGAACTCACACCGCGGCTGCTGCACACGCTGTTTACAGCGCTGGGCAACTTCCCGGATGGTCAGCGTGTCCGCAATCTCCTGATAAGAGTCGTGAGAGACCTACCGAGTGAGCTTTCCGAAGATGCTGTAGCTGCTTTCTGCGCCGCGAACGATGGCCTCCACGCATTGCAGCTTCTGCGCGAGCTGCTGGATGCAAAATGTGCTCTGAATGACGAACATGTCTTGTTTTTCCTGACCAACAGCTACACGTGCGAGGCGTCATCTGTAGAGACAGAAACCTGTCGTCCACGGAGCGGGAATGGAGTGATAGTGGACGTGGCCTCACTGCTGTGTGGGAGCGAGACTGTGAAAATGGAGGCGGCGTGCCTGGCCTTCCTTATTAAGCACGTTGTGGAGCTTTCCAAGTGGCAGCAGCGAGATGTGTACGAAGTATCGACACAGGAGGAGATCGACGCCATGAAGAAGTTACTGGTACATGCCTTTTCGGACTTCTCCATCACCCAGATCACCGAGTTCCTCTCGAAGGTAATCGAGAGAGACGACCTTGTTCATGTCATGAGCGTCCTTGATGAGCTGCAGGGCAAACGCTAGATGGATAGAGCCACAGAGCTGTTTTGAAATAGAAGCAATGTTTATTGTACACAGCCAGTTTATTCACGAGAAGCTGTATCTACATGTATAGGCAGGCGATTACCTCTGGGTCAATTATCGGAGAAGCACAGAATTTATTAGGCGGTAACAATCGCGCCGGCCAACACTCTTCAAGTGGCACGACACTGTCTGCTTTTAGGACAAAAATCCCGCAAGTCGGCATCGATCGTAACTTCCACCCGCTTGATGTTACGGATAAAATCAGTCAGCTCTTCAACGTCACGGAACCGCTTTTTGTTCTTCACGATCTCGCCAGCGACTACATCAACCTGTTCCGCGTTACCTTCCAATACTGTTTTGAGAGAGATTTTGGGCACCGAGTTGATTGGGATGATAGGCGCACATGCTGGAACTTCACAGTCTCGTCCCGGCCCATGAGAAAACACTTAACTTGCCAACGCAATTCATGATCCCTCGTACAATACGCGCACGACCCTAAAGAAACGTTGGGAAAGCATAATATATCTGACAGCGCTGCTCGGCTGAAACATACTGAAGTGTCTTTCTCTCTGGTCAGCAAACACAACCAGCTTTCCGGGCTCTGTCGCATCCTCCAGAGCAAAGAAAATGTCGACAGCATCCCCGCCATCGCCATTCACTGCAATGCAGCCAGTCGACGTCCAGTCGATTTTGTACTTTTCGTTCCCTTCCTCTGAAATGAGCTGAGGAGTTGAAGCACCAAACTTGTTTGCACACAGAAAAACTCGCAAAGGGACCTACTTCACCGAAATGGATTCCATTTCTCTATTCATCAGTGCCCCAGGCAGCAACCTTTTTAGCGGGACCGTTGTATGCCCAAGCACCAGCAACGCTTGATTCTCACTGCATAAAAGCAAGCAGCGAATATCTCTCTCGATTGCCACGCTTGAGTGTCGAACATTGTGTTGTCGACATATTGCTTCAGGTCATTCAGAGAACTTGCATCATCCAAAATACGAGGGCTCGATATAACTCGATCTCTCTGAATCATTTCACCTTCCAAGAACTTGAGGAGATCATCACACGAAACAAGGTTCACTTTAGGGCCAGCGAGTCGAATCAAGGCAGTTGCTTCGTCGACCTTCTTAACGTCGATATCCGACGGTATTTCCACCAGCACGTGCGCAGGGCCTCTTCCAGCAGCACCACCTTCATCACTCACTTCGCCCAGTCCATCACTAGCCAGCCCAACGACTCGTACCTTCGCATCCGGAATCGTTAGCTCCTTATAGCCACTCGTGTCCTTCACACCTTTCAGCGCGTCAATTTGCGCCAGCCATTTCTTGTTGTCGTCGCCCTTCTCCTCTTCTGCCTCCCCCTTCCTTTTTGCTTTCGCCAGGAAGAGACGTCTTCGTCCGAAATTGTGATCGGATCCTTCTTCTTAAACGCCTCCTTCAACGCGGAAACCGACTTGGCATCGTTGATCTCAACCTCGAACACGCTTGCCACGGCACCAACGATAGCGCAGTAAAGAGTCACCATCTCTCCTCGAGGCGGCGGATTCGGGAATGAGGACATTCCAATGGTGATGACTCTTTCAGAAGATACGAAAGTGATGATTGATTGATAGCATGAGGAACGGGTGCTGAAAAACGCAGTATTGGCCTGTAAGCAAAGCCCAGCGTTAAGTACGACACAATTGTAGAGCAGCGTGTCCCGATGTCCATTCCAACGAGCATTCCGTCAGAAACATTACGGAAATCGTTCAAGCCGATTTCTTCGCGACACCGAACTAAGACGAACGATTGTTTGAGCAAAACGGCATACTCAAACGCGCTGTGGATGAGAACGACAACGCTCTAGCATAGCAAATTATGGCTGACGGGTGCGCGAAAGGAAGATCTAGCCTAGTTATGCCTGTTCGGACTTCTTCATCACCCAGAGGTGATCGATAGAGACGACCTTGTTCGTGTCACGAGCGTCCTCGATGAGTTTGCAGTACGGTTGTCTCCTGGTGAATCGCTGAACCGCACAGTGCTAAAAAGCCTGAACATGAGATCAGCGATCTGTGTGCCTATCTTCTTCTAATGGCATATGAAAGCAAAACTAAATTGACCAAACAAAAATAGAGAATACGAGCTTTCATTGCATCCGAATTAGAATATTGGCTAAGACCGAGACACAAACGTGTACCGAAAGATCACACTTAAGCGGCCAGCTTCTTGGCCACTTCAGCGAACGACTTGCCCTGCGTAGTAGCGACCGTCAGCTCCAGCTTCGACGGCTGGCGAGAGCCGTCGCCGTTGGCCAGGGTGCCAGCTCCCCACGGGGATCCGCCGTGGATCTCGTCCATGTTGAAAAGCTCCGGAGCACGGTAGCCCAGAGGCACGAAGGTCAAACCCTGGTGAGCCAGGAACGTCAGGGCAGTGAAGGCCGTGGTCTCCTGGCCGCCACCCTGGGAGCCCGTGCTGAAGAAGATGCCGGCGGGCTTGCCCACCAGAGCACCAGACGCCCACAGGCCACCGGCTGAGTCAAAGAAAGCCTTGACCTGCGCTGGCAGCGAGCCGAACCGCGTGGGGAAGCCGAACAGGATGCCGTCGGCCTCCTTCAGGGTGTCCGGGGTGGCGATGGGGTAGTCCTTCTTGGGGGCAGCGTGCATCTTGCCCAGGATCTCGTCGGAGAGCGTCTCCTGCACTTGGTAGATCTCGGCGGTCACGCCGTCCACAGATTCGACGCCCTTCTTGGCGGCCTCGGCCAACTGGGCGATGTGGCCGTAGGTGGAGTAGTAGATGATAGCGATCTTGGCCATGGTGGTTGGTTGGTGGAGCTTTGACTTAAGCGTGGCAAGGTAGATGTAGGAATGAGCAGGTTGGTGTGCGTGGCGCCTGAACTTCAGGCTGAAGGGAGAAGGGAGCAAGATCCTTGCCAAGAGAGAGTGTCGACCTGCGTGTAGCAAGGTCATGTTGAAGCTGTATACTGTATATATGGATATCCTTGCAGATATGGTATGGTGGAAAAGAAGATTGAATCATAAAAGACTTTGAGCATTGATCCTATCATACATATCCCTGTGTATCCGATTCAGTTTAAATGGAGGTCCTGATTAGCCAATCGACCAGTCCAGTGTGACGTGGCACCGCCACTTCAATTGACACCGCGTCATTGGCTCCGTTGCCATTGAAAGCCAAAATGGATATCTTGTGCGACAACGATTGAGTATCGTGGCAAGCAATGCGCTGCAAAACATGAGTCGACTTGACAAAAGTGAGGTGCGTTGAATTCATCGCTTTGTTGCGTTGCTGTTATACGCGTGTGGCCCTACAGCTTCTAAAAAGATATGCGCTCTGCATGCATGTTGCAGACAGCAGCAGTACCTGCTCGCGCCGGCAGCTTCTTGGCGATCTCCGTAGACGACACGCCCTGCGCCGTGCTTCTAAGTCGAGCTCCTGATGAGATCCGTCACTCACTACCTACACTCGCGCCTCGTCCAAGGTGAATATCTCCGCCAAGCGGAAGCCCCAGAGGCACGCCGTTTGATACCACTTCTCACTCGGCCAGGTCTGATGCACAGTATTTACTGTGTGCATCGCAGCGTAGGCATACTCGCTAGCATTCCAGTTAAGCTGTTTGTTTCCACGACAGAGGCCAGATACGTGTAGCACATCGAAACGGTGGCCACCGCCAAGCCCTGTTCTGCGCGCACATCTCCGCAAGCTAGGACCAAGCCGACACGTGGTGAGCCAGCGAAAAACGGCTGCAGCCGCAGCGGCCCACAATCTTGCGGTTCGTCATCAGCGCGGATATTGTCTCCAAGGCAGGCGATTGCATGCTGCTCATCATGTTGGACTTGCAGACGCATTCCGCCGTCGCATTTCGACCTCGCAGCCAATCAGCGCGCGGCACCAATGTCTACGACCGCCGTCAATGACATAATCATCGCGATCTGGCCAATCAGCGGTCTTGATGGACGCTTTTGGATCCACGTCACGCCTCACGTCGCTCGATTGCGCTATCATATGTGTGACCCACACCTCAGCTCTGACATGGTGCCACTGTTTTGGTACCGAACGTGTCTCTTCATGCGCATAAGGCGGGCTCACTCACGCAGTGCGTGACGATGACGTCCTCGGAGGACTCCTCCGTGGCGGACCTCCCATCTGTACAGCTCCGCTGCCAGCTCCTTGACCTTGGGCCGCAGGTTCATTGCTCGGACTCATTCCTGAATCTCCTCTCTCCGATACAGAACCAAGCAACTCAAGCACCATGGCCAAGATCGCGATCGTGTACTACTCCACCTACAACCACATCTCGACGATGGCCGAGACCATCAAGAAGGGCATTGAGTCCGTGGACGGCGTGACCGCCGAGATCTATCAGGTGGCTGAGACCCTTCCGGAGGAGCTGCTGACCCAGATCCACGCCGCCCCCAAGAAGGACTACCCCATCGCCACCCCGGACACCCTGAAGGAGGCCGACGGCATCCTGTTCGGCTTCCCCACGCGGTTCGGCTCGCTCCCTTCGCAGATGAAGGCGTTCTTTGACTCGTGCGGCGGCCTGTGGGCGTCTGGCGCTCTGGTGGGCAAGCCCGCCGGCATCTTCTTCAGCACGGGCACCCAGGGCGGCGGTCAGGAGACCACGGCCTTCACTACCCTGACGTTCCTGGCCCACCAGGGTCTGACGTACGTTCCCCTGGGCTACCGTGCTCCCGAGCTTGCTAACATGGAGGAGATCCACGGCGGCTCGGCCTGGGGTGCTGGCACCCTGGCCGGCGGTGACGGTTCTCGCCAGCCGTCGAAGCTGGAGCTGACGGTCGCCACCACGCAGGGCAAGTCGTTCGCCGAGATTGCCAAGAAGCTGGCCGCCTAAGCAAATACTGTATTGTATCAGCAGCGCGTGCGCAAACAATAGCGTGCCAGGATTAGAGGTATGTGAGTCTGTGGGTTTTGCTGTACGGTTGTAGCAGCACCCTCGTTGCTTACCATTCTGGAGCAAATCAATATAGTTTACGTTTTGCTGCTTGTATTTACTGATTCGTTGGTGTTTGTGTAGATGTAGTAGTAGTAGTTGTGGTTACAAGGCCCGTTTGATTGTGGATTCGCTCGTGTCATGGCGCTCTTGCAAGCACGGAATGGTGATCGGAAAGTCCGTACATGTATCCGATAGGAGTACAAGTCTGGAGATCGCGTTCGTCTAAGCATTACGTGCCCCCAACCCAACCTTCCTGTCAATGTTCCTGTGTTCCAATGTGCGGCTGCGTCAATGGATCCGATAGCCATGGCCATCCCCAGCTATGATTGTGGTCGTTGCCTACTGCGAATTAAAAAACATGTTGACACTCTGTCTACATGTAGAGTTAGCTTACATGTTAATCCGCATGTCTTGTCATTCGGTGGCCGGCATCCTTAAAGGACGCTGGTGGTGTATTCGGTGGCGATGGCGTTCAATTGCACTATGCACACAGGACTGTACTCGGTGAAGTGCGGCATTAATCATTCTGCTGTTGTTGATGTTAGCCGCTAATTGTGCGCCATTTGAGTTGTTAAACATGAAAGCGTGGCACGTCTCCCGATGAGACGAAGGCTGGTACCATGGTTTACATCGCGAGTGCTCAAGCAGCGGCACCACCAGCGTCCTTTAAGGATGCCGGCCACCGAATGACAAGACATGCGGATTAACATGTAAGCTAACTCTACATGTAGACAGAGTGTCAACATGTTTTTTAATTCGCAGTAGGCAACGACCACAATCATAGCTGGGGATGGCCATGGCTATCGGATCCATTGACGCAGCCGCACATTGGAACACAGGAACATTGACAGGAAGGTTGGGTTGGGGGCACGTAATGCTTAGACGAACGCGATCTCCAGACTTGTACTCCTATCGGATACATGTACGGACTTTCCGATCACCATTCCGTGCTTGCAAGAGCGCCATGACACGAGCGAATCCACAATCAAACGGGCCTTGTAACCACAACTACTACTACTACATCTACACAAACACCAACGAATCAGTAAATACAAGCAGCAAAACGTAAACTATATTGATTTGCTCCAGAATGGTAAGCAACGAGGGTGCTGCTACAACCGTACAGCAAAACCCACAGACTCACATACCTCTAATCCTGGCACGCTATTGTTTGCGCACGCGCTGCTGATACAATACAGTATTTGCTTAGGCGGCCAGCTTCTTGGCAATCTCGGCGAACGACTTGCCCTGCGTGGTGGCGACCGTCAGCTCCAGCTTCGACGGCTGGCGAGAACCGTCACCGCCGGCCAGGGTGCCAGCACCCCAGGCCGAGCCGCCGTGGATCTCCTCCATGTTAGCAAGCTCGGGAGCACGGTAGCCCAGGGGAACGTACGTCAGACCCTGGTGGGCCAGGAACGTCAGGGTAGTGAAGGCCGTGGTCTCCTGACCGCCGCCCTGGGTGCCCGTGCTGAAGAAGATGCCGGCGGGCTTGCCCACCAGAGCGCCAGACGCCCACAGGCCGCCGCACGAGTCAAAGAACGCCTTCATCTGCGAAGGGAGCGAGCCGAACCGCGTGGGGAAGCCGAACAGGATGCCGTCGGCCTCCTTCAGGGTGTCCGGGGTGGCGATGGGGTAGTCCTTCTTGGGGGCGGCGTGGATCTGGGTCAGCAGCTCCTCCGGAAGGGTCTCAGCCACCTGATAGATCTCGGCGGTCACGCCGTCCACGGACTCAATGCCCTTCTTGATGGTCTCGGCCATCGTCGAGATGTGGTTGTAGGTGGAGTAGTACACGATCGCGATCTTGGCCATGGTGCTTGAGTTGCTTGGTTCTGTATCGGAGAGAGGAGATTCAGGAATGAGTCCGAGCAATGAACCTGCGGCCCAAGGTCAAGGAGCTGGCAGCGGAGCTGTACAGATGGGAGGTCCGCCACGGAGGAGTCCTCCGAGGACGTCATCGTCACGCACTGCGTGAGTGAGCCCGCCTTATGCGCATGAAGAGACACGTTCGGTACCAAAACAGTGGCACCATGTCAGAGCTGAGGTGTGGGTCACACATATGATAGCGCAATCGAGCGACGTGAGGCGTGACGTGGATCCAAAAGCGTCCATCAAGACCGCTGATTGGCCAGATCGCGATGATTATGTCATTGACGGCGGTCGTAGACATTGGTGCCGCGCGCTGATTGGCTGCGAGGTCGAAATGCGACGGCGGAATGCGTCTGCAAGTCCAACATGATGAGCAGCATGCAATCGCCTGCCTTGGAGACAATATCCGCGCTGATGACGAACCGCAAGATTGTGGGCCGCTGCGGCTGCAGCCGTTTTTCGCTGGCTCACCACGTGTCGGCTTGGTCCTAGCTTGCGGAGATGTGCGCGCAGAACAGGGCTTGGCGGTGGCCACCGTTTCGATGTGCTACACGTATCTGGCCTCTGTCGTGGAAACAAACAGCTTAACTGGAATGCTAGCGAGTATGCCTACGCTGCGATGCACACAGTAAATACTGTGCATCAGACCTGGCCGAGTGAGAAGTGGTATCAAACGGCGTGCCTCTGGGGCTTCCGCTTGGCGGAGATATTCACCTTGGACGAGGCGCGAGTGTAGGTAGTGAGTGACGGATCTCATCAGGAGCTCGACTTAGAAGCACGGCGCAGGGCGTGTCGTCTACGGAGATCGCCAAGAAGCTGCCGGCGCGAGCAGGTACTGCTGCTGTCTGCAACATGCATGCAGAGCGCATATCTTTTTAGAAGCTGTAGGGCCACACGCGTATAACAGCAACGCAACAAAGCGATGAATTCAACGCACCTCACTTTTGTCAAGTCGACTCATGTTTTGCAGCGCATTGCTTGCCACGATACTCAATCGTTGTCGCACAAGATATCCATTTTGGCTTTCAATGGCAACGGAGCCAATGACGCGGTGTCAATTGAAGTGGCGGTGCCACGTCACACTGGACTGGTCGATTGGCTAATCAGGACCTCCATTTAAACTGAATCGGATACACAGGGATATGTATGATAGGATCAATGCTCAAAGTCTTTTATGATTCAATCTTCTTTTCCACCATACCATATCTGCAAGGATATCCATATATACAGTATACAGCTTCAACATGACCTTGCTACACGCAGGTCGACACTCTCTCTTGGCAAGGATCTTGCTCCCTTCTCCCTTCAGCCTGAAGTTCAGGCGCCACGCACACCAACCTGCTCATTCCTACATCTACCTTGCCACGCTTAAGTCAAAGCTCCACCAACCAACCACCATGGCCAAGATCGCTATCATCTACTACTCCACCTACGGCCACATCGCCCAGTTGGCCGAGGCCGCCAAGAAGGGCGTCGAATCTGTGGACGGCGTGACCGCCGAGATCTACCAAGTGCAGGAGACGCTCTCCGACGAGATCCTGGGCAAGATGCACGCTGCCCCCAAGAAGGACTACCCCATCGCCACCCCGGACACCCTGAAGGAGGCCGACGGCATCCTGTTCGGCTTCCCCACGCGGTTCGGCTCGCTGCCAGCGCAGGTCAAGGCTTTCTTTGACTCAGCCGGTGGCCTGTGGGCGTCTGGTGCTCTGGTGGGCAAGCCCGCCGGCATCTTCTTCAGCACGGGCTCCCAGGGTGGCGGCCAGGAGACCACGGCCTTCACTGCCCTGACGTTCCTGGCTCACCAGGGTTTGACCTTCGTGCCTCTGGGCTACCGTGCTCCGGAGCTTTTCAACATGGACGAGATCCACGGCGGATCCCCGTGGGGAGCTGGCACCCTGGCCAACGGCGACGGCTCTCGCCAGCCGTCGAAGCTGGAGCTGACGGTCGCTACTACGCAGGGCAAGTCGTTCGCTGAAGTGGCCAAGAAGCTGGCCGCTTAAGTGTGATCTTTCGGTACACGTTTGTGTCTCGGTCTTAGCCAATATTCTAATTCGGATGCAATGAAAGCTCGTATTCTCTATTTTTGTTTGGTCAATTTAGTTTTGCTTTCATATGCCTTTGAGTCCATGGGGGAAGAAAGCTCTCGTCCAAGCTGCGACTCGGATGAATCGACTGCTTCAACGTGGCAGGAACGAGTTCACCAAGGACTGAGAAGTGACGATGTGCGACTGCGACTGCGCACATACTCGATACTAGCGACGAAATGCAGCGAGTCCAAGGAGATGCAGAAGCAAGTGGGGCAGTTCTTTGGGGGTCGTGGCAATGAGGTCGCGCCACGCGGTGCTACTTCTTCGCTACTGACTATAGTGTTCGACGACCTGCAATCAACCGATAGGACGTTGCGCATTGCGGCTGCACGGGTCTTGTGCCTCATGACGTATGAGAATCTCACGAACCAGCAGCTCATCATACGGAGCCAGGTGGATGGAGACGACGAGCAGGTTGGTGTCACTGCTGGGTGGGTGCACGTATTCTCAGTCCCCCAGTTGTTACGGGATCGATACGAGGCTCAATGCGAAGAACGGGGCGTGTTCACAACACCGAGAGGTTTAATTGAGTTCGTCTCGAACCTAATCAAAGACAACTACGCGTCCATTTACAGTCGAATCGGTCGCTACTACGCAGAAGGTTGTCGCGAATTCCTCCCGCTTTGTTGGTTCCACGCCCTTGTGAATGATTCTTCGGAGACTATCGATGCGATCGACGTTCCCGATCCTATCGAGAACGTCTTGGGGTTTTACCTCGTTCCAAGACAAATGCAGTTCCCAGAACAGGACGACTATTTCTTGCACGATATGCTGGCCTCGATTCGAACAAAAGCTGAGCTCTCGCGTCTTCAGCAAGTGCATGCAGCGTTCCAACAAGTCGCTTTCCGAGCGACAGAAGCTAACGCTACAGCGTTGAAATCTGTTCTGGAAGGGATCTACAACTCGTTTGGCGATGAAGAGGAAGCAACTATCGTAAACCAACAGTCTAATAACATCTTGCACTGGTTGGACGCCTTCCCGAAACGAATGATAACTTGGAATGAGCTACTCAGTTGGTGCTGCACCGACATGAATGCTGATGAAATGCTCAAGCGCTTTGGTGCAGAGTCATACAGAACAGTTAATGCTACCTTTCGAAAGTTAACGTTTGGTGGTGAAGTGCAGCAACACAACGATCAAGCAAACTCTTACGTATGGGAATCTACCCTTGTCGGGGCACTTCTGGACCATCCCGACCTTCCTGATGCGTTTAAAGCAAACATTCGAGTCCTATCCAGCGGATATGTGAACCGACTTGAACTCCCTTGCCGGAAAATTAAGAGTAACGCCACCAACAAAGCGCTCGAATGTCCTTGGGAGTATTTATTCCCACTCAAGTTGACAGAAATTCACCCGATCAGCTGGAGTATGTTTCTAAGCAAATGGCGTCAAAGTGCGGACGCAAAACCCGACGAAGAACCGCAAATCTACCATCGGAGCGAACGGAGACACCACTCAGTTGGCGAAGGTGCAAATCAAGGACTTCTGGCAGCTCGCAAGAACGCTCTAGCCACTTTGACACACAATCCCCGTATATTCCACAGCTTCCGTGACTTGAACCAGCTACGTCAGCAACTTCCTCTGATCGCAAATCGACCTCTCGAAGTCGGAGAAGAAAGTGTAGAGTTTCCTGCTTCTCCAAGTCGGTCGCGCAGTATACAGGAACATCAATTAAGCGACGCCGAGAAGCGTGAACTGCAAGAGAATCGCAAGCTATTTCGTAAGCTTCAGCAGTCATCAATCGAGCTTGAAGAGGCTACACGGCAGCGTATTGAGGACAAGCGAGAAGCTCGATACAAAGCCCATGAAAAGGCTGCAGAAAACCGGAAGAAGAACGAGCACCTCGCAGCTCAGCGACAACAGGAGCTAGCACGTTCAAAACGCGACAGGTTGGTGAAAGTTCAGGAGCGAATACGACGCAAGGAATATCGCTGGAAGGTTCACCTTGAAGCGAGACAGGAGCGTCATCAACGCGCTCAATGGCGAAAACAGATTCATCACGAAGATCTAGTAACGCGACAGGAAGAATTCATGCAGCAACAAAAGGACGAGACTGCGAGAAGACTAGAGCAAGACAAGCATACAATGAGCCAGAACCTACGCAGATCTGAAGTATCTCCACCCCAACCTCCGTCTACATCTCCCGAGCGACAGAAAGTTTGTCCACGAAGACCCTTATCTGCGCGAACAGCCACTGATCCACAGTCGATTCGTGAACGAGGTAACGTGTATGGCTGTGCTGCATCTAACGCCTTCGCAGCGCGTAGACCACAAACTGCACGGGCGAATTTCTACTCGGGGACTCAAAGTCCTCGTGGTAGACAAAAATCTGCCAGTTTTCGACGAGTTCGACCAGCAAGTGACGCTGCTCCCGTCCCCAAATCAAACAGAAGTGATCCTCAAGTGTTGATCATAGGAAACGCCTGCCAAACTCTCGTCATGGCCAACGCTGCACATGCCGTAGCGCAAGAAATCGAGATCCCGTCTGTAGCAAGTCCTGCACCTGAAGAGGAGGCTGTCCCGCCTGCAGTTATCATGGCGCAGTATTTGGCGCTGGACAAGGAGCAGAGATTCAAGCTGCACGAGCGCTACTGTGTGAATCAAGTCAGTCATAAACTCACTTTCGCAGTATTACAGCAGCTAACCCACGAACTGCGGCAAGATGCAGCGTGGCGAGAGTTCGTCAAGGCGGCAGGAGGGGCCGCGAGCGTTAAGCGAAACAAAAACAAGCGAGAAGCCAAGGTCACGTATACTGCTTTTGCTGGCGTAGCGAATCATTTGGGTATCTCAATGCCTCCTAAACGGATACAAGCTGTAGCACGCAGCTTAGACCCGTGGAAGACAGGATTTGTATCATGGGAAGCGTTCTACACGTGGTGGAGTTCGCAATAATAAATTATCTATCAAGTTGAAGTGGTATAAATAAATTACCTCGCAAGTTGAAGTGGTATCTTGCAATTTACATGTTAAGGGACACATGGCTACATCATCGGAGCTGAGCGAGCTGGAGCGTGGCGATGGAGCTTGGGAGAATATTCAGGTCTAAAGCAGTTGTTTGATGACCTTGTGTAGTGTTCTGATAGTGACATTTAGTCGTGGAGCAGGAGGTTCTGCGCTTCGGGTTCAGGAGTTTGTGGAAGGTTTTCGCTGGCGTGGATAGCCGTGTTACGGTAAAATATCTTCGCAAAGGAACCAATTGCGGTTAACTTACTGACGTGAATATGGTTGTAGAAGCTAGAAAATGCGGTTGCTGCTCAGAAGAGCGACTCGCAACGCCAGCAGCGGCATTTGGAAGCTATCGCACAAACTTTGAATGCAATGAGCGAGCAACTTCGACTGTACGTGAGAAATTAACGTACATTTCAGTCGTTTAGAGCTCCACGACTGAGTGTGAACTAGTGAGCAGGAGGAAGTGACGAATCAACAGGTTGAAGCGCGCTTGCAGCACTTGGAGTACCAACTTCACGACCAGCTCGCGAAAAACGGCACTGCAGGAGTAGATGACAATGCTCTCAGTAAAGTTTGTATAACCAAGATAGAGCGCCGTCTGGGTCTGTTAGAAGAAGAGATGGGCCATATCGTGACGGCGATAGACCACAAGGCAGATACGGAGGCAGTGCTAGCACATGGAAGATCATTGGAAGAAGCGGTGCGCAAGCGTGTGAGTTGTTTTGGACACCTTTGTGGGAGTTTATTGGCAATTCAAGTAACTTATTTGTATTGTGAATACATGTAGTGCAAGAAAGAAGCCTTTGATCAGGAAGTGCTGGCATTGCAGGAGCGACTCCAACAACAGCGACAGGAACTAGAAAGGCAATTGTCGGACTTTCGAGCAGCACAAGAGACTCATTTTCACTCAGAAATGGAGAATTGGTCAGCGAAGATACAAGAGATCGCACACGAAAAAGTGCGAGCGGTGTTCGATCAAGAGATTCAGAAGCAAGGAGAAGTTTTGGGGACAATGAGTATCCAGATTAAGCTTTGTTGTGATGCTCTTGAGGCCCAGCAGAAGCGAATGGACGACTTTCAACTGGAGATTGATAAGCAGGTTCGCGTGACGCTTGCAGCTGATCGAGAAGAGATTGCTCGGCAATATAGTGAGGCTCACGGTCGAATCGACTACCAGTTTCGCACCCAGGAAGAGGCTTTCGAGAGGATTCGAGTCGAGCAACAAGAGATCGCGACCACAGTAAATAAGAGAGCTCAGCAAACGATAGAGAATATCACTGCTGCTGTCGAGGACCTTGATCGTCGTGTGCTTGATCGAGAGCATCAGGAACTTGAGAAACTGCGCCACCAACTCACGGAGGAGGCTCAACTCACGATTGCCAACGCGTTAAAGGCCTTAGAACCTGTTAAGGATCGGGAGCAGCGCAAGTTGAAGCAGCACCAGCACGTTGTTGGACGCAAATTGGCAGAACTCGATCAGATGATGCAACTCATTGGGAGGCAGCTCATCCAAAACACGTCACAACTGCAAGTGGTGCGCAACGAGCAGCTCGATTATAACTTGCAGAGTGAAGACGCAGGATACAGTGACGACGGGCTCTTGCTAACAGCTGACGACGTCATTCTCCCACAAACTCCAGTCTTGCCCGCAATAAACGAAGCTGGACACAGCACTGAGATAACGAGCACCGTTCAGGACACCGCGGAGTTGGTGGCACGTCGATCTCAGCACCAAAAACTGCAGGAGCAGCTGGGCAAGAAACTTCGCGACTACAGTCAAGTCTTGGCTTCTAACCAGCAACGAGCAAAAGAGGAACAGGAAAGCCTTACCCTGTCTACACAGTCACCAAAGGAGTAAGTCCGTTCATTACATTAGTAAAAAAGACCCGGGTCGGCTCTGTCGATGAAGAGGTGCTATCGATAGTTGAGTGAGTTTCGCTATCCAGTTCAACTGAAGGAACCGTTGCCAATGCTGCTTCTGTCGTCCAGCGATCCCGCCTCAAGCGCACCATTTCCATTCGGCAGAGACCCGTTCGACCCGATAGCAGGCGTCTCCGGCGTCGTCGATACCGTCATGACGGCTAATAACTCAACCGAAGGCGGCGTGATCTCCATACGAAGCGAAGTCTCCAAGGTTTCCAGGACCCCCCAGAGAAATTCCTGTTCCTGCTCGTACGTCATGCCATCCTCGTTGTCCCCGTCAAGACGAGACAGCAATTCCTCGTTTGATACCTGCGCCTGAACACGAGGGAGACGGAGCGTCGCGAGTTGCGCCGTGAACTGTTCCCCCAGCTTCTGCTCGTTCAGAAGGCTCTGTGAGGCCGTCACGATCTCGTTCTTGCGCTGCACAGCTTGCTCCGCTTCCAGCGGCTCGGGCACTTCACTGATGTCGATGAAAGCTTGCGCTGCGCTCTCCACGATGCCGCTGAGTCGGTCGTTCTCACTCAACACACCTTTACCGGACCACATACCGCTGGATCGACCATTGCTGCCCATGCCGCCCATGCCCAGCTCACTGTGTAGATCCAAATGCTTCTCCAGCTCCAAAAAGTGCTGCAAAGACGCATCGTCCAAAATACCGGGCACCTGCAGAAGTCCATCTGCAATACTGTCAGTATAACCTGTTATATGCAGCGTAAGAATTATCCTGTGTTCTACACACCGAGGTACTCCTGTAGACTGGCCTGACGCTTGATCAAAAAGTTGGGGTCAAATCTGCAGGACGAGTCACATTTAAACACTCACAGCGTCAGCATATGACGTCGACACTTCAATATCGACCATTCTTAGCGTCGTGCAGTTCTCAGAGCAGTCAACGCGTTGAAACTAGCAGCATTGTGAGGAATGGAAAGGAGGCAAGTCCTCTAAAAAACCGGACAAACGTCTCCACCAACCTCGCCACTCTGGAACTGCAACCTCGTCACCTGTTGACGCTCGCAGCTCGGGTCCTTCTCTTAATCAGATAAGATCAAGTGATTTTTACAGTCCTCGACTTGTCGACAAGTCTCCTCGCTTCCTTTTCAACACTTAAGAGACCCCGCGAGCTGCGGAGCGCGTCGACAAGCGACCAGGGAGCTCAATACAGAGCAGACAGAAGCCAGCAACGAAGAGATCCCATCCAGTCCGAGTCCTTTCCCCTCTTTTCTCCGTTCCATGACGTGCTCCTGCCCAACAGACTCATAGAGTCCCCTTCTCATCATAGAACCCCACGACGCTCGAGCCCACAAGAACGCACCGGCCGAACCACTGTTTCTCTGGCAGTGACACCTCGATGAGGTCCCCGAAGCGCCGTACCAGGCGCGAATGAAGCTGGTCGAAGTCGCTGAAGCGCCGCGAGATGCGCCATAAGCCGCCGTTGCACGAGATCTGCGCGGCATCGCGGCCTGTTAGTTCTGGGAGAGGGGGAAGACAGACAATGGATACGGTCACGTACCTCCACGATGAACTCCGTGTGGTCTCCCACCGTATCGTAGCCCGTGATCAGCGCGCTCACGTTCAGCATCGCCATCGTATCACGGGCAGGGGTGGGTTTTTGGCTTTTGGAATAATGGGATTTTGGATTACCCACCCACCCAAAGCTTGGGCTTTTCGCGGTTTGTTTTTAGACACAAAAAGTAGCAATTTGTGAACCACTGAACCAATGTTTGTGGACATGACGCGGAACCACACACCAACGAAGCAAGCTTGACAAAGCAAATACCAGGCTACGCAGTAAAAAAAGAGTACCAATGCGTCTCTCGACCCAGACTAGCTTCAATTCCAACTCGTCGTTTTCGAGCGTAGCTTCACCAGACAACGATGCCTTGAAGCGTCAATCGAGAGCAATAAAGTTGGCAGCGCCGCTTCCTGCTCTCTACAAAGCGCTCCGGGTGCAGCACCCGAAGATGACAAGAAAAAAGGAAGAAGAGTTGCACCGATCTATTAGAGCTTAAGCTACAGCACGAAAACGACTTTGAGAACGACAAAAAAAGTCGTCCCAAGTTTTTGTTACGAATTGCCCTATTGTCCATTAAAAGGGTTAGTCTTTTAATCTTGGGGGCTTTTAATAAAGGAATGATAGTGCCTTTATTTTTTTAGATTAAAGGGCTAACCATTTCAATCTTAAAAAAATTAAAGGCACTACAGTATTTAAGCAAACAGAGATGTAACGAAAAACAAATCACGAGGTCAAACCGTGTCATCAGGCTACCTTCTGATTCCGATCGTTGCAGATTAGAGGACGAAAGTTAGCCTCCTCAGATAGGAGACGATGCAAAACAATGCGAAAAATCATCAGAAATCCTCTCAGATTTTCGTTTCGATTTGAGCTGCTTAATTAAGCGCTCTATTATAATAAATAACCACCCAATTTTATCAACCAATGTAATTTTATAACCATCCGCACATCGTGGATTTTTGCCCACAATGTCATTATTTTCCCTCGTTATAGTGTAATCAAAGCGCAACTTCAAAGTGAGCCAATTTCTGTATCCCGACGTCGGAAGACAAGCGAGGCAACCAACAACTTACCCAAGCAATGTCGCACTACGGGCGAGCAGGCAACGAGCGCGTGACGCTCGTGGTGGACGTGGACCACACACTCGCCAAGCTGTTAGAGTGCGCGGCCGAGCACGGCGCGAAGGTGAGCCAGGCTGTAACAAGCCCAGCGATCTTTCGATCTTTCACAGTAGTAGACGCTGCAGACCTGTAGACTAAATAAACACCCTTTCTATCTGTGCCCGTGCAGATCGACGTGGACAGTGTCGCGTCGGCGAGCTGGACGAGCATCTGGGGCGGAGGCGACGTCGAGAACAAGACACAGCAGTTCTTCGAGTCCATAAAGTTCGAGACGGAGCTGGCAGCGGTGGCAGGCGCCAATGAGGTGCTCAAGCCACTGCGCAAGTATTTCTCGCTGCTGGCCATCACGGACCGTCCGCGTTTCGTGGAGAAGCAGACACGAGAGTGGCTAGATCACCACTTCGCCGGTGTCTTCGACAAGCTCGTATTCGTGGACCAGGACAGTCCCGACCACGTGGTGGCACGTAAGAAGGAGCTGTACGACGACCTGAAGGTCAAGGTCGCAGTTGGCTCCGATACCACTATGCTGGCGGAAGCAGCCGAGCATGTCGGGCATGTGGTCGTCGTCGGCTCAGTGCCCTGGACGAAGGCTGTCGAGGAGTCTCGAAGTGGCGTGACTCAGGTCACCGAGTGGTCAGAAGCTAAGGAGGTCTTCGACCAGCTCATCAAGGAGCTCGAACTCCAGCCGCTCGAGAAGGTATTTGCTGGAACTCGTCTCGCGCGATACACAGACGACCTGGTCACGGTCTCGACACGGAAACCTGCAGGTACGTCGTCTTGCTTTGCATATCTTGGAGGGAGAGAACTTAGGCTAACTCTTGGTGTCCGCAGTATTCTACGCCAACATCATCAACTCGAAGTTCACTGTGCAGAAACAGGAGACCGTTCGACTGCAGGCGTCCGAGGCGGCGATCACAACGGCTGTGCAGGCGGCCGAGATCCTGCGCATCCAGAACAACGCCATCACGACCAAAATCTCGACGCGATACGCGTTGAACCGCCCCAAGGACCGCGGCGGCTACCGCGTGCCCAAGCTGGAGCTGGTGCTGCAGCGTGTCGCGCGCAAAGCGTAGCAGGAGCTGAGGTCGATGTTAACACAGTGAGGGGGAAAGCAGTGAGAAAACAGAGCAGTGTTGCCGTAGGTGGTCCAAGAGGCAGGAGCAGAAGCCAAACAAAACAGGAAACAGTGACGTCTATGAGTCTCTGTCGCGCGCTCACTCGTCCCGAGCGGCTCTAGCTCTGGCCTTCAGGTATTCTCGGCGCTCTTCGTCGCGTAGCTGGCGACGCTCCGCCTCGTTCACCGTCACAATGTCGTCTGGCGGAGCACAAGTTGGCACCAATTTAGTCTTTTATTCCAGTGTATTTTCCAGTCTACAATAAGCCCTGGCAGTGGCACGTACAGAAGCCGGTCTTGACCATGAACAACTCCATCGCTGCGCCCGTCACGAAGCAGAGCGGCACCAGCTTCTTGAGGATCGGCGCCAGCGCCACCGAGTGGTGTGGGGACATCGTGATTGCTTCCTACCGCAACGTGTCTAACCAAGTTTCTTAGAACGAATTGGTACAGTGTACCATCGTTGCATTGCTCATTCCTCAAATGGGTGTGTAGCCATTTTGACGAAAAGGCAACAAACGAGTGGAGACTGCGGTAAGCGATGAACGAGACGAGCTGCGTGGGTTTCCGCTGCCTGGACCGCGACGAGTGCTACCACTACGATGAGAAAATGAAGAAGGTGGCGTTCATCCATGACGGAGCCGCCTGCGAGAACACGCTGGCGGACGTGCAGCACAGGTTCCGGTATCACAACCAGGATGGCGAGGTGCAGATGCTCAGCGCGGACGAAGCGCAGGAGCTCATGAAGTGCACGTACACGAGCAAGCTGCTCTTCCAGCGTACACATCTGCTGCGTAACTACGCGTTCTGGGGCTTTTCGGACTCAGTGTTGGACGGGTTCGACCAGTTCGCACCGCTCGGCCACAGTATGTTCGAGGTGTCGCCTAAAATTGCAATCGGACACGTCTCGCTGCTGAGTCACGTTGAGGAGAAGCCGCTCGGTCTGTTTGCAGCCGAAGACCTCGCTTGTTTCGAGTTTCTGGGGGAATATACTGGAGTCATTAAGGTGGGTGTCAGCGAGATGAACGAGTTCGACCCGTACGGCATCTCGTACCCTTCTGTGTACGAAGGTGGCGACCTCTACGTCAGTGCAAGCGAGTATGGTAATGCCATTCGCTGCATCAACCACAGCGCGTCTCCCAACGCTCGCTTCGTGCCTATGGTGCACGACGGCATTCTACGGATATTCTGCGTACGTGTTGGTGCAAGCTTAAGCTGGAAGTTCGTTATCTGAACGTTTGTTGTGCTGCAGTTTGTGATCCAGGAGATCAGGCAGGGCGAGCAGATCTTCGTCAACTACGGGCCGTCCTACTGGAAATCCACGGGGATCGAGCCCGTAGCATTCCACGATCAAGTTCGTGAACAATAGCTTTTTCATTCCCGTTTTACATAAGGGTGAGAGAAACAAGGAACAACGGGTTGCATACGCTATGGACGGCAAGCCAGTTAGTCACTTGGGGAGGGACTGTGCTAAAACGCGGAGCTTACTCCTCGACCTCGACGATGGCCTCGACTTCGACGGCCACGTTAAGGGGCAGAGCGTTGGTGCCTACGGCCGAGCGGGCGTGGATGCCCTTATCACCGAACACCTTGCCGATGGTGTCCGAGGCGCCGTTGATGACGGCCGGCTGCTGCGTGAAGCCATCAACGCAGTTGACGAAGCCCACGAGCTTCACCACACGCTTGATCTTGTCAAGGTCGCCAACCTCCTCTAAAATCAATAAAAATACACTACGTCAGCGACTCCTATCATCTCTAGCATTGGCGGTAGTAACGTACGCTTGAGGGTGGCCATGAGGCTGAGCGCCACGTAGTGGGCAGCTTCGTAGCCCTGCTCGGGGGTCAGGTCCTTGCCGACCTTGCCCAGGATAAGGTCACCGCCAGCAGGCTGCGGCAGGTGGCCGGCCATGTAGATGGTGTTGCCCGAGCGCACGGACGTGCGGTAGTTGCCCTTGGGCTCGGCCACAGCCGGCAGCGTGTAGCCCAGCTCCTCGATCTTGCGCTCAATGTGCACATTGCGCACCGCCGACGCCAGAGAGCGCGACTTGGTCATACGGATCAGGGAGTTCATGGTGGTGGAGCTGGGGGGCCCAGTGAGTCAAACGTGGATTGAGCTGCTGCAAGACGCCGCTGGTCATCAAATGATCGGCGCGAGGGGATCATCCAAACCGACCGATTAGATGCCGCTTCATTTTCATTCGGTTGAAAAGGTTGAAAGATCAGCTAGGCTATTAGATGGTTTCCAAGGCAAGTTGAAGTTGTCGCACAAAGTTGAGCAGCTCAACTGGCGAGCAACTCTTCCATGTGGCCTTGCAACGACCTTATTCCTCTCCTCGCGCTCTGGTTTGACCCAAATCATGAGCGAGACATGAATCTGCGGTGTTGTTGGTCTACCATACTCGCCAGCAGAATATTCTCACTGTGCGTGCAGATGTGGGGTAGGGGGGTAGGACCCCGGAGTCCTCAAGTGGAGATGTATTTAGCCTGCTGCCTCGCGATCAGGAAGCTCAGTGCTGCTGTTGGAGCCGCGCACCGGCACCTCGACTGAGGAAGAGGCGACACATTTCCCTTTTTACAGAAGGGGCCCAGGAGACGGTAAGACCATTCGCCGACCATGGTCGCTGCCGTACACTCCCCTCCCCAACTCCCACCGCCCGAACTGCTCAAACAACCCGCAGCGCCCTCGATCACGAGCCGAACCTCAAAGCACAGACTCGCGGCATCGGCAGAGGTCGTCGCCAACATCATGCAGTCTCTTACACACCGGTCTCCGGCCCTCAATGGTTGCGTGATGGCAGCGTCCGCTCTCAATCAGTCCAATCCGCAGCTACAGTCTCTTGCAAAGGAGCTGCCAGCGTGAGTTGTTTGTTGACTACATGCTCTGGCATGTCCATCGTCCTCATCATTTACGATGTTACCGCCTTCCTTCACTCGAAACAGCATCAGCCTCCAAGTCCTCAAGCCAGCCACTTGCACGGGCAGCAGCTTTTACGCCAAGGAGATGGCATTGCTAGCCAGCCACGTGCAGACTGGATTGCAAGCTCGAGTCGCTCCCGTTCCCATCGACAACTGCACGGGCGGCGTCTACTACTTGCGAACGAAGAACCGTCGCCTGACGGGGGTGTTCAAGCCCGCAGACGAAGAAGCCTACGCGCCAAACAACCCCAAACAATACCTCAAACCAGAGTCTTCTGGTGTGTCCAGCATGCGCGAGGGGATCTCTGCAGGAGATGCCGCTGTACGGGAGGTTGCAGCGTATCTGCTGGATCACCAGCACTTCGCGAGAGTTCCAGTGACCATGCTAGCTTCCATCTACCACCCGGACTTCCACTTCAAAGCCTCAGAGCCTCCTCACGGCAAGACTGGTGCTCTACAAGCTTACGTTGCGCACCGAGACACCGCGGACGACGTTGGATCGGGTCTGTTCAACGTAGCCGAGGTCCACGCCATCTCCATCCTAGACATTCGTCTAGCCAACCAAGATCGCCACGGAGGCAATTTGCTGGTGGTGGAGCCCGCTCAAGTGGTAACACAAACGTCCACATCTGTGGTGACCAAGTCGCTAGCGGGCAAGAAGGTCTCGCTCGTTCCGATTGACCACGGAGCCTGTCTACCGCGCATCTCGGCGCTATCGGAGACCAGCTTCATGTGGCTCCTTTGGCCTCAGTCCAAGCAACCCTTTTCTCAACCGGCGCGCGAATATATCGCAGCGTTGGATGCGCACCACGATCTGAAGCTTCTGGAGGACAATCTACCGGCGGATTTCCAGTTCGAACGCGAGGCTATTCTCACATTATTCGTCTGCACTGCACTACTGAAGTTCTGCGCACTAGACCGCCACATGACCGCGTACGATATCGGAATGCTCATGTGTCGTCAAGGCACAGCAGCTCAACAAGACGTGAATCCAAGTGTACTTGAGACACTGGTAGCGTCGAGTCTCCGCGATCCAGCAGTTCTCAAGAGTGAGGCACTTCTAAAGAAGATGACTTCCTCCGACAAGAAATCAAGCCAAGATAAGGCGTGGATGAGCTATGTAGCCATCTTCATGGCTACGTTCCGCCGGGAGTTGGTGGCGCACCTTGCAAGCACGAAATAGTGATATTACTCGGTACCATTAGCCGAGGCAGTCGAGTAGATGTTCTCCAATTGAGCAGCTATTCGTGCTTGCATGTCATGAAGTAGTTCTTGCAACCAATGAGTCATGGGTACATCTGCTAGAGGACTTGCGTTGTCGTCTTCTTGCAAGAACACGCTCGTAAATTGAGGTAAAACGTCATTCTCAATCACTCGTTTGATGGTTTCTTCTTGAGGAGTAGATCGGCAAATGACTGACAAGCTGGAATCCTTGTCCTTCCGCATCTTGCTGGCCATAGTCGCTCCGTTCGTGTTCAACTGCACGTTGACTGTGGGTGCCACGACGCATAGCCGCAGAGATGAATCAACTAAACGCTCCATCACTCGATCATGCGATCGCTTCTGTCTCTGCATCAACACGTCACGATCTTCAAGTTCAGCTTCCACTTCCGATATTCTCGTCAGTAGAGATCGATTCTCTTGTTGAAATGTACTGAGAGCCTCCGATAATCGACGCTGTTCTGCTGCTCCTTCACTCAACAACTTATTGCGCTCGATCAGAGCAAGATCCGCTGTTTGTTGCTGCTGAAGATCGTTATTGGAGATCAGCGATTGAAGTTGCTCTTCTAGATCTTGGATATGCGTCTTCATCGCTGCATTACTTTTCTTTACTGTGGAGTGATCCGCCAGTAAAGCATGCAATCTTTCCACATCGGCCACGTTTTGCTCGATCCGAACTTTGAGCGCTTTTACGAGCGTTTGCTGTCGCTGTTCAACCGCTAAAGTTTCAGTTTTGTGCTGTTTATTAAGTTGCTGAATCTCGGCTTCCTTGGCTACCACATTTTCACGGATCTCCTGGTTTGTTCTCTGGAGAAGCTGGAGTTCTTTCTGATGTGTATGTTGAAGATCTTGGACGGATACTTGCAATGTCTTGTTGATTTGCTCGAGTTCCAAGACGCGTCGCTTGTATTCCGACCTTTCTCCATGCCACAAGCTCGTTTCGTTATCTCGTTTCTCCTTCTCCAGCTTCATCGCCATCTGAACCTCTTCTAAATCTTTAGAAATCCTTTTCAAATCCTGTTCGCGTTCATCACGTTGCTGGTTCAGAACTTGTACCTCTGCTTTTAAACCTGCCATCTCACACAGTTGATCTGCGCTACTCTCCTCGTCACAGCTCTGTTGAAGTGCACATTGCGTTGCATTGTCCACAACCTCCTTTTCCACGAGCGGTTGAGTGAATTTAGTAATGTCATTTTCTGACTGAAGTCTCCTCACTTGATTGTCCAGTTTAATGCACTCTGCCTCGATCAGAAGGCACTGCTCAACTTTCTCTGCCAGTTTCTCTCGTAACTTTGCAATTTCGTTGACATGTGAACTGCGATCTTCCCATAGTCGCTGCTGAGAAGCCTCAATTTTGGCGACATATTCCCGAAGCTCAACTGTTGCAGCTTGAGCCTGTTCGCTCTCTTGATGAGCCTTAATCGCCTTCGTCCGCGCAGTCGAGCACTTTGTACAAACTGAGCTTGGTGCTAATGGCGCTCTAGCTACAGTTGAAGCTGATGCAGCTCGGTATTGACCGCCAGCAACCACTTTACTTTGACCTCTCATCCTAAAAAATACGTTCAAAACGTTAAGCGAACAAACCACCTATAGCGAAAATACAGAAGTGCGTACTTCTCCACCAGCTTCGTTCGAAGTAGATCGTTCTCGTGACGAAATGTGGCGTTCTCGTCGCGCAACTGCTGAACTTCGTCCCTGGACTCGCCTTGAAATGCGTTTTGTGGGTCCTTAAGACGCTCGGTTCTTCTCTCCGTTGGTGCGTCTCGCGGTGTCACGTGACTCGAGGATGGTCGCTGCGTTTGGTTTTCGTACTGTTGCCAAGTCGATGTCATAGCGACTTCGCTGTGTCTAAAACGTCGAGCTACTGAAGTTGCACCAGCACTTTTTGGTACCATCCCAAACGCTCGACGTCCTGTAGAAGTCGGTCGAGCTGCCGGTATATCTATGGGCGGGTGATCCGAATGCCTGCCATTGATCGTCGGCAGAGCCGCCATAGCTAGTGTACTAGACAAAGACTGAAAGGGATTGTGCACATCAGGTATTTTCCCAGTTTCCACTTCAACAACTTGTTATTTTTACGCTGTCAATGTGCTATCGCCTAAAGTTTTCGATACAGATTGAGTGTTAATCATTTCCCAGTTTGTGCCGATTCGACGCAGTTTGAAGCGCTTTCGTCAATGCTGGGGACCTTTTCACTGGAGGGGAAAGAACGTCGCTCTTGTCGGAACCTACAGATGCCTGAAGTGCCGGTGTCTGAAGTCGTTTCAGCAGTGCTTCATTGGCCTGGTACAGTTTCTTACAGACCGCATCCTTCTTCTGGAGCTGGTCGTGTAGTGTTTCCAGGCCGCTTGTGAGTTCCTCTGACTGGGCTTCAAGCACACCACATTGTCTTTTGAA
Organism: Phytophthora cactorum; assembly: GCA_016864655.1. Taxonomy (NCBI): domain Eukaryota; phylum Oomycota; class Peronosporomycetes; order Peronosporales; family Peronosporaceae; genus Phytophthora; species Phytophthora cactorum. Next base: position 364,145 of record NHQK01000045.1, read on the forward strand.
CGACAAGTAGAGCTGCGTCGATTCTGTGATCTTGGCCACTAAGATCCGCTGCTCCTCGGCGAGTTCGTCAAACTCCGCGACCATCACATCAACGTACTGAGCCAGTTCCTTGGATAAATGTTTCTTGAGTTCTAACAAATGAGCTGCTGCGGAATTATCCTCCGGATTGGCTTTACTTCGATCCTCATCAGAGAAGTTATTGTCGAAGGTTAGGAAGGCTGTAGCTTCAGCTAGAAGCACGTTCTTGCACTGAATCATGCGCGATCGCTTGGCGTCCAGCTCTCGAGCGTGCTGGTTGACTGCACGCGCTCTCATTTGCTCCAGTTTGAGCTCGCACTCTTCAGTATGATCCGTTTCTAATTGACGCAGCTTCGTAGACATCTCCTGGTCTAGGGTTTGTTCTAGAATTTCAAGTTCTTGGCGGCATTCCAGCTTAAAGTCTTGACGGTGAGCATTAAGAGCCTTAAGTCTGTGTTGCTCTGCGGCGTCTTTCAATGCTTGGAGACTCTCTCGGTGAGAGGTTTGCATGGTGTCATGAAGTTCCATAATGGCTACACGATTTTTCTTTTCCAGGTCCCGTTGTAGTTGTTCCTGTTGCTCGCGATGAGATCGTGTCAGCATTTTCTTGAGCTCTTCAGTCTCTTTTTCAAGAGACAGTTTAGCTTCTGTCTTGATATCGTTCATTTTCTCCTCGTGTTCTGTCTCCAACAACTTGCGAAGTTGTTGTAGCTGTGCTTGAGCGCCAAACGCGAGTGCCTTGTGTAGTTTCTGGATCTCCGTTTCTTCTTTTTCACAGTGGGATGCGTGGATCTCTTGTTTTAGTACTGCTGTTCGTTCTTCTTGCGCCTTCAGAACTGAAGCTACGGCGGCCTCCCGGTGGTCGTACAATTCTTGTTCCAGTTTCTGTCTCTGCTCGACTTCCCATCGCTCCAAAGACGAACGATTGTTGTCTTGTATCTGCTTCAGTCTAAGAGATAATTCCTCTTGCAACTGGTTGGTAAGATCTTGTTTGTCTCGCTCCGTCTCGGTTATTAACTGCAATTCCAATTGAGAGAGACTCTCCTCCATCGCAGCATTATGACTGTTCTGCAGCTCCTCCAGAGCTCGATTACGCTCCTCTATTAGTGCATCTCGAGTTTTCTTCACTGCAGTAGCCTCCTCAAGCTCATATTCCTCCATCTTTGCCCTCACGAGAGCTTTTGTTTCTTTCTCGTACTTTTCACGAAGACTCATGAGTGTCATGTGCTTCTTGGAGTCATATTTCCGTTGCAACTCCTTCAAGTACGCAGCTTGCGTTTGCTGGTGATGTAATTCGATCTTCGTAGTACTCGTCTCGATGTTGCGTTGACAGCGTACTGCAAGACGCTTCACAGCCGCAGCCTTCCGACTCAATAAAAATTCTTCGTCTTCAATAGTATTTTTCACGTCCCAGGCTGACGATGCGTTGCTTGCTATGGAATCAGATAGTCGAGAAGAGCTTCTCGCTTTACTAACAACTTGGCTTCGTTCTACTATGCTGCTGACGGATGAAACGCGAGATGCGTCTGGATATCAACAAAAAATGTAGCCATGAGCTCACTACACAAAAACGTTAGCATTTGAAGACGTCAATAACTTACCACAAGATTTGGCACGTTGCAAAAGTTGGTCGCATTTCATTAGCGTGGTAGCCACTTGCTCCGCAACCGCTTCTGCCTCTTGTTGCGCTTTGGACAGCTTGGAGAAAATGGGAGACGAAGTATCCATGTTGGAAGACACGGAAAACGGAGACTTCGGAGAATCCTCGTCTGTCTTATCTCGACTGATGCCGTCTTGCATCTTGTTTTGAAGTGGTGCGACTGCATTTGGGTTGGATTCGCTGTTCTTGCGCCGCCTTCTGCCTCGGAACGCGCTCAGTCGCGTCTCAATCGCTGCAAGCTCGCGCTCTACATCACGACAAGCTTCAGTAGCGGTGGTATTCGAGTTTCTGTCTCTCTCGTCTGATAACGAAGAGATGGACAGTGCCTTTGATTGTCGACGCTGCGGCTTCGAGCTATCCGGGGGATCCGCTGCAGATTGCAGCTCGCCCTCGAGGCTTGCTGTCGTGTCTGCAGCCGTGACGGACATGGGTCACGTTGACTTCTAAATAGCGGCTAACGGATAACCGCATTGTACTCATGAAGAGTCGTTCGTTACAACCCGGATATCGCAATGGAAAGGCTGAATATGTACGCAATGCACTATGATACATTGCCATGGACTTCTTAGTGCCAACAACACTAGCCCCTTGGCCCAAGGCTTGGGAGTCAACGACATGTATATCTAGTGAGCCATGTTCGACTCGACAGATTTTGTTGAAGTTGAAGTGTTTTGCTAAACGGCGGATCCACCTGCAGGTGCGCACGTGAGACTTGTCCGACCCGTGGGTCTTTTTAATATTCATACAAATTTCAGTTTATTTCGCCACGGGTCATCTCATCTTCGACCCGTTCGATCCTGCCGCCTGTTGAGCATTTGGATTTTTGCCCAATTTAGCGCATGGGAATTCGCAGCACCAAGTCTTCAGCGAGCAGTCAACAATCTTCTCATAGTGAACAGAGTGTAGCCATGTTGAAGTCTCAGGAGCCCGAGCGTACCATGCAGTATCAGGACGAGCTACCGTCGCTGCCGCTACCCTCCCTGGAGCAGACACTGGAGAAATACATCAAGAGCTGCGAGCCGCTGCTGACGTCCAGCGAGCTGGATCATACCAAGGCTGTATGTCACGATTTCCTGCATGGCGTGGGGCCTCAGCTGCATGCTATTCTACAGGAACGCGCCGACACGGAGCGTAACTGGATCGAGGAGTGGTGGGAGACGTTCGCGTACCTGCAGCCGCGCTATCCTTCGGCCATCAATATCAATTGGTACGGCGTTCTACCCGGTAACTGGGGCCCCCGGGACATGAGCCAATGTGAAGCTGCATCCATCTTCACGCACGCCATCCTCAAGTTCCGCAAGAATCTGCTTGAGTACGTCAGCCGTTACGAGACTTTATTCTAGTTGGGAGGTTAGAGTTTCATTGGGGTTTATATACTTACAGGGAGAAGTATCCGGTGGAGAAGATGATGGGCCGACCGTTGTGCATGTACACGTACTCACGTATGTTCAACACGTGTGTTATTCCTGGAGAGGAGTGCGACGAGATGGTCTCGTACCCACACGATGCCAAGCACATTCTCGTGTTGAGGAACAACTGCATCTGGGCCGTGCAAGTGTTTGGTGACAATGGAGAGGACGTCCCACTCGCGGACATTCTCAGGTAAAATTGCTGCAATTTTGGACTAAATTATGTTAAGAGATATGTTAAATATTTTTTACTTTGTTGTAGACAATTTGAGCTGGTGAGAGATGAAGCCACGGGACTGTTCGACTTGGAGCGCTACCCACCGGTCAGCGTCTTAACGTCGGAGAATCGCACCAACTGGGCCAAGGTACGGAAATTACTGTGGCTTGACCAATAATTCTTAGTATCAAATTGCTTATTGTGTGACTTCTTGTAGGCTCGGGACCATATTATGTCGCTGGACGACATTAACAAGCAGTCGTTCGACCTAATCGAGCGGGCGTTGTTCTGTGTCGCGCTGGACGAGAGCTCAGCATCGACGTACGATGAGATCGCGCGCAACTGTTTGCTCGGAGACGGCCGCAACCGCTGGTACGACAAGCCCTTCACGCTCATTATACACGAGAATGCTCGTGGTGGTCTGAACGGCCAACACGCGTGGGCTGATGCTCTGGTGGTGGTGCGTCTGTTCGACTACTGCATCAAGTACGTGAACGAGAACTTCAAGGCCAAGTTCGCGAACCGCGCCGACTTGAAGCCCACGCTGAATCTCAAGCCGAAACGTCTGGACTGGGTACTGGACAATGCCGCATACACAGCCATTGAATGTGCCAGCGCAGCAGTAGGAAAGCTGATCCACAACAGCGACATCGCGACGATGCAGTTTAACCACTACGGCTCAGCTTTCCTCAAGCGATACAAGCTGACACCGGACTTTTTCATGCAGATGGCTATTCAATTAGCGCACTACAAGATGCACAAGCGAGTTCCTGCAATGTACGAGACGGCACATACGAGAATGTTCTATCATGGACGCACGGAGACAATTCGGTCGCTGTCGAATGAGTCGCTTACTTTCGTGAAGACGATGGAGTCGAACGCGTCGGATGGAGCCAAGTGGGACGCGCTGCGAACTGCTATCGACGCTCACAAGGAGGCGCTGAAGGATTCGTTGACTGGAGACGGCATTGACCGTCATTTCATGGGTCTGCAGATCGTGGCCGAGATGTCTGGCATCACACCGAAGCCCTCGCTGTTCACGGACCGGGCCTTCGAGCTGAGCAAGAAATATCTCATTTCCACCAGCAACATCAGCGGTGGGCCTGGGGCCAGTCCCATTTGGGGAGGGTTCTCGGCCATGTACAATGAAGGATACGGCGTGTGCTATGCGCTGCAACCAGACCGGATCAACGTGAGCATCACGTGCTACCACGTGTGTCCGGAAACGAGCGCTGCCACATTCAAGCGCCACTTGGAGACCGCGCTGCTGGAAATGGTGGACCTGTGCCTCACACGCAACGTCATCTACGTCGGCTCGTCCAAGATCTAAGGCGCAGAACAGCAGGAAATGACAATATCGCCCTCATGATTCAAGATGGCTAAGTTATTTCTACCAATTCAAAAGTATCCATTTTCTGATTGGCTGATTGAAATTGAAGATCTTGAAGATCTTGAAAGGTCGCGTATCCAAAGATTTATCTTCCAGATTCGGATGGTCTCCATTAAAAATTTCAATTTGAAATGCGTACAAAAGATCTTTTCCAATTCCAGATTCTCCAGCTCTTGACACGCATCTGCAGCCACGCACTTACTCAGCTCCGATGGTGTTTTGTCGGCTGCTGTCTTCCGTGGTCTGCGGGCTTGGACTCGTGACTTGGAGCGTTCTACCTTCCGCACAGGCGGCGTTCTACGTGTGTCCCGATGGCTGCGCAGCCATGTTGCTGCCTCGAGACATGGAGATGATCGACGACTGCATATGTGACGACGGAGTGGACACCACAGCGCAGGAGGCGGCAGCAGATGCCATGGACACGGGAGAGTTCATCTGTAAAGGACGATACAAGTCCAAACGCGGTGCCCCAGCCCCCAGATCCTTCGCGGACTGCGACTGCTACCATCCGTACGAGAAGGACCCAAAGACGCTAGAATGCGTCCTTAACGGCTGTCCACGTGCTGGCAACTACGAACCGAAGCCAGACGTTTCACAGGTGGAGTCACTCGCTGACTGTACGTGTGCAGCGCCTTTTGTCAAAGTCGAGACGTCGGGACAATGTGTACGCGGAGACGGTGACAAAGCTCCAATCCGTGCATTCAAATGTCCACCCAACTCAACACCGACTCCCGATATTGTACCTCAATCATTCGCTGACTGTCATTGCAGTTGGGGCTTCGTACGCAACAGCCTCGAAGCGTGCGAGCGGGAATTCGCCGCATATGTGTGTCCCGTCAACTCTGTCAAGCGATCGGATCTCCCGATCGGAGAACGTCCTCGAGGATTCTTTGACTGCGAGTGTCTCTCTACTGGAGACTACCAACGTGACGAAGAAGTACACGCTTGTTGGCCAGTGTCCCAGATGCAGGCACGGAAGGCGAAGAGGAAACACAGTAACGTTCGAGACACTGAAGTGGACGAGTACGCCGACTTTGAAGTGGTAGACAGAGAAGCCACAGCGTATCAATGTCCGCCATTCTCTCGTGCTGTAGCCACCGTCCCGCACTCAATCGAGCAGTGCCAGTGTATCCCCGGGTACGCCTGGAAAATGCCAGAAATGACCTGTGTACGTACCTCTGCGTACAAGTGTCCAGAGCACGCTTACAAGCGCAGTAAACTTCAGGGTTCTGAGATCGAAACGGGCTTTGAGGACTGTGCGTGTGCTCGTGGATATTTCCTGGATGCTGTGGCTCAACGTTGCGTTCCGTGGATGTTAGCCAACTCCAATGCTTGTCCACCGTTTGCGGTTCTCACTCAATGGCCTTTACAGAGTAATGCCAACTGTAAGTGCGTGTACGGACTCAACGAAACCATCTACGAAGAAGAGGACGAGGCTCGACGCAACGCTGAAGACCAAGAAGTTGTGAGGAAGCGCAGGAAAGAGTGCAACACGCGACCAGTGGACAGCTCACGTCCGGATTTCTCGCAGTGTCCGCACGACTCAATGGCTACAACGTGGCCCGCGGAGTCTGCAGATGGCTGCACTTGTCTGTCTGGCCTCGAGATGACCCCGTTGACTGAACAAGAGATCTCTCGAGGGGTGGGCGATGGATTCCACTGCGTTACAACAAAAGAGAAGAAAATACTCGCGGATGAAGCTGCAGCTGCGTGTCGAGCGCCTGGAGTTATTCACTCATTAAGTGGTGAGTGTCGTCTACCCATTGAAGAGATTCCAGAGAAGAAAACCACAGATACCAAGCCCGAAGGCGTGCTGTTTAAGGGCATTGAGTACCACTACGAACTCGTAGATGACACGATCATGGTCATCCAAGGTGACGTCGCAATCGGTGAACGGTTTGTATGGGACGACGTGGATCCTGCTGATCCAGAGGAAGTTACGACTCGCATTGAACACGTTCTACACGGATACTACAACTCGGGGAGAGATCATCGATGGCCACACGAGAAAATATGCTTCCAAGTGGATAAAAGCGCTCGCTCGTTCCTGCGCACCTTATTGTCTGCTACAGAGCACATTACGCATGCCACAGGCTTCAAGTTCCATCGCTGTACAGGGGATAATTGCCGTACGGATATGAGCTGCAGAAGCCACGACTTTGTGGTCGTACAAGGCGTCGAGTCTTCTTGCTATTCATTCGTGGGACGTATTGGCGGCCCTCAGCGCCTGGGCGTATCTGCAGACTGCGGACTTGGTAATGTCGTCCACGTTCTACTCCACGCTGTTGGGCTAAGACACGCAGTGGACAGAGTAGATCGAGACGAACACGTACGCATCGCGTGGGAGTGTATTCCTGAGTCCAAACGAAGCTACTTCGTAGTGGAAGAAATGAGCCCCGCGCCTACACCAACTCGAGCGAAAGACCATGTGCTGGATCCTCCTCCGTACGATCTTTTCAGCATCATGCACCACCCGGTCGATGCTTTTGTGCACTCAGACTCTGATGATACCAAACCACAGTGGTGTCCTAGCGTGGTTCCGTTGATCGCAGACGACGATAAACGCCTTGCAGTGATGAAGGACATGGGCCAACGCGAGCGAATGACCACAACTGACGTCAAGTCTGTGTGGGCTTTATACCCGGGACTCAAGAAGAAACACCACGACCGTCAAAAGGCAGGAGAAAGCGGCGAAGCGCAAGCTGAGGATTTGCACGACAGCTTCTTGCACACGGACGAAGACGCGGTAAAGACCGAGTCTGCTGCTGGTTATGGCGGACAACATCGCGGCTTCGGCCAGCGTCTTGTGAGCTTCTTGGGCGCAGTCGTGACGCTTGTGGGCTTTGGAGCAATGCTGGCCTTCATCACCACGGAACTGCGACGACGCGCACTGCTGAGCTCTGGCGACGACTATTTCTACGAGGCGCCGCTCATTGACAGCAAGAACGACATCTGAAGTCACCGCTGCAGCCATTTCCTGAATGTATCGAGTCTATAATGCACATATCAAACGCAACACATTCACAGAGCTTGAAGCATTTGAAGCATCGTATCCATCTTCACTCTAAAAGGTCTGAGAACGACGTTCCATCTACTTGTCCTCAGTCTTGTCATCAGTCTTGTCCGCTGTCTCCTCGCTCTTGGCCTCATCGGCCTGCTCCGGCTCCTCCACCTTGGGCTCCGGCAGCTTGCCATCTCCTCCTGCTAATATGTCCGCCAGTCGTGCATTCACGTACACGTCGCCCTTGTCCGCAAGGTATCTGGCCAGCGGAATCTGCATAAAAAACAAATAAAAACATCAATAAAGGCTCCACAACCAGCTCTACTACAACCATCTACACGTACGTGCTCCTTAAGGATGCCTCCGTTCTGGTCCTGCAGCAACTCAATGATGAGGTGGGAGTTGATCTGGAGCTCGTTAGCCGCCTCCTTGGCGAGGGCCACGGCCTCGTCCCACTTGCCCTGCTTCTTGGCGTTGAGCACACGGAACGTGTACATCTTGTTGGACACGGGCACACGCTTGGCCACCATGATCTGTACGATCTCGTCCACGGCCTCCTGGTCCTCCTGCTTAGCAAAGTACTCGGCCAGACGTACGAAGCTCTGGTTCTTGACGTAGTGACGCACATTCTCAGCCTGACGCAGGAACTCGAGCGCCGTGTCGGCCGCGTCCAGTTTGATGCAGGCCGAGAAGAAGCTGCCGGCCGCGAAGTCGGAGGGGTAGGCCATCTTGGCATCGCACAATAGAAGCGTCTTGTGCACCTGCTGCAGCTCGTCCTTGCCGTTCATCTCACGCACAATGTGGTCGATCTTGAGCGGCGTGAAGTAGAGCGGCGCCGTCGGGATGGACAGTCGTGCGCCGATGGTCGTCAGCGCCTTGGTGATGTCGGCCACGCTGCCCTCTACCTTGGGGTACTCCCAGTTGCCGCTGAAGGCACGCACCGCCTGCTTACGAGTGGCCAAGGTGGCCGGAGACGCGCGCAACACCAGCGAGCGTACAGCCAGCATCGTCCTGGTAGATCAAGGCCAATCAAGTGTTACAGCCGCAGCCTCTCGTTGCTACGTACCGTATGGCAACCTTATTGATACCGGTTTTGAATCTTATAGAAGGGTTGTGTCTCTTGAAAAGAGAACATAAGCTACCGATATTGTACCGGTGTCCCGCTTTGTCTGGCTGTGCTTGTCTATCGGCACAAAGCTAAGGAGACCGAAGGCAACAATGTCGGGAGGTATGCAGGCGTTCCGCACGGTCATGTCGATCAGCCGGCGCCAGGGCGCGCGGCAGCTGGCGGCGCGTTCGCAGCGTGCGCCGTTCTCGGCGGCGGCCGTGCCCATGCGCTCGGCCGAGGAGTGGATGGAGAACATCAAGCTCTCGGCCAAGAAGGACGTGCTGATCAAGCGCACCAAGCTGGCATCGTTCCTCAAGACGGTGACGACGAGCGAGCAGCTGGAGGCGTCCAAGGAGATCATGAAGATCTACGAGCAGAAGCGTGTGGACCCGGACGCCAACGCTGCTGGCCTTTTCGTCAAGAAGGCGCTGGAGCTCAACGCGCCCGACGTGGCCTTCGATGTGCTGGAAGCGAACTACCGTATCGGCCTCTTCCTGGAGCCGGCCACACTCAACAAGCTGCTGTCCAAGTTCCTCAAGGACGGAGAGTTCGACAAGGTCTTTACGCTACATGAGATCGGCCACAGCAAGTACAACGTCAAGAGCACGGAGCGCACGTACGACATCCTCATCCGGGCGGCCATCGAGCAGGCCGACTACGACAAGGCCGTGGACTTCCTCAAGACGGCGGCGTACGTGTTATCGCTGGAGTTGAATTGATGCAGTGATACTAACCTTGTTGTTGTTGTTGTTCTTGTTGTTGTTGTTGTTGTTGTTGTTGTTGTTGTTGTTGTGGGCCACAGTGAGTCGCAGAAACTGCAGCGTGTGACGTGCAACAATCTGCTCTTCAAGCTGAAGGACAACGACATGCAGGACAAGGTACAGTCTCACATCGTGGGGGTATTTTGGTGAATTTGATACTGACGTGGACTTCTTCTGCTTCTGCTACAGATTGACGAGGTGGCGGCGCTCATGAAGACTGCAGGCGTCGAGCCTAACGACACGACCAAGAAGATCCTGCAGTAGACCAGATCTGCTGCTTTCTTCTAGCCAAGCATGGAGCTCCAAAAACCATTGCACATATAGCTACAACGAAATAAAAAGCAAAAAGCACTGACATTACAGACACAAAGTTACCAAAGCGACTCTACTACAAGCACTTACATTGTTTAACGAAGCGTTGTTACATACTAGCAAGAAGGGGTTTATTAACTGGTGTGTGTTGGGCTATAGCTGATGGTATCTACGCCCAAAGGCTTCCAATATTCCGCGAGGAGCAGCGTCTACTTGGTCTGGTTCTTGACGCCGAGGATACGAGCGCGGATCTCGTCCTGGTCGCCCAGGTAGAAGGCGTTGAGAGGTGCAATGGCGTCCTTGTGCGGGATGGGCTTGAGGTTCTCGTCCAGGTGGTAGACGAGCGGGGCGCCCGTGGGGATGTTGAGGCCCGTGATCTCGTCCTCCGAGATGTTGTCCAGGTGCTTGACAAGAGCACGCAGACTGTTGCCATGGGCGGCGATCACCACATTCTTGCCAGATTTGATGCTGGGCACAATGGTACGCTCCCATTCAGGCAGTACGCGGGCGGCCGTGAGCTCCAGAGACTCGGCCAGGGGCAGATCCGCCTTGGGGACGTCCTTGTACCGGACATCGTTGCCCGGGTAGTACTCGCTGGACGTGTCGAGGTCCGGGGGCGGGATGTTGTAGCTACGACGCCACTCCAGCACCTTCTCGGCGCCGTGCTTCTCCACCGTTGCCTGCTTGTCCAGACCAGTGAGCGCGCCGTAGTGGCGCTCATTGAGACGCCAGGTTTTGAACACAGGGATCCACATCTGGTCGGTCTGCTCCAGCACGTGCCACAGCGTGCGGATGGCCCGCTTCAAGTACGACGTGTAGGCGACGTCAAAAGTGTATCCCTCCTTCTTGAGCAACTGGCCAGCGGCGGCCGCCTCCTTGTTGCCCTTGTCCGAGAGCTGCACGTCGTACCATCCCGTAAAGAGATTCTTCCTGTTCCACTCGCTCTCGCCGTGGCGGATCAGCACCAGCGTGTGCGTGTGCTTCATGGATTTCTGCTGCTGGTGCAGCATACCCAACGAGCGGTTGGCCAAGCGCGAGGACATTGCGAGCGAACGACGCAGAGCGAGCACCATCGGGACGATTCGACTTGAGGGACACGACGGGATTCGGTTTCTGCTTGGGGGCGAATCGATGGATCGGACGAGGTGCGCGGCGATTGGTCAAACCGCTCACCATCTTTTCATGAGCAAGCGTCCATGTTCCACTAAACAGTGGAGTTTCCCCGTCCAACGGGGTATTGGCAGTGCATGTGCATCATTACATGACGGAAGAGCTGAGGTTTCAGGTGCGATATCAAACGTGGCGGTCGGCTTTATAGCATGCAAAAGTACTGAGGTAAGGCGCTGGCAAACAGTCCGTTCCGGTGCACAACGCCGCTATACGGAAGCTAAAGAATCCTGAGGAATTACCATAATCCAGTAGAAAAGGAGTGTGCCCCGAGTGGGGCTAGCATCTCCATAATGCAGTAGAAATCCGCTAAGTACGCAGGCCGGACAAGCGAACTTCTCCGTCTGTGCTTCGAGACTTAACATTTCCCCAATTTTTTTTTAGCTAGGACGGCGGCTTCGCATAAGAGAACTCATACAAGGCCGCAAGCCAATGTCAACGAGCAAAAATGCGAAGTAGATAACTTCGTGCATGCAATGATACAAAAATTCGCTCAACCAAACTTCGGCCAGTCTTATAATAAAAATTAAACTCGTGGCGGCTGCGCTAAAATAATATTCTCGCACCTAACCAAAATATCGTCCCGGCAGTTTGATTTTTTCCGCCCTAAAACAACTTGATACAGAAGTCCTATAGCGAAATGTCAATCTACAGACACAACGTAGTGATGCCTCTCCGCCTTTTGCTGAGCTGTTTGGTTGGTTGGAGTGGGTTGTGAAGAACAACCTCCCTCTCAACTTCTGCGAAAGCGAAGAAGCTCGTCGGTAAGTTGCTTTTTCGTTTGTACATATTGCTGCAACTTAGCTACACGATACTCGATCCGATCTGTGTTGAGACACAGTGCCGGTCTTTGCACAAGGTGGCTAGGGCAGTTGAAGCCAAACTCGCTGCCGAGATGCCTGACCAATTTGGGCTGATTATAGACGGCTAGACGCATGCCTCGGAGCATTACCTAGCCGTCTTCGGCTGCTACAAGGTTGGGTCTACCCCGTCCTACCCGCTATTAGCAATGGCTCCTCTCCTAAACGAGCCTGGCGACGACCACTCGGCCGAGACGCACCGCGTTTTTCTGCAAGAAATGCTGAGGATGGATTACGGCAAAGACATCGGTATGAGCGCGTTTATTGTGGGTGATAATTGTTCTGTCAACAAGCGTCTTGCAGGGCTCCTACATATACCGCTGGTCGGGTGTGCGAGCCATCGGCTGAACCTAGCCATGGAGGAGCTTCTGGAAAAGTCCTCCCAAGATTTGGGCAGCGTTCAGGCGCTGATGATCAAGCTACGAAGCCTGAACTAAGCTGCAAAGTTGCGGTAAGAACTATGCTAATTCATCTTGGACTTTGTTAATTGGTTACGTTTTAGCGTAATTTGTACTATTTTAGACTACCTATTTGCAACTTTGCTAATTTTAGGCTTAAAACGTCGCTGTGTCCCGTAATTCGCCAGGAGACCAGATGGAGTTCCACTTTTATGATGCTTGACCGCTATTTCAAGCTGCTTGAGTTCGTGAAAGACGACGCTGACCTGGAGGACACGCTCCCAACGCGCGCTGAGAATCGCCGCTTGAAGGCGCTACAAGCGGAGCTGACAAACGTCAAGTCAGAGACAAAGGCATTGCAGTCTACCAAGGTCTCGATGGCGGACGCGCGCTTGTTTTTTGATGGACTCATTACCCTGCGCGCCTCGTTCGCTAAGAATTTGGGTGCGTTGTTTTCTATTATCAGTTTTAAGTTCTTTATATTAAACTATACACTATCTTATGATGTATAAAGGTGAACGTGCTGATATCGTGTACGCAGCGGACTTTGAAGCGGCCTGTGTGAAGAACCACGAGGGGCGTGCGCATCAGCTGAGCCGTGCCCAGAAGCGGCTGTCAGCCAACTAGCTGTTCGAGAGGCTTCAGCCACTGAAGCGGCCAGCGATGGTGACCAGGCTACGGCTATGCGACGCAAGGCAACGGGCTGTAGCGGTGACGAAGAGGAATCTTTCGTGGAGCGCTTGAAGAGCGCACGTAAAGCGGTAAGGGGGAAGACGTCGTACCCTTTGGTGGCTGAGATTCCCCCGACGTCGAACATTGTCGAGCGTCTGTTCAGTGTTGCACGCATAACACTAGGCCTGGAACGCCACAACATGCTCCCGATCACGTTCGAGGCGATTCTTTTTCTTCGCCTGAACGACGGTTACTGGGATGTGTGCCCGATTGATGCGTGCTGCTAGGTGCTGTCAACACGTCGAGTCAAGCGCTTTGTCAATACACTGCAATAATTCCGTTTGTTATGCTTTCATTTTCTTTTTGCAAGTATTTATTTAGGTTCGTTTACGACTTGGAGGTCGTAACATATTTTTAGGCATGTTCCACATCCATTAGAAATGTCAATGTCTGGTTCCCTGGCCATTGGCAACATGCTCTGAAGCCTAGGTAAGTGGTACGGGAGTCAATTAACTCGGCTAAACAAGCGAAGACCGTGTTCTATGGGTGTTTATTGAGGCTTGGTGGAAAGGTCTTTGTTAAGTTCGGTATGCGAACTTAATAATTTGACGACAGTCGTTGGATATTTTTACAGGCTGGATGTTTTAACTGGCCTTCGGGACGATCCAGTCCCTTCTACTGGATTATGGTAATTCCTCTAGATATCCTGTTGCGACTACGACAGCAGTACTTCTTGAAGCCGTCCTTGTCGTTTCACCACTCCACCTATTATTCCGCGTCAACAACAGCAAATCTGAGTTCACCACTCTCAGAGGCAAATACCACGTACTACATCAGAGTGAGGCGTACCGCTGCGTCTTGGACTGCGGCATCTACACGTCCGGAGAGCGTAAATACAATATATATATATATATATATATATATATATCAATTGGAAGCAAGGAGTACAATAGATAGCGTGTGGACACCGTCTTCATCGATAGAATAATATCTGAATTTGTGAGAATGCAACAATAAGTAGTTGGTCGTTTGGCAGGTTAGTAAAAATCGGCTTGGGGAGCGGATACTGAGTGTAGCGGGGTTGCCGGATCAAAGTATTGTGCGTTCTACTTGAAATTTACATGCGTGATCCTTCGAATCAATCACGCAGCCTATATACCGACCTTTATAATAGCATAATATATTATTATATAAGATGTTTTGTGTTCACTACACAACTGAAAGAGCACTAGAGGGACGAAGACTCATATGTTGCAAGAGCTTGTATGCTTTTGTTATGATCGTACTTAGTGGAATAAGTTCTGTAGTACGAACACCTTACCACCTACTGAAGCAGTCATGAGCACTAACAGCACTTCGAACGATCAAGCAAATCTCGCTTGCCAAGTTGAGGCCGTCAAGAACAATGTGATTGGTGAGAAGACAGTCAAGATGTATTTGCGTGGAATTAGCTGCTACCTGGTGTGGCTTTACCAGAACAAGAGGAGCCTCCTGAGTGATGGGCTGCTGGAAGTTGTGGGGAATAATGAGGAGGCATATCTCGAGCACAATGATACTGGTGTTGGATCTCTTAAGAAGGACGCGGTGCTTCAATTTATGCGAGAGAATTCAACGGTGCCCCCCATCCAGTACGACGCATCATCGAGATCCTCAAACAACTTACACTTGCTCTTTTCATCGTTAGTTGCGACCATGATGTCATCAAAGTAGACCAGATCTAACATGATAACATCGCCTTCAAACAGATAGTATAGACAAGACTCCGTTAGTGAGCGTTGGTAACCATGCTCCGCCAGCCAACGGTTCAGCTCCGTGTTCCATGCAGTCCCAGACTGCCTTAGCCCGTACACTGCCTTCAGCACCACGTACACATGTCCATCCTCACATGAGAACCCCTCATTGACAACAACGGTGTGGCCTGCGCGGAGGTCCTCGATATCTTGAGCAAGACGACCCCATATTGTGCACACGAGGCTCTTATCCGAGTCGTCGACAAGGAGTAGCTCCCGTTTCGCGATCATCTTTTCTTTTTGAGTGGTAACGCGTTTCAATGATCCGACCGCATGTATAACAGCTATGGTTGTTACCGTGGAGCCTGGTGCGCGCGCGGCCATCCCAGCGATAGTAGTGAACAGAATCGACGGCACATCCGATGGCAATTGGTTGGAGATCCGACGAACGACCGAGTCGGACCGTAGCGTGATATCGACATTGGTGTTGTCTGCGAAGGCGCGTTTTATGCGCCAACCAGAGAAGTAGCAAGTTATCCCGGGAATCGCTATATCACGGTACTCGCTAATAATGTCGTTGAACATCGTGATTCGTACGCAGTCCGAATTCGAGTCCGATACATATCTCTCTTGCAGCGTCCCAGCATCTTGCCAAGTTTCCAGTCGCTTACAGGGTACGGGCAACCACACGTCCGATGAAAGCCCAAGAGGACACAAGACCAGGTTTTAGATCTTTGACGAAGACTGGTTTCGGAACGAGCACTTGGGTGGCCTCGATCGGTGGAGCAAATGCACCGTCAAGACCATCCCCGCTGCTACTAGACGTCACGTCAGGTTGCGGTTTTCCGACGGGCTCACTATCGGATCGACCAGGATCCTTTGCGCCGACACCGCCGTCGAGGCCATGAACACGTCCAACAACATGTACAATTTCCATTTGGCGACCCTCTTGATCGCTGGTTTCTTTTCGTCACCACTGATAATTCTTGTCAGACAATCTTTTTTTCGATTGACTCTTCAGTGAGTAGATTATCATTCTGCGTATCGACGCCGGCGATGGTTTTTCGTAGCGGTAGGCTATTTTCGGGGTAATCAGATTTTTTGTTTTGCCGCCTCCACTTTTCTTGACGATCGCTCTTCCTGTAACGCTTTTGGTCAGCTGCGAAGTCTCAGGGAATTCGGCCAAAACTGGGCCTTGCGGTTCTTCATCGATATCATGTTCATGAGAAGAAACGGTGACGGTATCATTCTTTGCGAAAGGGCTGGCCATGGCTTTACAGGTATGCTTCCAAAGCGTAAATGACTAATGAAGAGCGCACAGAATCGGCAAACGGCGATTGATAGGTAACGACAATACGTAGCTAGAAAATTTGCTGGTGGTGTCCCAGGAATAGATTGTAGATAAAGCTCGCAAAATTCAGTGTGACGAGCGAAAACAAGCATCAGCTACAGTACGTACATTGTAATTAAAAAAAAAGGGGGGAGGTAAATAAACCCACGGATAAGGCAGATAAAAAAAAAGGAAGATGCAATAAAAATAAAAAAGGAAAAGCGACAATCAAATGTAAACCGACATATCTTGCCGGTAATGTGTGGCCAGATGGAAATCAATTCCGCTAGAGCTCTAGCGTTTGAGCTATTGCGCTAGGCCAAGCGCGGGTAGCAGCGTAACCTCGAACCGCACTCACGTCGAACAGACCCAGATAAAAGAATTTCAGCCATTGAACAATCTCTAGCTCCCCGAAGTCAGCATGCCAATCAACTGCAATCGTTAGAGCGGTACTGATGTAGGAACAGAAGAACGTCAAACTGACCTCGGCCGGCCGCCGCATCCATAGCTGCCTCAGTGCACCCTTCCGACCGGTTCCTGTGAAGCCACTCAACAACGTCGTGCCGGTCATTCTCGGCAGCCCAAGCCATAGCATGAGTCGTGCAAGGCGCTCCCACCAAGTCGTGAAACCATTTAAGCATGTCAAGATATCCCATTGCAGCTGCTCCGTCCATTGCTAGCGTTGAGCACCCCTCGCTACGATTCTCTGAAAGCCATTGAACAACCGTAATGTGACCTTGTCTGGCAGCGATATCAATCGCATGAGTACTGCAGCCTTCCGAACGAGTAACGCGTAGCCACTTAACAGCCGCGATATCTCCCCTCGCAGCCGCATATTCCATGGCGGCGATTGTGCAGCCCTCGGAGCGGTTGTTATACAGCCACCGAAAAATGTATCATTTTCCTTTTCTCGCTGCGTTATCCATAGCCATAGTGGTACAAGAATCAGGGTACGATCGGTGTAGCCATTTAATCATAGCTAGCGTTCCAAATAGGGTAGCTAGGTCGACTAGAAAACCCGTCCATTCCTTTTGGACATTTACGTGCGGCCACTGAGCCAAACCCAATTGATTCCCTATAACAGCAAGCTGCGTAACAGCAGCCGAGCAATCCACAGCACGGTTTTCAAAATGCCAGAAAACGATTTTTGAGTGACCATCACGAATGGCATCATCCATTGCAGCGGTGGTGCAGCCTTCTCGTCTGTACGTGTGTAACCACTGAGCAGTCTGCAGATGTTCACAGCCGGCGGCAATATCGAGCGTGTTTGCTGTAAAGGGCCCTCCAATGGCATGCAACCAGTGAATGACATGTAGATGGCCAGCTGCGGAAGCTCTATCTGCGCAACTAGGGTCAATGCGCCCAAGGTGCCATGAAAGCAAGCGGATATTGGCGATGATTCCCGATCCGCATGACCGGCGGAGCGCCTCGTCACCAGGGGAGGAATTGGTGTTCACAAGAACCCAGCGTAAAACCTGAGAGCTGCTGAACGCAGCGTATTCCACCAGCTCGCTCCCGGAACTGCGAGCACCGATCCTTCTGAGCCACTCCATAATCTCAAGATTTCCCGAACTCAACGCTGCAAAGAGCGCGCGGTTGCCCCAGCATGTAGTAGCCGTTATCCCATATCCATTTTAAAAATTGCACGTAACCGGCTCGAATAGCAACAATGATTCCCTCCTGGATGCACACCGCTGGAAATCTCCGAACAATTAATTTGGCGAAATCCGCATCGCCCGCTGGAATCTCTATTTCGAGAGCGACATTGTAATCACGAAAGAGCCGGAGCTGGCTGGTGATCCCGACGGGAGGTTGGGACGCAACGAGGTCGATAAATCTGGTGGACTTCATCTCAGCAGCTTTGGAGAGAGGACTTCGAGCAGGTAGAGCGAAGGAGATGATGATTGACAGAGCAAACTCATCTCTGGCTGAAAGTGAAGAACATGTGCAGATAGCAGACGCACTTGTCAATACCCCATCATGATTCGCGAATAACCAGAGCCCGTGGTTTTGGTACGAAACAGCGCCAGTTGATATTACGATCAAGTCCGCGGGCGAAACGGGGTTTGGAGGATTTGCAGGGTAGTCAATCACCAAAGGGGACGTGATCAGAGAATATGTAGGGGAAATAACAGAAAAGCAGGTGGTGCACCGCTCGACCGGAGACCAGAGTATCTATGTGATGTCTTATAGGGTGGGTAAATACATTGATGCCTCTCATTTAGGGAACGGGTCCCGGTTTTTTAGTCACAGCTGCAACCTAACACCATCCCGAAGGAATGGACTGTGTCGGGTATGTACCGCATCGGTATTGTAGCGTTACGAGAACTAGCTGTTGGCGAGGAGGTAACCTTCAACTACGGCAAGCACAACGATCTCGGTTCGTGTAAATGCAATCAGTGCCAGCAGTAAGAAAAGCTGTGGTACATCCATTTAGAACGGGCGACAGAATGTGATTGGAATATATAAGGCAAAGGTTTTCTGCCTTGATCAAAACGAAAACCGTTTAATGATGGGCTACTACCAATGCTGAGTAGTATCCTGTTTAGATTCTATTTAGATGTTCCGCTGGTTGTCCAATCGCCACTTCGTCGTGTGATATTCGGTCTTAGGTCCCGAAGGCGGCTTGCGCGAAATCCACTGGACGGAGGCATGCACATCAAGTGAGCAACCGCTGTGACTCGAGATATCCCTACATAGATGTGCTCAAATTCCCACACAGGGGCCGTGTCCCGTGGCGGTTCGAGGTTCAGAACAACTCTCTTTAACGTCGCTCCCTGCGCCTTCCAAGCCGTGTTGACTTGGGATAAGTCGATGGCATGTTGTATAAACTCGAGCTCGACCGATTTATTAAGTACTCCAACTCCCAGCTGGATAGTCGGGCTCTGTGTAGTTTGAAGAATGCCAATTGGAATTATAATGCACTTTTGGCACGGCTGCTTCCCAAGCTCGGGATCACCATTGCTGCCTCTAAATTGTTTTCGGGCGGCCACGTATCACCAATACGCACGTCGCCTGCCGAATCTAGTAGCTGTACGTTAATGTAATCTGGTGAGAACGGTAGGTCAATAATACCAGCATTGTTGGATCGTGCTGTCTTGATGACAACCATTACAATTGCGGTTTTTGCTTCATCCTGCCACACCAGCGAATGCAATCTACAAGGTGTACCATTCGCTACACCCCACCTGACATTGCCGCTGTTGTTGCCAAGAATGTGGCCTCGAGCTCCGGATGCGAAGAGCTCGGGATTTGCGTCTTCATCGTAAACCAAACTTTCCAGCTCGGGCGACAATAGTTTTTTTATTTGCCGCCTCCATCGGAAGAGATGCTTGTTGTTTCGCTTAGCGTATAGTCTCGCCGTACAGCCTGTAAGTACCACTCTATCAAAGTTGCTTGTCACCAAGATCGTCCTTTCATCAAGCCATGTAGGGTCAGCAGTCATCGTATCCGCGTCCAGTGGCGTTCTGATGCTTTTCACCACTTGATCGATTAATGGCCGGAACGCTTTCTTTTCCTGCGCTAACCATCTGGTACCAGCCGGGTAAAATTTAGGATGTGTCCTACAGGCTTCCGAATGTCTCTGTTGTGTGGGGCACTTTGCAGCCCGGTGTTGCTGCGTTAGAAGTAGGCGCGGAACCGACTAAACAAAGCACGAGGACTTGAACAAGATCCAGATATTCCATCTGTGTAAAGCATACAGCACAGAGAAGCACCAAACGTGACTTTTAACTGCAAGAAATCTCCAGCAAGCAGAATAGAACGCCCTCCAAAAGGAAGATTGTTTTTGTAAATCGCGCGCAGGTGAGCATCGATTAAAACGAGAAATTCTGAGCACAGCATCGAGACCTCATCAACAACGATAAGCCAAACCCGGTCGGTAAATGTCAACCTCAACAATTCCAATTCATGCGAGCTCAACTCGCTCCGGAAAGTCTTAAAAGCCGCACGAAACGTGTGTCCATGTTGTAGATGAGACGCGCCGACACCGGTCGGGCAGGTGCTGACCGTCTCGATAGAACATCGTTTGAAAGTAGACACGATACGCTGGATTAGAGTTGATTTGCCAATGCCCCCTCCTCCATGAAGCAGCGTCAGCGTTTGTCGGAGACGGCCGGAACCCTCAATACTTCCGACGATCCTGTCAAACACAGCACGCTGATCAAGAGAACAGCGCTCCCTTTCAGGTACATGATCTGTAAAACTCCGTCCGCCCTCGATAGAACCAGAATTATCATCGGAATCTAAACCCTCACTAGTATCAGAGATCGGACGCATCGCATGGACCGGTCGGGCCATCCGCGCCAAGTCCACCCTTTCCTCAATATGTTTCCGGAAAATAGGCTTGCGCTAGCAGTTTTCAGCGAGCTAACCGGTATTGACTTCGGAATGAGAGTCCAGAAATCTTTTTTCAGCGCTTTCACGGCCTCAACACTAGAGCGGTTTTTGCCTGCTGCAACAGACGACAGTTCAAAACGTTCAGCAGCGTTTAGTGTTAGCGACGAATCGGCAGCATTCACACCGTCATTTGGAGCTTCTCGTGCAGAAGCCGGAATCTCGATAGTTTCCACCGCTCCATTCCAAAAATCAGCATTTCTGCTTCGCCACTCCGAACACGCCTTCTCATTTTGAGATGAGCGATACCGCTTTTGCAACACGTGGTGTAGATATCGGTAACGCTGCCTATTCAGAAAAATAGCTGATTTCTAATTCCACTCCCTGCAAATTCAATTCAGTCCTCGCTCCGTCAGTTCTGCTAGCGGCAGCCTGTCATCTACACTCCACGGCGTAAGCATGCACAACAGATATTTAGCGAGAGCGGGCGAAGGCTGTCCGGTTTTTAGTAGTTGCGGAGGAGGTGCTCCGCCGAGCATGGGAGTTTTAAACTTCGCTCGGATAAACCCTTGGAATTGTGGATGAAAAGGATGCCCGGATCCTAAATCAAATCCTGGTCGTTTCGGGCGACCTCTTTGCGACGCCGGACGGTTTTCTGAATCTCTTCATGGCAGGATATCTACTATCATTTCTAATTCTAAAGGAGAATAATCCGCGAAGAAAATCCCTCGGTGCCTGTACGACTCCACCTGCGTCACCAGAACCACCTGATCACCATCGAGTCTATACATGCGCGCACCCGTGTTTGTTACGCCGGTCGTGCGAAGCGAAAGCCCGTTCATCGTTCTCATCGACGGACGCGATAAGCGTTCGTGAACGTCCACACTATCCGGATCGTAGCTTTCAGTCACACTTACAATGTCGGTTTCGATAGGAGCATATTACGTATCAAGCCTGGTATTTTTATATTTCACCAGTCTGTGAGGAAATCTATACCAAAACGTATCGCTAGACAGGAAGGATCGGTGCCCTGCCAAGGCGTAAGCCATCAACGAATGTGACCACTCGTTCCCACCGGTGAAATCATTTACGGCTCTAGCAGCAAGCTGTTTGGCTGTACGTAGATTGGTGCCACTATCCTCGGCAAGGCTAAGATACTCCAGAATATCACTAATCGCGGTATGCATGGCAGTAGTCGCAAACTTTAGTCCGCCCTTTTCTTTTGTCATATAGGAGGATTGCTGGTACTCTTCGACCATATTGCCAGCGTCCATGCCATCCATCACCGCAGAATTCGTATGCGAGCGCGTTAGACAAGCCAACGATAGGTTGGTATCGACAAACATAGCATCTTTCGCCGGGCGGTGCTGTTCCCACACGATAGCCCCATCTGTACGCTCACGTATGACCCTTTTGTCTGCGTAGACCAATTTCTTGTCGACACTATCAGCTATAGCACCTCTGACAAACTGCATATCGAATTTAGCACGCTGGTGTTTCCCAAGAACAGTAGGAGCAACTAAACGAATACAAAGTGGCTCGGTTTCACGTTCGTGTACACCCGCCGGCTGTGAGAGACGACAAATAGCACGCCATCGATTTCCCTTACGACAAGTTGCCGAGTGATTGTGGATATTGGCCGATACGGCCATTTTCTCGGCAGCCAGTATATATCCCGCATAGTCAACCGCGGCGTCGGGCACAGGAATTTCAAACACTCGAGTCATCTTACCTCCACGGGCAGCGCGCCATTCTCCAATCCAAGCGCGAGCCGTCTCAGTCACAGTTGTGCACGAAACCGTGCCAGGATAGCGCCGAACAGCTGGAATTAAATCCGGACAACATGCACATCCTGTAAGCAGACTCGGGTTAACAGTTGATCCGCATACAGTCAAGTTAGCGTGCAGACGACCATTAGTTTAGGGTTCGATAACCGCATTGAAAGCCGCACACCGGTCATATACACCACACCCAGATCCAAGGTAAGTTGTGCTAACACGGGTCGCACCCGAATTGGGACAGCGTATTATATCGTTAGTTAACATTTTTAACCGCCTCTCAAACACCTGAGCCGAGAGAGCCGGGTATTGAGCTGAAACAGCTAGACGAGCCCTAGCGTCATAACGAATATTGGCCGGCAAATTCTCAAACCAACACCTCGAATGCACGTAAACGCAATCCGGATCATTCCACACCCTCTGTCTTTGCAGCACTGCGATGCGATGAAGTAGGAGATCGCCATACTCCGGCGGCGCTATTGTAACCCAGTGTAGCGCGATCCCGTATCGATATCGCATTGCACCAAGCTTCAGTCTAGTAGCAGCACGCTCAAAGGGCGACAAGGGGACGGACCCTCCTACTAAAGACAGTAATCTAAACAGTCGAGCGTTCAACCAAAAATCTTCCTTCGAGTCGGGATTCGATTTTGCATTTGCGAACGCTTGTTTAAACCTGGAAGTGTTAATGATCTGCCCAAATTTCTCTATCGTTTTTCCGTGTGTTACTCCAACCCGAGCAGCTTTCTGTACAGCCGAATATCGCTGCATTTGGTCGAACAGCTTTGTCGTGAAAGTCACTGACCGCACGAAGCGTCCATCCCAATAATGCATGAAGCGGTCCACATAGTCCCGTGGCAGCGGCCCCGCTGGTAGCGAACCCGACCCAGTTAGAAATAAATTAGGAAATACAGATCCCAGTAGTTTAGCGTTATCCACCCACTCCACAAATCGAGCACGCCTAATCGGAATAACTGGAACTTCCGGCTGAGTTTCCTTGCAGCCAACCGCCTGTACCATTGCATCAATGATTTTGAAGGTGACTGTCGGATCACTCTGTTCAACATGAAGGAATACAGCCGAACTACGAACAAAGATATTGCCACCAGAGAATCCTGCAGGAGACCCCTCTAAACCTCCTATCAGTACGTGAAAATCAGACGCAACCGTATTTTCTAACGACACCACATCTGGAGAATCGGACACACTTACACCGCTACGTATAGCTAATTCCATGTCGTGAAGGAACGCTCGCCGTTTGGGAATGTCCTCAATAACTACCCCTCTTCCTTAAAAACACTATTATTACTGGCCAAGACTGTGAGCCACCGGTAAACATCACCCGCCGGAATCGAATACAAATTCATTTTTTTTCTTTTTGCACTTGCCAAGTTTCCATAGGACCAATAATCGAAACGCGCGGCATGCATGCATTGTCCACCCTTGGTAGTACACGTGCTAGTTCGCAATGGCCATATGTCGGAAATCAAATAGCGTGGCCAGTTGAATGTTTACCAGATAGCGACAGCTCCAAGCCATAGCAGCAGGCAGCGAGACACACGACAGCGCAACGTCACCCAATTCAGGTAGGCCCCCAACCCGGCCATAGTCGTGACTGGCAGCAACGCTAAATTTACTTTTCCGCGGGTTTGAGTTGTACGACAGAGCGGGATTTTTTCGTGATCACATGCAAGTCCCGGAATTAAGTAGTAGATGTCTCTACCCTCGAAATAAAGTTGCCGGTTTGCTCGGACAATAGGTTCCGGACAATCTCGAAATATTTCATTGCGCTCACTCTCTGAAAGCAGAACCGACGATCGCAAATGCTCCAATGAACAAAAAAATATATCATCATGTACATCCCCAAGCAAAATCCGACCACGCGGGGCGCCCGCTCATATAGCAGCTGTTTCAGGTGAGGTTTTCGCTACCGTATGCTGAATAGCAGCCGTGTCGGCGTCTTTAGGATACCCGTTAAAGCGTTTGGCAATCCGGTCACGTGTCTCGCGGCCTTCCTCTCCCCTAAGCTGCTCGTCACCAAAACCAAAAGCCCCAGGATCTGTACTGCAAGGCTTGGGCCAAACGAGGGGTTTGGAAATAGTGTTGACTTTCCGCCAACCATAAAACATATTCTTGTGATAGGGTGTAAGCATCCAAAATCCTCGCGCTAAACTCACACAATGTCTCCTCGACACTAAATCGCCGGAGAGCGGCCCGGTTTTGACGCGCGCGGCGAAGTTTTTCTAATCGAGCCTGCCTCGCGGCCTCCATTTTATCAGACCGTCGAGCCCGCTGCCGCTCGGTCTTTCTTGCTCTAGCGGTTTCCCGCCTGGTCATCTCGCTATCGATCCTTTGCTCCCGCACGCGTGCACACCGCTCCCGCTGCTAGAGCGTTCGCCGCGCCCGAACAGCCGCGTCAAAGTTAAGCCAAGCCGTCCGTTGACCGTCACCCATCGGGAATACTGTACTGTAAGTATGTAAAAAACCCGATTACGGCCAAGCCCTCCGTTGGTCGGCATCCATCGGGAATATGGTACTGTAAGTATGTAAAAACTGTACTTATCTAGGTACTGTACTTAAGAAACATATTGCCGTTTCCGGGAAAGGAAATTTGAACAATACCAGCAGTTTTCCAAGAACGGTTCCCTTTTGTAATACCGGTTTAGATTACCAGATTCAGTTACTATACCGGCTTCAGTTACCGGCTTCAACAAATTAACATGATTGGGCTTCCCTGCAGCGCCTAAGGCACTTGATATTCCAGTATAAAGCAACAAATGATCATGGTTGGCTGAAATGCTGGAGGGGCTGTTATTGTGCATGCACATAGACAGGTATCGGTTGGAATGTACCAGTTATTATACCATACCTAGCTTAGCAAGCTCATACATATCGTTTAAAACACCTCTTTCAAGAAATTCAGAATTACTCATTTCAGGTGCAAAGGGCACGTTTTTGATAACACCCTTTTGCCCATGCCTGCATAGGCAAGTGGATTGCTTGGAAATACGCTTTCAGCTCTGGCGATTCCTGCCAGTGTTTACAAGGTTGTATTGAATTTGTAAATATTACAATATATATTGGAAGCTCAAGTAGCTTATATAAGAAGCAGATACTGTGTCTGCGAAGCACGATGACTTTGGTTACGATGCTATTACTAACAAACACCGTGACTTCAAGCACAAGCACAAGCACAACATATCGGCTACGGCTTTGGCAGCAAGTTCTATAGTAGCGGCAACAACTACGGCTACTAGAGCTACGACGGCAACTGACATGGCTATAGCGAGTCGATCGCTATTAGCGACGACTAAAATGTCACGGGGATGACTAATTCGGCAAGGGACATGCCCACACCTACGGCTAATACATGTACGGTAGTGACTGCAGCAACGGACAGAATGCAACAGCCACACATGGTTCATTGGTTCGATAGTTAAGGTTGCCCTGACTTTAACAGATTTGCATCGACTGCATTTATTTAAAGGATTTGCGCTGACTACGTTTTACACTGCAAAAAGTGGCAAAATGAAGAGGCAGCTTTATTTTGCTAAAAGTTAGTTTTGAGCGCTTTGTTGAAAGCCTTCGTGACCGTCTCGGGCTCAATAGATTCCCATGCCTTGATAGTGCGCTTGATCGTAGCCAAGCGTTTTTCGCTGGCGGTCGTAGCTGTAGGTTTTTCGACAAGCATAACGCCTTGAGCTTAGCCTTTAGCGGGCCCATTACCCCGACATCTAAAGGTTGACATACTGAAGTAGAGTTCGTTGGCAAGGGCTGCAGCACGGACACGAGCTCCCCAGCAACAATCGCGTCAGCCTCGTCTGAAATATGGCATTCCAAGTTGTCGACTAGCAGAATAGACGGTTCGCTGATGTGCCATTGCAGTAGCGAGCGTAGGTAAACCGCCAAACACGACTGTCCATCCTGGCTTTATTTTGGACAGTATATATATGGCCTAAAAACGAATTCATGATGTTAGCTAGCAGCCGCAGTCTCATAGATAATATTAGTGACATCATACCTTTAAAGTAAGTCGGCAGTTCATCCCTCTCAATGGTTCCGTTCGGCTCACCGCGAACAATGAAAAGCAGTGGCAGCTTTACACCATCAGCACGAATCGTGCACACAGCGGTGAGCCTAGCAGAATGTTTCTGCTTAGCCGTTATCGGGGCAGCCTTGCCCTTGGGCGATAGAATCTTACCTGACGGCATATCAAAGTAAATGCCGGTTTCATCGGTGTTAAACACCTCACTTGCGATGTAAGAACTGTAGTTAGCTTAAAAGAGCTGTGTAAACTCCTCTTGAACTGTGACAAGGTCATCTAGCTTCTCCTCTTAAAATATTATTAGCAAAATAGCACCACATACAGATTTAGAGACCAAATCGACAGTTGCAGAGCATAAAAAACGACACTAGAGCAATTTACCTTTAGTCCATTTGGCGTACGCTGCACGAAGCCGTGCCGGTATGCGAATCGTCTCATAAATCGCAACAATGCGTCGTACGCGGTGGACGCGTTTTTCTTGTCCTCCACGTACCAATGCAGCCAGTCGGGGTGCTCGTCACGAACGTAGCTGGCCATGATGGCTGCTGTCAGCACATGACAGTCTCATCGTGTGTCTTTCATGAAGGTAATGAGTTCTATGCCGAACGGCACGATATCACGGCGGCCAGGAGCGCGCCATAGGGACTTTTCGCTGCCCTGGAAAGAATAGATGGCGTCCTGCTTCTTCCTCCAGCTGGTGAGGGTCCACCGTGGAACACCTTGCGAGCTGGCAGCGTCACGTCGGCTGAGACCCGCTGTGGCGCGCAGCGCTTGTCTCGTCTGCTTGATCGAATAGTGCTTGCGGCGCTTCTTAGTATGCAATAGCGTAGAATCGATCAGCGCTTCTACAGCAGCAGCTTCTGCTTCTTGCAGGGCCGTTTTGGGTGGTGGGGTCTCTGGTGTCTCGGTGGGGGCTGCCTCCATTTTGCCGACTGGCTGGAACGAAATTAGTGCCTCGGGGGCCATGTCGGATTTGATAAAACTGCAGTAGACTAAGAAAATGATTTGCTGTTGGCCAGTGGTTCTGCGAATCACGAATCCTGTGCATGCCCTTTTTCTATTGACTGGAAGTTAGCTTGTCGGCAGTTGTATTCTGTCCGTTGCTGTATGACTGTGGCCATGACTATGGATATTACCCGGGCTGCTACTCTCGTGATATGATTACGATTATGGCTACCCCGTTTCGGGTATGCTGGCTACCTCGGCTATGAGTCTGCCTGAGCGAATGTTGATGGTAACGGTGAGGATCAGGAGTCTTCGAATGTGTCCGCAGATGCTGGGAACACCAACCCCGTCGAGAAGAGAGCAAGACAGAGTCGAAGGTGAAGTCGTCGAAGGAGGATATGTTGGACACCATCAACAAGTGAAGGGGCCATACATATTGAAGTGCGCGTCAAAGCAATCAGAGCTTATTCGCTCTGGGACAGCAAACTTTGAGTGTGCAGTAACCGAGGGTATCAAGGAAATGCTACTTTTTCACGATATTGCACTGTGTATGCGTCGTCATGAGCTTTACGAGGAGGCACTAGAGGATATTACCAGGAAGCGCAGCATGTCAGTGGACCGCACCGAGATCACGGTTCGACTACACGGAGTGACGCCGGTACTACCCATTGGATTATTGAAAGCTGATGTGGTGAACCAGTTCGTAAGTAGAGAGTTTTCGTGCCAATCTTTACCTTCACTTTTCTATCAGACCAGCGGCCAGATGTGAAGGTGATATTTTAGAAAAGAGAGATTTTGCTGGCTTGCCCTCACAAGCTCGCAGCCAGCCGTCTAATAGCCAATCATAGAGCAGTTCGAGAAGTCCCAACCAGGAGGCAAGACGCGCTGACTGGTACGATGCAGTTCACCCAAGACGATGCCCTCGAGCTCCTATCCTTGCTGGCCTCCTTCGGAGAGGAATCACTGTGGCAAGCCTTGCTGCAGGCAGGCTGCTTTGAGGTCCCCGAGGCTTCTAGTCCCTGATGTTCAGTTCCAGCTTGGCACCTACTGCGATGTAATCGCAGAGCAGGATTTTCGGTTCGCCGTGCGCCTTCTTGCTCGCCTATTCGCCCTTCCAGCTGTCATTGTGACAGAGAGCAATGATCGATGCCATGCCGAAGAAGCTACTGCACTCCTGCTTTTCAGACTTAGCTTTCCCCGCCGTCTACACGACATGGCGAGCACCTTCGGTCGATCCAGACATGCGATTAGCCGCATATTCCTCTGGATGAGTACGTGCCGTGTGATGGGGTTCAATGATTATCTCTTTGCTAATTGTGGCTTGTACCAGTTGACTATGTAGATGCAAGATACAGTGACCGCATGAACTTCCACCTAGGCGTTGTACGTAGAAAAATGAGAGTATACTGCGAAGCGATCAAACAACGAACCGCTGTAGCTGGCGTGTTGGCTTTTCCAGATGGGACAAAGGTTGGAATATGCCGCCCGTCTCCCCGTAAAGGACACCGATCTGAAAATCTGCAGCGCCAAGTGTACAAGCGGCCATAAAAGGATGCACACTGCCTTCTCTTTCAAGGTAATATTACTTCTGATTGCTCTATTTTATTATTTCTATCGCATACTAATTATTATTGGTGCTAGGATTGACTACACCGGACACATTTCTTCGGACCGTTTGAAGGACGCAGACACGATACGACAGTGTTTGCTGCAAGCAAACTCTTGCAGTTTTTTTTGTGAACATGCGGGTGGTTTTGGAGGAAAAGCTATCTTTGGTGACCCTGCCTATTCGGTGAGGGACTTCGTCGTCACGCACTTCAAGGACGCTGTTCTGTCAGCTCATGCAAGGATTTTTAACAGGGAGATGAGTGCCGTGCGGACGGCAGTAGAATGGAACTTTGGTATCATGAAACGCCTTTAGGCTTTCATAGATTTCGAAAAGGACTTGAAGATTCGGCTGAGCCCTGTTGGAAAATTTGTTCGAGCAGCAATTCTGTTGACAAACTGCCATTGCTGCTACTGCCGCGGCAACCAGATTAGTCAGTTTTTTGATGTAGCTCCTCCTACACTGGGGGAATACTTTGAGCTCTCTGATTAAAAACAAAAATGCATAAACCAACCAAAGTTCTATTACTTTTTGTTAGCTAGGTGCTCTAGCAAAAGAACGAAAGGATTCTCAAGATCACGTCGATCTTGGCGTTCTTGCTCCCACTGCTCTCGCCGCATAGCCAACTTCTGTTCTTTCTGTGTTTTCAGGATCTCTGCTTCCTTTGCGAACTAGTTGTTTCTAGAGGGGATGTCATTCGCTACTCCATCAGCTTCCTCCCGGCTGCGCTTTAGCCGCTTCACAGCAATGCACCGAATTGTTTCGCCAGCATCCTCACTTGCTATGGTTTGTTCGTTCTTTAGCTTCTTTTTGGCCATCTTTTCTGCCTTGCACTCATCCATGCGCAAGATTAGCTCGTCGAGAAGCTGGTCCTTCTCGCTGTGTGACTCAGTCACACCCGAAAGACGCTTAGCCGCCGTGTTCTTCTTGTTAGCAGCAGCTAGTTCGACAAAAGCATCACAAAAACTTAGTAACATGCACACCTGTAGCTACGTAAATTAAGAGGAAGCATTACCGATATGCGCATTGACGCGATTTTGAGCCGTTTCAGCGATGAGATTCTTGTGCGAGAAGTCAGGGTTTGCTACCAGTGCATAAGCAAGCTTCTCCCACTGCTCCATGACCTTGCCGTGCTCCTGCTTGTAGGGCTCGTCCGCGATTGTCTGCTTCAGAAGCATGACATCCTCCGCTTCGCTGAAATTCTTGCGCTTGGTTGGTTCTGCCATTTCGAAAGCAAGAGCGAAAGGTTAGCGCAAGCAGAGGCGACGTGCAAGTGGGTGGTCTGTGAGGGCCGTGAACGAGAGTCACTACATTCGTGGTTTTCATGAGAATTTTGAGATGTTGGTTAGGGCAATGCGATGTTTAAAACTCCTGGTTGAGGTTAAAGGTAATGCAAACGCCACACGAAAACTCTCTAGTGTCGTGGGCAGTCCCAATTAAGCCACTCACTCTCACCACGATGTACGAATGTAGCTTATATGAATGGTAGCTATATTGAATACAAAGCTAATTAATGCTATCTTATTTTTTCACGTTGAAGTGGTTTGGTAAGGTTCCCAAAAATCCTGTGATTTATACTTATGTTATAGGAAATGGAAGTTGCGGTCGGAGAGTGCAGAAGATTCGTGTACTGAGCAGTACGGCAGCGGCACGCCGCCGAAGTGAGTTGTCGCTTGGATAACGTACGAGGTTAGGGCCGCGCAGCCGAGATCAAGTACCCGAAGTGATGCTCTACGCAGTGAGCGAATCAGGAGCGACCGAAAATCGAAAAATAGTGCCTGAAGTAAGTGACGTGAGAACGAGGAATGGGCCGACAGGTCTCTCACTTTCGAAAGAGCACGGGAGAGTGCAGTCGACTTTAATATTTGCGCTGTGGGTTACACGTGGTGGCGAGCAGTGAAGCAGTGTACGATGCCGCGAACACGGCGATGTACGCAACAGAGAGAGGAGTGAGCGTGGCGGTCAGAGGACCTGCGTTCACGGAAGACAGAGACGAGAGAGAAAAGAAGCGCGACTGGATGAACGGTTTGCGGTCGGTGGTCTTTCGGGTCCGAAGAGAGCCTACAACGATGGGCGACTGGGTGAGGAGGGAGCGAGTCCTCCGAGTTACTTTAAAGCTGCGAGCCGAAGGGTAGGCGCCAGAGGCACAATTCAAGGGGCTTTAGTTGGAGAAACCTAGTGGGATCCAAAAGTCGGTGCTTTGTGTAAACAATGTCGTGCTGGTGGCGATTGAAAGGACAGGCGCGTGAAGAGTGAGTGCTGGGCGGGTTACGGACGCGTGACAAGCCTAGAAGATCAATTTATTCGGGTGAGCGGCGGCTTGTTACCGAGAGAGAGGGCTCAGTACGATTTCGTGACAACAGACCGCGAGTTGAGTCGGGTGAGCAGCAGCACGTCACTGAGAGCTAGTTCGCGTCGGGCTGGTTACAACAGACCGCGAGTACGAAAAAGCCTTTGCGAAGTCGAAGCAACAGCTGAGCGTGAGTAGTAAGTAAGTAGGAACGCGAGTTCCAGCGCCTTTGCCAGGTCCTACGTTGTGTTGTGTTACGAAGGGCTACCTACAGAACATAAATACTGGTAGCCCACCGCAGGTGGCACGGATGCTATACTATTCGCCGGCAACAGGGCGTGATCAAGTTGCTGCACTCAGCTTTTCACTATTTATTTTAATTTTCAGGTGAGGTATAGAGCCCTATTTTGCCAAAAAAAAACTATACGTAGTTGCACCGCCTTTTTTTGCATCCGAATGTTTATCTATTCAACATAGCAAGACATCGGTGTTGAGCCAGACGACCTGCAGAGTGTTGTCATATTATGAGAGCTACGAGTAGAAACCCTATAAAAGTGCAAAGGAGGCACAGGAGATTTTTGCACCATTGATTCGAGGGAAATAGTTGTCAGGTATAAGAATCATGCTATGTATGCTGGAAATGTGTACAGGTAGCTGTTCCTGTAAACTACGAATACGTCCCATGCCACGAAAGCCCGTACTCGCCAATTCAAGCGGGTCCACTTACAGAACTGCCGAGGGGCCTGCTTCTCCCTAAAATCGAGAGTTCGGTTTTGTCAATATTGACCCGCGGCAGGCAACCGAATTTATTCACATCTCGAGGTTCCCATTCTTACTAGAGGCGGCTACGACCTCTTTAGTAAAAACAACAACCGTATATAAAGTAATGAAGATTATGTTTACACTATTACTAATTCCGTGCGTTGCCCGGAAAGATCTGGATATTAGAGACCACCAAAGCTCAGGCTTAATTTATACAGCATCGCCGCCATGAGTAGAAACTTATGTACTCCACAGATATGTTTGCGCTTGTAACTACCAAACTTTGGTGAAGTCATGTTTTAGTGTTGGTACTCTGGAAAGCTAATCAAACCACTTCATGACTTCTTCCCGGGTTAGCGTAATGCTGTATGGCTTATTATGGTATCTAAGGCACCAACTATGATGCGGGGTGCGTTTGGAACACTTTATGTTTCTCACTGTAGAGATCTACCACGGCCTGAGGGCTGATACATATTATAATACTTGAAGCAGCTTGCACGGGTCCGTTGCCGTCAGTCCAGCAGGTGAGAGCAAGACCAACCTAAATCCCCAACGTGGTAGCTAAAGTTTCCATACACTAGCGAACAGTTTGCAAACAGGAGTATTAGTGCATGGTGCGAGCACTGCGACACTTCCATAATCGGAGGGTTGACTGGTCAGCAGCGAGAGTGCCGATGTCGACACCAGAAGCGACAGTACGAACGGCGAGCACTTCCCAAGAGGTAATTGGCAGTGGTGAGAATGTGAGAGGAGAGCCACCGTTGCTGGTCGTCACGAAGCAGACAGCCATTTGTCTTGGTACAGTAGTACATGTAGCTTCTATTCCTGGTGATGTGCTTATAGTATGTGTGTGTACACGTAGTGCCCAACAGTTTTCACGCAGATTACTATACTACTATTACCATTGATGAAACGTACTCGATTGCATGCATATTAGCTAGTAGATAATCCTGGTAGTGATACGTTAGTAGTACGGCAAGCTCAATAGGGATTATTTCAGGAATGAAATATGTGGTCCACAGAATCAATAGGTAATGAGCTCTTACATTTTTCAAATCAAAATCCCTGTAATTTTTTCGTTTCGCATCAACTATACACATTCAACAAATTAACAAGCGTTGCCTGTAAGGGTGTACCAAAAACAACGCAAATTCTTTGGCATCGAATTTTTTATATTCCGGTACAACATATACAGCAAAACGAACATGAATACGGTTTTGTTAATGCCTTCAGGACACTTATTCTGAAGACTACATGTGAAAACCGTGCTTTTGTGAGGCACAACGGTTTAAAATGTTCGTGCGAGCCACCAACCGCAACGGCTGCTTGTGCAAGGAGCTACATAAACATAAAACGAACAAATATATCAATCGACGTCCAGTTGTAAATCCCCATAAAAATCCACAGGTTTGAACCAGGACGTACCCTTCTGCATCTCCATAATGCTCGCCGAGTGTGCGACGCCGTCTCGGCATCCACGCAGATCCATTATGCGGCAGGAACTCTGCAGCGGCGGGTCTCGCATACGGATCATCACTAGCAGGCCATCCATGGCACGGAAGATGTCCTCGAAGTCGGCGTACTGGAACGTGCACAGCGCGTCCAGCGACTGCTGCTGCTGCGGAGACCGCGCTAATCGTGCCACGCACCACCGTAACACGCTGCTCAGAGCTAAATAACATGTGCTTCGTGCAGATACGCAGGCCGATGCCCTACGCGCCACGCGTCCTCGTGCGTGGCTGCGTTCATCAGTCCCTTGAAGATCTTTGCCATATTAGAGTAGCACTGTTGGTGTGTGCAATTGGTGATGATCACGTACACACCAAGGACTCGTCATTGCCGACAAAGGATTTAATCTCAACGATCCTACGCTTCGAGTTGGCACTCAACGCACCAGCTATAGCAGATGATTTAGCTTCTGACCCGGCGATCATTGGCCATTCATGCACAACCTGACTGATGCTGTCGAAAATCTTCTCGTGTACAGCAGCAGGGTCAGAACCTCGCTACAGAACGAGAACAGCAGCGGTTGGACACGAAGTCAAAGCGCGGGCTTTTCTTGCGCTTCTGCTCGAGATAGCCTTCCAGAGACTTATGGCGTTTCTCCAACTCAGTGAATAGTGGTGACAGCGGGAGCTTCACCACCAGCAGCAGCAGCACCAATACGACGAGGTCGACGGCAGCGACACTAGGGGCTGTTGTAAAACGGGAGGTCTTGATAAAAGTGAGAAAGCTGGAGATCCTGTATAAGTTGTGGGATAGGGAAATGAGTTGATTTGTCGGGATACTAGTTCTGACAATGAAATCATCCAACTCTTGATCAAATCGTCCCACCGTTTCCCGCTCAAACTTGCTTTCCGAGCACCGGCCACTTTAGGACAAAATGAGTCAAAACGGTCGAGATACCATTGCTTTCGTTGCAGTTTCTCCGGCAGTGGTTCACGTGAAGCCACCGTACTTGCAGGCTGATCCTGCAAGACACCCACCGAACCACTCGCAAAATGTCACCTCCATTGAGTTTATACCGGAGTATACATTTTGGTCGATGTCCCCCCGAAAAGTCTTCTTCATATATGCAAGGCTTGTTAAACAGTATTTATTATAAAATTAAACAGCATGCGACGCATAAACAAGATGATGGCTTAGAACGCTATTATATGTTAAGAACCAGTACAGTACCGATGAAGGGTCGACAACAAAATGGTTAATAATATAACAACGACCTATATATTGTAGTGTGATGGCACTCGCATCACCGCGCGGGATCCTGCTGATGCTTTAATGCAGCAATCAAAGAAGACTATGCTATGCTATCCTATCCTACCCTATCCTATCCACAGTGGCAGAGACGGCACGCCGAACGTCGACCTCATGGAACTCTTGACTCAATCTTCACGATACCCATGGAAATGAGTCTCGTCTCTTCCTATGATTTGATAGTACCGGGAACTATCGGACCTATACTATTTAGCCTTGGCAAATGCGACCAAGACAGCCATGCTGGCTGAGACAGCAGCTGCAGCAGTACACTGCTCATGCACAGCCCGTCCCCGAAATCGCAGTCTTGTACCACTGTGGCTGCATACAGTCGGTGGTAAAGCTGCAGTATTTCGGCCGTCGACTCAGCGGCTCACCTCAGCCTCGGATCTGGCCTACTATAGCGTTGGATCCATGACATAGGTATTAATAGCCGCCACCGCAGCAGAGCTGGTTAGCAACAGTAGCCTCCTGGTATTGCTGCGTTACTAGTGCGGTAAGCCCGATAGATAGTTATAGCATAGGATGAGTAGGTGCGTTAATTTGTAGATGACAGACCCATATCATAGCCCGCTTTCCGCCACGGCAGCGAGTATGGCCCATATGAGGGCGGGGGCTACCGCAGCAATTCACTAGTGGTACGCTCCATGAAGAGGACAATATGTAAATGAGTAGCTTGAGCAGAAGAGCTGAGGGGTAAATCCGTAGACAGTGGATGCGTGCCACAGCCCGCAGGCCGCAGCAGCAGTCGACGGCTCCACACGAAGAATTTCCAACTGGTGACTGAAGTTTCTGAATTAACCCTTTCGTTGCCTACCCTTGTAAAACGTGGCAAAACGCATCGTTTTACAAATATCGACCAATGAAAATTCACCAATTAATTTAGAGCATTACATCACGTTTTACAAAATTTTCTTATATTTTATACCTGATATTTCTCTAACTTGATATTCACCTTACAGGAAATGCTGCATTATGCATCGTTTTAAAAAAACAAATTGATTAAAGTATGTAAACTTAATAATAGGAAAATACATGGGGAACAAAAGGGTTAAAGAAGTGGTCAATTTTAATCCATCAAAAACTAACTCTACATCAATGCTGCAAAGCGTATTTTTTCCCATTTCGTCTATTTCATACGCTATCTTACAAAAGTAGCGCATAAAAGGTTACAATCCCAAAATATTCTACATCAATGCTGCAAAGCGTATCTTTTTACATTTCAAATATTCATACGCTATCTTACAAAGCGCTACCAGCCCAACTCTCTAGTAGCTCGAAGAAGGAGGAGTGGAGTGCGCTTAACGCTGTTTCTGCTAGGCACACAGTATAGCGTTGACATTGTCTAGGCCACGTGAATAGCTCTAACAAAACTTGGCTACGGAGAAGGTTGCTTTGATGTCGTTCCTGTCTGACTGGGTCAACATTTACCAATCTGAGATTAGTTTTCGAAGTTGACTTAGTATTACGATATCTTCCGCTTATCCGAATACCAATGCACATATGTACAGATTCCGCTCCCACTTCTGATACTACCACTGCTATGCACCCTTTCAAAACCCATATATTCGACTTATGGGTATATATAAAACTTAATCGTTTTAATGCGTATGAGTGATGGTCGCATCGCTGAAGATGAATTCCGCACTCACATTCAAATCCGCGAACATCAAGCGCATTGCGCACGCCCTACAAGATGGCCAAGTGGATGACCTTCGAGAAGAAGCTGGCGATAGCTAGGCACAGCCCCATCAACCCTGAGGTGACCCAAGACTAGCTAGCCATCTGGGCAAAGCAGACATCCAAGAGAGCCACCACCTCAGCTCAAAGCACCATCTCCAGCATTCTGAAGCAAGTCAAGCGTCAAACAGTGGTCAAAGACGACAAGAAGGGAAAGAAGCCGCTGAAGGTTACGTAGCCGCGTCTGGAGAAAGATCTCGGCGCGTGGATGGCAAAGATGGACGCCACGCAGATTCGGCTGTCCCGTGGACTCATCAAGGCAAAGACCAAGCGCATGATAGTCGAGCTGGACGAAGATGTGCAAGAGCTCAATCTTGCCGACGGCTGGATGACGAAGTTCATGCTTCGTCACGGTCTTCGATCCCGTCAGCTTCACGGTGAATCTGGGTCAGTGGATCCGGTTATAGTTGAGGCAGGACGGCGCGCACTTCAAGACGTTCTGGAGCTGTACGACCCAAACGACGTTTTCATCATGGATGAGACTGAATTTTGCTAAGCGATGGCACCGGCACCCTCCATTTGCACTCCGAAAAAGAAGGTAAGAAAAAGAAGAAGACTCGAATCACGATGGCGCTTACTGCGAATGCCAGCGGCAACATCAAACTGCCTCCTCTCTTCATCGGACGTGCACTCTCTGCTTCAGGAAGAAAACTGCAGCTCAGCTTGGCTTCCAGTAAGCTAACATTACCAAGATCTGGATGACAGGTGCGTTTTGTACAAATAGTTACTGCTGATGTGTGCTAAATTTTGGCGACCAGGCATTGTGTTCCAGCAATGGCTGCTTCGTGTCGACATAGAGATCCGAGCAGCCAATTGCAAGATTATCGTCTTGCTTGATAACGCTTCATCCCACACAACGAAGAACCAGGTGCTAGCGAATATGAGGACCCACATGCTTCCTCCCAATACGACAATATTTCTCCAGCCGATAGACGCGGGAATCGTAGGTACGCTACAAGGCACCTACAAAAAAAAGCAGATTGAGAAGGCGCTGAGTTTGGTGGAAGAGAGCGAAGACTACGAAGGTGGCGTCAACGCTGTTGACCAGCTCGTAGCGATGCAATGGGCCGATGAAATTTGGAGCGAGATGAAGCCCAACGCAATTGCGAGCTGCTTCCGCCGCACGGAAATCATTTACCCCCAGCGCTGCGACAACACCGATGAAGATCCAGAAGACCCCGAAGACCTTGACGTTGATAAGCTTGCTGCCCTCCTAACGAGCTCGCTCCTAGACTAAAGACAGATTCACCACGTCAACTGAGTATCATTACCTTTTTAATTTACTAGTCTGAATAAGACGTTTTTTATTGGATATCAGAAGTGGAAGCGGAACCTGTAGTTTAAAATTACAAAAGTATCCATATCTGCGTTCGTACAGGATAATCGAGGGTGTGATGGGTAAAAACTCTGAATACAAATATCCAGAGAATATTGTGCGTTTCATCCATTTTGGCAAAACGGATGGTCCGAGATCCGATATATCGGACCCGATTTGCTGAACCGGTATATCAAGTAGGGGTGAGGGAAGCTAGCTATCTCGGGTTAAATTTGACGCTGGATGCTCACAGTTGTGAGGCTGGGGTCATAATTGCCAGTTTACATCGGCAAAAGTGACCACCCAAAAAACATATACGAGGGCGTCTCTAAACAGCCATTTGACTCATCATGAGAAATTCTAGCTGTCATAGGAGATCATACATGCATTTCATTTGGCAATTCCATAGCTGTATGTAAATG
The DNA here is from genome assembly GCA_016864655.1 of Phytophthora cactorum. Lineage (NCBI taxonomy): Eukaryota > Oomycota > Peronosporomycetes > Peronosporales > Peronosporaceae > Phytophthora > Phytophthora cactorum. The sequence continues at coordinate 402,170 of NHQK01000045.1, forward strand.
TGTAGTGGGTAGTGATGCTCCAACGGCTTCAAGGCTTACCTCGTGGTGTGGTCAACTCGGAATGACGTCTCTCTGACTCTTAAGTCCCTAAATCTGATCATAGATAAATCGGACCTGTTGTATTTAAATCGCCCTTGGGCAGCAAAAACTGAAATTATTTGCTTTCGTCAAACTGTAGCGAAATTTTAGCAAAGTTGAAATTTCAGAGCTTCCTCGGGCCAACTTTGTATGGAAAGTTTTCGTTTTTTGGCACTTTTGAACTTTTTCTAGGGTATGAATTAGGAGACCACTCTGAAGTAGGAGATCCCTCTGAAGTAGGTCTCAAATACGGTACTGTCAATCCCTGATCATCACGTGGATGCACGAGCTGAGGTTTCAGGTGCGATATCGAACGTGCATTGATTCAATCGTGTCGCCCTAACGGTTGGCTTTATAGCATGCAAAAGAACTGAAGTAAGGCGCTGGCAGACAGCACGGAGAGCTGCAAGTTGCAGTGCGTTCCGGTGCACGACGCCGCACTACGGAAGCTATAGACTGACTAGATATCTTCTTGCGACTTCCGCACGATACGACGGCAGTGCTTCTTAAAGCCGTCCTTGTCGTTTCGCCACTCCACCTATTATTCCGCGTCGACAACAGCAAACGTGAGTTTACCAGTCTCAGAGGCAAGTATATCACAAGTGAGACGTACCGCTGCGTCGATATTGGCAGGCGAGTCGTCGTTCGGGTCCGACAGCATGGAGATGACCGACACTAGAATAGACTCGACACCGAGAATCGGACGCCATCGCTCGTCCGCCGTCTCCTGCTGGTTCAACTGGTCCTCTCCAGGAGGGTGCAGGATCGAGATGCACACCACGCCGTTGGGGTACACTACAACAGCAAAGGTATCACCGTCAATAATCACACTAATCGGCCAATGAGAAAGAGACTCTAGTCCTCATAAACACGGAGGCCAACGCACCATTAGGGTGCCACATCTCCGACTTGAACGTCATCTTGGGCGGCATGTTTGGGAAGTCTGACGGAAATTCGAGCACCGCCTTGAAGAATCCGCCTTCGTACAGCGTATCGGGCGGACCCACCAGCAGAATCTCCCAGTTAAAGATGTTGTCGTCGTCGCCCAGGCCCACGGACACACCCTCGGGCGGGTTACGGCTCATCTCTAAGCGGCAAAAAGATCCACTCAGTTACCAACAGATTTCGTAGGCTATTGGCGATGTATTGAAGCGGGGAAAGCGCCACACGCCAAGATCAGACGCAGGGGAAGAACGTCACGCACCTAGAAATTGCCTCCGCAGAAGCTCCTTCGCGTAGTCCGTCGCGCCGGCCATCCTTCTCGAAGGCTCTGCACTCTTTCAGTTGTGATCGCGTGGCTTAACCGCTCTCGGCAAACCCATTATGATTGGTTAAATATGCTGTATTTATCGACCAATAAAGCGAGAAAATGTTATAAGAACCGTTATGGTGTCATTTTTAGTTAGAGCGTCTTCTGTACATCGACACTTCGGTTGCGTCCTCAATGGTATATGAAGATCTTCACATTCCCTTCTCAATTCGGATCTCCGACAAAGTGCTGATTGTGCTGGTTTGGACGAAAGTTGACTTGACAGGCGCGATGATCGGGCCCTTAGCGGCCTGCTCCCGTTCGAGTCGCGAAGCGGTGTTGAAGGCGTATACGCCAAAGATCACGAGCATCATACCGCACCAGTTGAGCGGTGTCACGTCCTCTCCGTAGCGGTAGATGGACAGCACGATAATCAGGGCGCGCTTCACGCAGTTGGCCACGCTGTGTGTTACCGGTGACACCAGGCTCATGAGCATGTAAGCAAGCGCGCTCTGAATGTAGAAGCACATGCCGTCCGCGACGAGCACCAAGAAGACGAACGTCATCGAGCGATCCGTTTTATTGGCTTCTAGAGCCGGATCAGGTGGCGTTGCCATCCAGTTGTAGACGATGAACATGAGCTGCATGGCCACGGCGATGATGCTAGTGTACAGCTGCAATTGCGAGGTTCTGCGAGATAACAGCAGAGTTAATATAGTTAACCATTAGATACCGCAGTCCGCCGCCACTTACGAGTAGGATCGGTTGAGGAGTCTCTTGGTCAATACGTTCTGGATGCAGTCAACGCAGTTGGACATGAGCGCTGCAATGAATCCGATGACGTGGAACGAGCTGTCCGACAAACTGCAGAAGATGAGTCCCGAGACGATCGGAATCAGCGAAAAGTTCACTCTCCATCCCGTGCGTTGTCCCAGCAAAAAGTAGGTCAACACGACTGTGAAGAATGGAGCGGAGGACTTGATCGTTTCTAGGTTGAAGATTAAATGCATCAAGAGCACAATGAGCACAACGTCACGACAAGTTCTACTTCTCCTGCAGCAAGTGGCAATACATAACGTACGTGTGAAGGAGACAGCAATATACTTGAGCGCCGTAAGACCCAACAGAACCGTGAGAATGCGCACCCCAGCGAGCAGTACCATGTCCTTGAGTCCGTCGTCCAGCACCTTGCGGATGCCTCGCATGCACACCGTCCAGCCCACGAGGTAGAGCTCAGAGCCCAGGCCGCCCACGACCGACATGCCGAGCTGAGCGAGCGATAGCAGGTTGGAGTCCACGCGCAGTTTGGCCACCACGTAGCGGTTGGTCCACAGTGTCACGAGACTGATCACATACCAGGCTGGACGAAGACAAGTGAGACAACAGAACCACGGACAATACAACAATGGAAGCAACAGCACACACCGGCGATGCAGACGCCGACTTTGCTCTCAGTGCTATGCAGGGCGAAGGCGGCCTTCTTGTCGTGGAACTCCCCCATGGCTGCTACGTCAGTCCCTGACTCAGGACGGCGTGGTGCAAAGTGTTCCTGTACAACGCGACTGAACTTTACCAGCAGGCTTCACGGCGATATCCGATTGGATACCCCTATAACTTTTAACGATTGGTCGAAATTGTCAACAAAAATAGCACGACATGGCTACATTTAGCTTCAAGGTGTATTTATAAAATGCAAGCGCATGCTGTGTCAAGCATCCACCGCCAAGTTGGCTGGGATCTGACGAGCTCGCTGCGTTGCTGGTGCCATGGGGGCGACAAGCTCCAAGCCAGCGCCACACAGGATCGAGCCGGAGGCAACAGGGGTCGAGGTTTTCCAGGATTCCACGTCTGAAGCTCCACAAGAGAGCAATAGTCATATACGACATAAGGCAGTCGCTCCAGCTCAAGGTGCCGCGATACACGTTGTGCAATCAATTATGCAGGAGCCACCGCCTCAGACTAATCAGTCAGATACCGCGGCCGTGGACAACCAGGCAGCAGCGAAAGAGGATAAACAAAAGAAGAAACGACGAAGGAGCAAAAAGGAGAAGAACAAAATACCGCCACCGACGCTGGTACGGGCACAGACACAACTGAACGAGCTAAAGAATGTGAGGCCGCTATTGCAACAAAGCCCCCAAGCGAGACAGCAGCATTTTGAGCAAATCCAGGACGCGTATGCACTGGATGAAGAGGCGAAAAAGGCACCATCATCAGACAGTCGATCGCGATTCTTTAACTTCGAGAGCTGGAGAAAGTCACCACAGCTACCGTCAGGTAAAGGTGACTCGCTGACATCCGAACCACCAGCCTTAACGACACGCTCCCAGGTGAGTTCGCGTGGTAACATCGTACTGCTTTTCAATCGTGCTTATGCTTTTCGATGCCTTGAATATTAAACAGTCGAACGGAATACAGCGACCTTGTAGTCGGAATTCGACGTCAAATGACATAGAAGACTTTGAAGACAGTCGCGATCTGAGTGACGTCGAGTCACTACCTCTACCACCAGTATCGAGAACAACAGCAATAACAGCACCAACTATAACCGCGACGCCAAATTTCTTGTCCGCCTCTAACCAAGTAGAATATGGCCGGCCAGACATCCAGACAACTCCTGTCATCCGAGTCAAAACGAGCGACCGGCGGACTCCCGAGAGGACCAAGGATTCTTTAAGATCCCAGCGTTCGGACCTGCGCCTTGACGACGTGGACGAAGACCTCATGCAGCATATCCTAACGTATGATGATCATTGAGCGCGTAATGCCAAGTAACTTTTATATTTCGCGTGACTAATAACGCGGCGTGAGGGTCAACTATTACAGACGACCCTCTCGTCCTCAAAAGTGAGTCCCTCTAGATGAGGTGGTCGCCCGGACTTACATTGTACTTATTGTAAATGTAAGTACACACTTAAGATAAACCACCTCTATCCCCTCGTTACTGAATAGTGAGCCAAATATATCTATTCAGACGTGGTTAACTATGATATTAAATCAGTCTGTATATTCAGAGAGGAACAGAGTCCTCATACAAAGTCCCTATACAGTATGAGATAATACCATAGTTTCAGAGAGGCTTAATATCCTAATCAAATAAATTAAAAAAATAGTAATAAATACAATTGTTTTGTGCCACCAAGTTTACAAAATACTTAAATAACTAATAATATTGTGATCGGCACCCCGAATATGTATTCGGTTTGTAAATCGTTGGGGATTATGGCTTATTTAGACTTCAAATCCTTATTTCGCTTATCTGGTTACTATTTTAGACTCAGGTATCTTCGGGGATTAGCAAACAGAGCCGTATGCTTAATCTGACTCGGAGAATACCGATTTGTAAGTACATAGGCCGGAATGTCACTTTCGAACCCGACATTACGAGCTTATTCGGCTTTATAAATCTAGCGAACTAGCCGTGCGTCTAAGCCTCCAGCATGGCTAGGTAAATCGTAAGTGACCGCCAAGAACAATGAGGCATTTGGTAGTAATGAGATGCTCGATAAAAGGCTTAGAAGACATACAAGTCCGCAAATTGTGCCTATTTCTCTCGGTAGACGGAATGAGGCAGCATTAGCCTCTGTATCTAATTTAGGCGAGGCGGCTTATTCTAGCGCGATTGGCCACTCCCATCAATGAACAGAAATTGCGCCATAGTCGGCTCTATAAGTTTGTTTGCAGATGTGCAAATCCGATTAACATGTACGATAAGATAATAGAGAGTGGACATTCTAGCCGCATTTCACAATAATAAATAGAGGTCTTTAGCACTTTTGGTCGAATGTTCTGTTTTCGATCGAATGTTCGACCCACCCGGTAAGACCAGAAGATGACTTTAGCATGTAGACATATATTCGGACCAAGCCATATGCTAAAGAGTTAATGATAGTGTTGTAGAAGAAATGATGCGCGAACTTATTCGACAGAAGCCATTTGCAGCCAAGCGAGGAGCTACGCTCGAGGTGTGGGATAACATTGCAGCAGCTCTATCAACAGCATTGTAGCAAAAGGTGAAGGTCAAGCAGATTCGTGACCGTTTGAACCTACTGAACGCGCGGCTGAAAGCCAACGAGCAGGCTTCCTTCTTGGCAAGCGGTGTTTTGAAGAATCCCTCGATGCCGTCAACATCCAGAGTCACTACAGCGTTGTAGACGGCAAAGTACGCGAGTATGTAGAGCTGGAGCGACTTCATATCGAAACAAAAGCCGCTGAAAAGCTTTCCAAAGAAAAAAAGAGGAAGGCCTGGCCAAGTGTGCATCGGATATTGTTGCTGAAAGTCGCCGTCGTCGTATTGAGCGTGATGGAGGTGCGTCGGACAGCGATTTGAGCAATTCAAGGGATGCCGAGAGCACGGTCTCAGCCACGGAAAGCGCTGCGTCTCTCGGTTCGGCCAAATCTACCACTCAGCGCACACCTAAGCGATCGAACGCTCTCCTAACCGAGGTAAAACGACAGGAGAAACGCTATAAGGAACAAATGGAGCTTAAGGTGCGTGAGCTGGAGCAAGACCAGAAACAATTTGAGTAACGCCTTTCTTTCGAGTGAAAACTAGCCGAAGACATACTCAATTTCGAAGATCGTGTGCAGGCAAGTAACCGTGAGATGGTATTAGAATGCGCAAAGGTTTTCGGCGCTGCACTGTCTAAAACGTGACTAATTAGATAGCAGATCGAAGATATTCGCTGATATATGGTGGTGATAGCCCGAAGTAATCACTGGCGGTGTTCCCTCCTCTAATACACGTGATACAGTTGGTCATCAGCACACCAATCCTGTACATTTGTCCGACAGGCTGAGTACCTATCCGTAGACTTGATTTCACATCGAGCGCTCCCCAGTAATTTGCAATCTGAGCGTACGACCATTCGACGGAAACTCGAATTTTGCAGATATTCTACTGATCGCGGGTTAATTTTCCTATCGCTCCTTCGAAAGGGCTCAGCATGACATCGTCGCGCCCGTACGCACAGTCTCCAAATACACGGTAAGCACGAAAGCGAGAATCGCTTCTTATAATAGAAGCGAGCTTCGACTCACGATACATCTTTATGTCGTGGTTTCTTCCAGGATATGGACCAAAGAGATGCGAAATTAATCCATCAGGGGTGACGAGTGTTTGAAACTTCAAGGCGTGTTTCCTTTTGTTACCATTATATATGGACTGTTGACTTAAAAGCTTGCTCTGCTTTCGGTGTCGTCGTCGAGGAGTGGGCCTGCACACACCTCGCACAGTACCATCAATAAAGCACCATATATATGGGTATGGGCTTCCAGAATCAAAGACAGCTTGTGTATATTCTTCTAGTCTTGTGGACGCGATGTGATGGTTGAACATGAGAAGCGTCGAAAAATTATCATCGAGAACACCAATTAGGTGCATTTAAATGTTGGACAAACCACTAGCAGAGCGTCCGAAGAAGAATTCCATATCTTCCCATCGAACTGGTACAGGCAGCTTGTATAGCACGACGCAAAGTGCCTCAATGGCCGTAGCTCTAGTTCTCTCGCGAGTAACAACCTCAGGTATACCCATAAGTTGCACAAGTACGCACAACTCTGACTTGTCGAACCTGAACCGCTTCTTGCATGTCGAGTCCGACAGCGCATTAAAGTTAAACAAGGCGCGCACCCGAGGGTGCGGAGGTGGTTTTCCCGCAAACTCGGCCAATATCACAGCTTCTTCGAGGAATAGGCCGGCTTGTCGAGCTTTATACCATCTCTGTAGCAAGTAGGCGCTTTTGTAGTGACGGGGAACACTACGGGAAGCCGATCGGACATAGCTAGTCACGTAACTCGTGAGAAGAGACTTCTGTGAAAGTACATGGTGTGGCTGCATGTCGTCGATTGTGTTGGTGCTGAAGTGGGGGCGAGCGCGAGATGGATGTGGGGTGATTTAAAGACAAGTAGAAAATAAGCATACATAGAGTAGGTTTCGATCACGGTATGGAGACCGTAACTTTTAACATACATACCGTAAAAAGCTGCTGTTATTTCCGTCTTCATCTGAAGTTTCCAATCGAACATTCTGTTCACGGTAGGTTTGAGCAGATGTTCCATCCGAAATGAAGTACATTCCGGTTCTACTAAAGATCTCTAATGTCATTAATTAAAACGAAAGGCTTATTAATAATTATTAAAATAGTAATTAATATATGTTACTTCGAAGTATTAAGTTACTCTGTAAAGGATGTCTGTCCTTGTCCCCAGGTGTGGCAAAAAAAATATTGATAGTTTCTTTTGCCACCCATTTCTATTTTCACCAAATAGCAAACCAAACGCTTTCATACAACATCAGGGCTTTGGCGCGCGTGTTTGCCCGCAGTAACAATTTGTCCTGTGGGATCATGAAACTCCAATGACATAAGGTTCTTAGGGTGGAGGCATGTCATCGTTGTTGTACATGTATACGCTTCTGGTAGCTCATACATATATTGTATTGGGCCAACTCTGTGCCCACTACTTCGGCTTACACGTTAGCGCACGTGTACGAGGAAGCGTAGATTACTTAAATTTAGATTAACTATACTTTCGTCCGAAAGTATAGAGTTATTACAATAAGAAAAAAAGCCGTTTTGGGTTAAAATGAGAACTGTTATTTATGATTTATGTCTGGACTGGGTTTCCTCCTAAAACTGATATTCAATATGAAAGGTATTCTGTCATCCGATGGCTATCAGAACCCTGCTATTCTAATTCGTAGAAAGGAATGATTATCTACCAATAGGAAGCCTAAATGCATACAGACCAGTGGTCTGCAAAGTGTAACCATTGGTGTGTCTTACACCAATGTTCGAGAACCCTCCATGTAACCAAGTGGCTACGTGTAGCCACTTCTGTGTAACCCCGTTACATATTTGAACTGCCAGGAGCCCAGCAATCCCGTGTATCATAGTTTCGTAGTTACGCGTACCGCAAAAGAGATATAGTTGCGACTTCTCGTCCTTGGCAGTCTCGCCTTTGTCTGGCGCGTTGTTGGAGTTTCCTGCTTTGCCACTGCAGTTGGAGTTTCTTGCTCTTCCACTGCAACTCCAACTGCCCCTCCAGCTGCAGTGGAAGAGTAGGAAACACTAACTGCAGCGGAATAATATTCCGTGAGTGGAAAGGAAATTGCTGCATGTTAGATGACAAACAGATCGACGTCGAAAAGTGGATAACATCGCGAATCGACACCGCCGTGAAGAGAGCAATCGCAGAGGAAAATCCAAGTGTGCTTCGCAATGAGCAAAACGAAGAACGCGACACTGCTGTGAAACGAGCTATAATGGATCAGTTGCAAGTGTTTAGTCATGAGCAAAAAGCGATCTGTAGCCACTTGGAGGGATGCCCAAAAAACAATAGATGCTGCAATTATGGCAATACCTTTGAACCAATAATAAATTATTCGACATGAACATATAGGTAGCAGTTAGCGATTGGCCTGCTGGGAGCGACTTCAATAATCTATTGGGGGCAAGCTGCAGCCAACCACCCCCTGGCTAACCGAGGACGGATGACGCCTCAAAATATATCCCCTCATCGAAACGAACATCATCATTTCTCACACTTGCGAATCTACTACAAGCCCATCACCACCGCCGACCCCCAACACCACCGCCGACTCCCAAGATGTTCGCCGCTCCCTGTACGGCTACTCCCGCAACCTTCACCAACACCCAGGTGTCCAACCTTTACTTTCGGTCGTGTCGCGACCAGTATGACGAGGTCATCCTCAAGAACTATCGTAACAGATGCGGTACGGTCCGGAAGCGTGTCGCTGGCACGGGCTTCACCAACCGGATGCAACATATCAGGTGGGGGCATCCCACCTTTGCTGAGGAGATGTTGGCGGCCACGCCCGGTCAGACCGGGTCAATTGCCCACTACCCTCTGCCACACCGCTCAGAGTACGTTCTGATGGCTGGAGTTACTGGTCAAGTGCAACCTACCACTCTCATTCTGGGGGAGCAAGCTCACGCGACGGTACCCCCATGCATTTGAATTTTACTTTCACAACGACTAACGATTTATTCAATTATGTATTGCATTATCAAATACAGCAGCCTGAAGCCTAACTCTATATACACTCCAGCGTGTCATGGAGGCTGTGACGCGGGCTGTAGAGCGCGATTACTGCGGAGATGCCCGAGCGATTTGGCCTCATTTTGAGCGGTTGGAGTCATGACTCGGAGAACTTTATCGCAGTCTTCGCGTTGTATGCGGTGGATGGCGTAGTGCGATGTCCACTTCTGTGTGTTGCTCCGCTCGTTCACAATGAGACTTCTGATGTGACGGGCCTCCGCCACACACCCACCACCGCGGTATCGCGGTGGCCAATTAGCTCTTAGTTCAAGTTAATGGTTGTGACAGTATCGACACACGAGACCGTTTCGTCAATTCAATCAGAGTCTAATTTGGCCACTACGCCCCAGTCGCTAGTGTGAGCTAGTAGCTAGCCCGTTACATCGGACTTGTCTGCGGCAAGCCACCATACCTTTTTGGATACTATGTTAGCGCGCGACAATGGTAAGAGCTTGCAGCAGTGGTTGGAGACAACTTCTCCGTCAACCGCTGCCTCGCAGTCATATTGGGGGACCCGCTAGTCGGGTGTGCGAGCCACAGGCTCAACCGAGTTGTTTCCCGATGTTTGGGTGAGTGTGCGGAGGACCTCGACTCTGTTCAGGCGGTCATGGTTAAGCCGCGTTTGTTGCACCACTCTGCCAAACCCGGTACGTATTATGACTATTTTGGTAGATAATTATGATTGATCTGTGCTTTAACTGTAATTTGTTTTTTTTAATTGCTACAGGTTAAAAACCAATTTTCGACCAATAATCAGCCAGCACACGCATCCTTTGCTATGCTCAACCGTTACTTGAGCTACTCCTTTACATCGATACGGAGACGAAGAGCTAGCAGAGCTGTTGCCACACGCATCATCCAAGCGGTGGCTGCGCAACCTTCTCGGTGAGCTGAAGGATGTCGAGTCAGTGTCCAAGGCACGTCAGGGTTCCGACGTCAACCTCGTCGACGTTTGAGTATGGTTTGATGGCCTCATCGCCGCTATGTCATCGTCCGTTCACTATCTCGGTGAAAACACTAGATCATTTTTCTTGGTATGCATACTAACCTTTAAATATTTTTTGTATGCAGCACCACGCGCTGACATTGTTCACAGCCCCGATTTCGTGGCTGGCTGTGTCCGTGTGCTAAAGAGCCAAGCCAAGCGCCTGACCAGGGCAGAGAAGGTTGCTCCGGAGAACTTCTTGGTGGTCCCTCGCTCTCAAGATAGAGCAGAGGAGGAGGATTAGAAGGCGCGAGCACGTCCTTCGTAGAGCAGATGCAGAAGCGCCGCCTGCTGGAAGAGTATCAACCCTCGTACGAGATGATTGCGTCCATCTCACCCACTTCGAATATGGTCGAGAAATCTGTCAGTACCATCCGCGTGGCCCACGCACAGATATGAAAGCTTATCATGGAGGCAAGAAGAAGAACGCGAGTAGTTTCGGAGCAGGCAGCAACGGCCACCTTCGAAGCAAGTCAGTGCTTTCTGTAATGAGCTCACAGCTTCAGGTGAGCAAAGTCTCCTGTCTCACATTTGTTCCTGCTCCTAACTGTCGCATATAGGGAACAACTTTTTTCGTAGGACAATCCCACTTGGTGGGGAAATCTCCTGCACGCACTGCCTTTTCGGGATGAATAACCACACATGCACTCAGACAACACACACTCTCGACTACAACACCTGACCGAGGAGCCAGTACACTCTGATCTATAACTGGGCTAAAAGAAGTAGCCTTGGTGACCTCAGGCTAACCTGCGAAGTGAAGGAAGTGAACACCCAGCTGTCCAGCCAGCTAAAGCCTGAAATGCATCGAATCGAGAAGGAAAGTGAAGAAAAAGATGGAAGAACGCTACTTGCAAAGCTGTCAGAGTGAGAGCACAAAAACAATGATGTTGTCGCATGCGCCGATACCAAGATCAGATCGGCGCTCGGCCTCATCACGAAAAACATCCACCGCGAACCCGTCCAGCAGAAAGAGGTCCCCGCAAGAGGAGACCAAGGAAAATGTCATCGTAAAATGCATTTTTTTTTCGTAGCGCTAACACATTACATCAATACATGCGTTGCTTTTATTCAAAGTAAATGTGCTGTCGCATTACTTAAGCACACAATATTGTATCGAAGCTTCTCTAAAAAAGATAAGAATCTCAAAAAGAACCGGAGACTATTGTAGTCGCATATCCACCGATCTGCATATTGTAGTTGATGCGATTCTTTTTAGCACGAGTTGACTTTAGCTGTAACGGGGTTACATGGGCTGGTGGTTACACCAGGTGTGTGGGACACACAATGGGTACACAGTACCCGGATAGTTAACAAACTCTCAGTACATAGGCTGAAAGCCACATATTATGCATTTGATATGCTAGATAGTCAAATACATACATTTACACCGTAGGCGGCTCGGCCGCAGATAAGAACAAATAAAACACTTCAGATTAGAAGCAGAAAGAGTTGTTGCCTTGGGTTAAGGCTGTGCTTACTCTTGGGTCCTAGTTATTGGGTCATATTGAGTCTCCTTGTTAAGGAACTTAGTATTAGTGACTCTTTGAGTCGTACATCTTCCTCTGACGCTAAAGTTACGGCAGCCCCGCTGCACTTGGTAGCACTTGTAGTCAATCCTACACCTGACCGGTGAGGATGAAAACACCCGCGCCCCCCCCCCCCCCCCAGCAGGACAACACGCTTAACAAGCTCATGTCCCTGCTTGGCCCTGAGGGCATCTCTCATCTTGCGTCACAAGATCCAGATGCGGTCAACGCCTTACTGGAATCGCTTTCTCGCTATGAGAACGCGCTCTTGGAGCATGTCCAAGAGAGGATGAGCGCCGCAACGGCGGTGGTGACGCGCGAGGGGTCTACTAGACCGAAGCCGCTCCTTGTGAGCGTGAAAACCTTTGAAGGGAAGCGTGGGGAGAATCTCATTCTCTGGGCCCATGAGGTCGAGATGGCCATAGGGTCGGCCTTGCTCCAAAATGAGCACCAGCGCGTGGCACTTGCTATCTCCAAGCTTGGAAGACGAGCTCGCGAGTTGGCACTAACGTGCGGTACGTCCGTGGACGCTGCCTTCCCAACCTGGGCTCAGCTGAAACAGCAATTATCGAGCGTGTTTGCGCCACCTAACCAGGCGTATCGTATTCGGTCACGCCTCCTGGCTATCCGACAGGGAAGAAGGACTTATTGGACTACGTCCAAGAGTTGAGGACGGCGGCGGACCCCCTACCAGAAGCGGTCACACTGACCGTGTTCATGGAGGGGCTCCGCACGAGCGCGGCTCAAACGGTAGTATTCCGTGTGCACCCAACCTCTTTCGAGGAAGCGGTGAATGTGGCATTGAATGTCGAGCACAACTTCAGGTTGGCTAGACCTGGTTGGAGCGCTGGTAGCGCAAGCTTGGCGAGCGGTCCGGAACCGATGGACCTCAGCTACGCTGAAGATGAAGAAACAGAGCTTCTTGCTGTGAACCAGCACGCCGGCATCCGTCGATGCTACACGTGCGGGAGCACCCGTCATCTGCGGCGAGTTGCCCATAGCGCAACCAGCGCAAGGCTCCGCCGAGCCAAGCCTCAGGCTCGTCGCGAGGAAACAATGACTCCCAGTAGGCGTGGGGCGCCTACCGGGAAGACTGCGTTCTGTTGGGCCTCCGGGAGACAGAGGGCAACAGGGCCCATCCCCGAAGAGAGCTGGACTCTCTTATGAAAAGAGTGTGTTCAAGCCGGGCTTGCTGGCCTCGGGTAATTACGCCCGTCGCTCTACCTGAAAGGGGGTTAGCAGTATGCTGAGGTACTGCAAGTGCAAACGAGAGACACTATTTCAGTCCGTCTAGCGACGGGGACACTTGTTACTGTGTCAAAAGTCTCGGTGGGCCTTGGTGTGAAGTTCTTGGACTTCGATAGCGTGGAACGCTATTTGGGCTTACACCTGGATTCGTGATATGATCTCATCCTGGCATGGCTTGGCTGGAACGCCATGAACCATGGATCGACTGGACGTCGAAAACGATAGGTGCCACGCACTTCGCTCCTAGTGGGGCTTTGGTGAGTCATGAACCCACCTCTGCTAGGAAGCAGAAGCGCTTTTGGCGCGGGCACGACGTTGAATCGGCCATGGTGCTGGACATTAAGATGTCCGAGTTGGTGAGCAACGATGTTGCTGTTGTCCAGGAGCGAGGCTCACAGGACGTACCTGAAGCGGCACGTTATCCGCAGAGTGGTGCAGGTCTGGTCAGTGGCCCACTGCTGTGTCCTGATGAGGACGAATGCGGAGTGGCGCGTAATCCGCTGAGCAGTACGGATCTGGTCAATGACCTGCCGCTAAGAGCTCCAGAGAGCAGACGTGGGGCGGCACGTAATCCGCCGAGCGGTGTGAGTCGGGTCAATGACTCGCTGCGTGGCCCGAGGGGGCACGGTTGACCGTAGGTCGAGGCATCATGGGCGTCGCCGGCGAGATGCAGGTGGAGTGACATCGATGCCACTGCGAGAAGGTCATGGACCGCATGGCTCTGAGTTGCGTGTCTCGCGAGACACGGACTCCTCGCTGATGACTGACGGTGTTGTGGCACCTGGGCGCGGCGACGGTGATGTCACCACGCCGACCTCATCCGGCCGGTCTCGGCCGCGGAGGAGGAGGGGGGTGAGACGAAGGGCGTCTGTGACGTCTAAGACGTCGGACGAGGTGTCCAACGTGTCGAGCAGTGAAGCTCCACGTGACTGCAGTGAGCAGTTGTAAACAGTTGTCAACGGAGTGACGGGGGAGGTCGATGGTGACATCAGCCTGGACTCTCTCCCCACTGTGAATGCACTGTTAGAGCTGGACGAGATGTCCTTCGCCGATCTTGGCGACTTCTTGAATGTGGGCGACTTAGCCGAAGTGGTCGTGATACGATCTGAAGAGGAGTTGGACTCCTCGCCTGTCGTGGACGAAGCGATCCTGGAGGACACCAAGAAAGCGGTGAGTGCGAGAAGTAGATTGGCGATCCTTAAAGATCCTTCGGATCCGTTTTATCCTGTGCTCCAGGAGTATACGGACGTTGTGTCCAAGAACCCGCCGATGGGTTTGCCTCCGGATCGAGGCATGCGTCATGAGATTGACCTGGTTTCGGGAACCAAAAATAGTGTCACTCGACAGTGGCCCTTGCAGAAGGAACAGTGTGACGTCATAGACGCGTTCTTCCGTGCGAAGCACGAGGAAGGGCTGGTGCGTGAGAGCAATTCTCCGCACTCTACGCCCACTTTCTGTGTCAGAAAGCCGAATGGCAAGCCGCGCATTGTGCATGCTTTCAATAAGCTGAATGCTGCTACCATTCCGGCGCAGACGCCGATTCCTCGCAAGGATGTTCTACAGAACAACATGGTAGGCTGTACGCTGTACAGTGCACTCGACTTAGTCGATGGTTACCACCAACTGCTCATGAGAGCGTGTGATGTACCGCTTACAGCGGTGAGCACTCCGAGCGGTATGCTCTGGGAGTGGCTGGTGATGCCCCAGGGGCTGTTGAACGCACCATCAACGCTCAATCTTCTTGTGACGCAGTTGTTCAGGCCCCATCGGGTCGTACTTTGACGATATTTTCGTCCATAGTCGTACAGGGCACGGAAAGTCCGACGTGGAGAACCACGTGGAACACTTACGAGCGGTGCTCGAGTGCATGCGCACCAATAAGTTGTATGCCAACTTGGACAAGTGCGTCTTTGGCGCGGAGGAAATCCCTTTCCTCCGTTGCTTCATTGGGAAGCGAGACCTACGGGCAGATCCTGCCAAGGTCAAGGCCACTGTGGAGTGGCCGATTCCCAAGAACCAAAAGGACTTACGCAAGTGGCTAGACTTAGCCAATTACTTGCACAAGTGCATCGCAAACTACGCGGAAATGGCTCGGCCATTGTCGAATTTCCTTAAGAAGGACGCACCTTGGTGCTGGGAAGTCGAACACGACGAAGCCTTTCAGGCCGTTAAGGAGATCCCTCTCCGAGCGCCGATACTTGCGATACCGGACCCGGATCGTCTGTTCAGCGTCGTCTGTGACGTCTCCGATTTCGCAATCGGTTGTGCTTTACTACAAGCAGACGCCGACGGGCGTGAACGCGTTATCGCGTTTGATTCTCGCCAGCTCAAGGCTGCAGAAAAGAACTACCCAATTCACGACAAAGAGCTACTTGCTATGAAGTACGATCTTGTCAAATTCAGGGTACACCTGCTAGGCTCTAAGCCTTTCGTGATCTACACTGATCATGCGTCGCTACGCACTGCGACGCCGTCGCCACATCTCTCTCAGAGAATGGCAAGATGGCTTTCATTCTTTGCCAAATACAACTTCGAGGTGAAGTACAAGCCGGGGCGGCTTAATGTAGTGGCCGACGCGCTGTCGCGCAGGCCGGACTACGAGCTAGTCCATGTCACAACGCTGACGTCGTCGGTGCCCGACTTGATACGCGCTGCGTACGCACACGACGACATGTATGTAGCTTTGCAACGTGCTCTTGGGAGCGAGGAGTTTAAGAACTCGGACAAAGAATTGTCAAGGCGCTTGCGCGCGAGCCTACATCGATACACGCTTGATGGTGGGCTGCGGTACTACAGCACCGACCCTGAGGACGCGCCTCGTGTGGTCGTTCCTCATAATGAGGATCTCAAGTATCGAATCCTCTATGAGGTCCATGATACGTCTGTCGGTGGACACTTAGGTCGTGAGAAGACCTATGGCTCCGTGAGCACGATGTACTGGTGGCCGAAGCTGTACAAATTGGTTGGCACATACGTGCGCACGTGTGAGATGTGTCAACGGACGAAGTCCTCGCCGCATGCGGCAGCGCCATTGGCGAGTTTGCCAGTCCCTACGGGATGTTGGCAGTCTCTTAGTATGGACTTTGTGTTTGGCCTTCCGAAGGATAAGGCGGGCAACACAGGCATCGTGGACTTTGTCGACCGATTGAGCAAGTTAGCTCACTTAGCGGCAGTGCCGGACACCATTGATGCTGAAGGTACAGCTTCGCTGTTTTTAGACCGTGTCTTTCGCCAACATGGCTTGCCTTAGGCAATTGTCTCGGATCGAGACCCGCGCTTCACCGCGAAGTTTTGGAAGTCCCTCTTCCAGGTGCTTGGCAACCGTTTGGACATGTCCACAGCGGATCATCCGCAGACCGATGGTCAACCTAAACGCGTGAATTGCGTTGTGGAGGACATCCTCCGAAGCGTGTTCTGAGGCGCCTAGACGCTGGAGCGAGATGCTTCCACTCGTTGAGTTCGCATTGGACAATGCAGTGCATGCTTCGACAGGCTTTATTCCGTTCTATGTGAACGGGTTAGCGACCCCTCGCGTCCCGCTGACGCCGCCACGTCGTGGCTTTGAACTTAGTGGGTGAGGAATAGCCGATCAGCTGGCTGATATCAGTCCTGTTGCGGTACCCAAGCAAGTCGACGACTTTGTCTCTTTGAGACTAAGCGTCTTGCGCCAAGTGCGCGACGCTATGGCTGAGAGCCAAGACCTTCAGAAGGAATATGCAGATGCCCAAAGCAAAGGCAATATGGAAAGGTTAGAGGTCGGGGACCTAGTTTTATTAAACGCTAAAAACCTACCTACATATGCAGTGTCTGCAGTCTTCAAGACGAAACTGAGACCTAGGTTCATTGGACCATTCCAGGTCGTGGCCAAAGAAGGACCTGGCGTGTAAGCTCAATATTCCAAAGAAGATACGCACGCATCCCATGTTCTACGTGGGCTTACTCAAGTCATCCCACGACCCTGCTCAGCTGAGCGTGGAGGCGCTGGCGCCGGGTCGACAGGTGGCGGCTGGACGACAGCGAGTGGTGGAGCCACAGGACGCGGAGCGTACGGCTGAAGACGCAGCAACAGATCGAGCTGACATCGCAACTGAACAACCTGACGCTCTAGGTCGACGACCCGGTTCTGGAGAGCACTCGGTGTCTCGAACCAGTCCACCTGAAGATGCGTCTCCTCAAGAGCATTCGACAAGCGAGCGTGGGAGTCGTTCGTGTCGTGAACGAAGGAGCTCAATGAACGGACACGCTGATCCAGCACAATCACATCGCGGTGACTCTTACCGCGAGGGTTCAGGCGCGGCTCGTCCTCCCCCGGTTCTGCTCGACGAGTATGGTGAGCTCCACTATCACGTGGAACGCCGTGTGGCGCGGCGTCATCGCCAGGGTCGTACCCAATATTTTGTAAAGTGGCGAGGTTTCCCTCAATCACAGAACTCATGGGAGTTCGAGGTACCCCTCCGTGAGGACTGCCCTGACGTCATTGACGCTTTTGACCTGGTCCATCCGTTGCCAACGCGTCATCAGGGCTTGCGACGGCGTCGCCAGGCGCTTCCCGCCAGTAGTGCGGGGCGACGACAGGTCGGCAGCTGACCTCAAGCTCTGACCAGTGGCTGGGACAGCCGGCTCATGAACATGAGCAGCGGTGCTTGCAGCAGGAGCAGGAGGCAGAGACAGGGGAGTCTCGTTGTGCTGGGTACGCGGTCCCGAAGAAAGCAGACGCTTCGTGTTTTTCTGGACAAGGTCCAAGCGCAAGCGTCCCGACCGACGAGTTGTTTCGGAGAAACTTGCTCAGAGGGCATCAATGAGTATCCAAGTTTAGAATTGCGTTGTAACAGCGAAGGTGGTGTATCCCGGACGGGTTCGAACCACCGACCTTTTGCTTCCTAAGCCAAGGCTCTACCATTGAGCTATAAGGGCGATGCCCGTAAGCTTGGCTGCGTCCGGAGCCTTGCTCATGGTATGTGGGCTGTGCCCGGGTGGGATTGAACCACCTATCGCTTTCAAAGCGAGTGCTCTACCACTGACCTATACGGGTAGAGCCTTGCTCCCAGCAGCTTTGCTACTCGTGGGGTGAGAGTCGCGATAGCGAAGGTGCTCACGGTGGTAGCTCGATCACGGAGAGCGTGGGGGCAGCGTTTGGCGCACGCTCCTCGATGGTGCTTGGGTCTGAGACCGCATACGTGCTTGCTGCACCGTGTGGCGGTACGTTGTCACGGGGTGGTAGCTGGGTTTGGTCTTTCGACCGTCGCAGGAGCGTGTGGCCTTGGGTTAAGGCAACCTAAGCATCGAGGATGCACAGTCGACAACGGACTCGTAGAGCCGAAGTTCTGCACAGCTGTGTCGTGAGGCGCAGTGACCTCCGACGTCTTGGAAAGACAGACCTCGCTGAGGAAGTTTCGTGGACTGGTGAGTCCACATCCTAGTGGGGGGGGGGGGGGGGAGTGTAACGAGGTTACACGGGCTGGTGGTTACACCAGGTGTGTGGGACACACAATGGGTACACAGTACCCGGATAGTTAACAAACTCTCAGTACATAGGCTGAAAGCCACATATTATGCATTTGATATGCTAGATAGTCAAATACATACATTTACACCGTAGGCGGCTCGGCCGCAGATAAGAACAAATAAAACACTTCAGATTAGAAGCAGAAAGAGTTGTTGCCTTGGGTTAAGGCTGTGCTTACTCTTGGGTCCTAGTTATTGGACCATATTGAGTCTCCTTGTTAAGGAACTTAGTATTAGTGACTCTTTGAGTCGTACATCTTCCTCTGACGCTAAAGTTACGGCAGCCCCGCTGCATTAACTCTGGTTGCATGCTGCATGGCAATGTGAACCAAAAGTGTTCCGGAACAAAGTGCGTGCTAAAATAGTTTGTTGGATACGAGTGCCTCTTATCTTATGGTATAACTGAGTAACAACAGCTTAGACTTCGCTCTCGTTTGTGGACAGCATTAGCGCAAGCAAAACTATCTCGGACCCAGAACTGAGTTTGACGCCAAAGTGGTCGCTGCTTTTGGTTAAGCTCGACCCCGATGATTGTGACATTACTAGCTCAAGTCGCCTTTCACACCAAATATCCTACTAAAATCGCGTTTCTCTTTTAGTGTTAAAAATACCTGATATACTCGAGGCTACAATCATTTCGATATGGTGTGTATCGGCTCTGTTACCGAAAGACCCGCTTTGATCCTGATGTAACGGGGCGACGGCGTATCCGAGATAAAGCGAGTTGAAGTGCGACGTCTAAGAGTGGATGCGCAACGGCAGGCAGTGCTAGACGGAGGATACCATGTTGGAGATCGACACCCGCTGCCTGGAATGATGAACAGTCGTGTCGTGGGCTGCATCGAGCAGCTCAGCCGCGATCTTTGAACGAAAGGACGGAGCGAGCGACCGGAACCCGCCGTGGCGAAATGCGGCCGTGGACTCAAGGAGAGATGATGTGTGACAGTGCAAAGCGGGCGCTGGGTCGAGTAAGTGTGAGTACGAGGCAAGGTGACGTGAAGATCAGCGGAAGGCAGTGCTACGAGGGCGACTCAGAAATCCAGTGGCTGTCGCCGAGCTGCCTAAGGAGTCGCTCAGTTGAGATTCTGCACCGTCAAACACAGATCGGTTGGAATCTGGCACAGAGTTCAAGCAAGACGACGAGGGCTTGCGTTGTAGGCACCTAGAGGTTGCTACACGTGGTCCACGAGAGTGAACGAGGAGAACGAGGGGTATGGGTCAACCGGTGGCTGGGAATCTAGTTGCGAGGCGATCGAGTGGCGGAACGAGGAACGTCGTGATGCGGTGGCAGTGACTGACGGGGAATCCGGTCGCGAGTCTACCGAGAGGGACGACGAAGAGTGCAGGCTATTTTGGAGCGTGGTCCTCGATCGTTGAGGAATCGGGTTGGATGGACAGTGACGCGAAGTGCAGCGACAAGTTTGTAGCGACGCAGTGGCGTCGAGTCCTGACATAAGCGGTTGTTGTTGAGTTGAGAACGAGAAAGTCTTCACCGACGGTCGCGTAGGAGAACAACGAGGTTGAGATTGAGATAAATAAATAGGGGCACGAGGTCCCAGCGACTGAACAAGCGGTCTATAATTGTGTTGGATTGCTAGTCAACAACTAGAAACGAACGCGCGTGGCGAACGCTGAGCTATACATCCACCGGCTAGCAGGCGACCCGAGACTTGTCACAATGATGTTGCATGTTTGGCGCTGCGGCAGCTAACCTTGCATGTCGACGCCTTCGGGACTGTAGTTCGGCTAGCAATGAATAATAAGTTACTTTTTCTTGCTCATCGCCTTCACAATGTATTACTCGATGTACAATTTGAATGGTTGTTCTAGCCAAGTCAGATCGGAATACTTTTGTTGCTGAGTGCCATGAAATCAGCCATGTTTTGCATCAGAATTACAGTCAACAGTTGTTAAACTTTTTGTGAAATGAATCCTATCCTGATATTGCAAAAAGGTGTTTAAAAATATAACAAAAAGTCAAAATTATGTTTTAAAAAAACAGAAAATTGTTTTTTCCTCGGTATCATTCGCACAACACAGGATCAGGGGGAAAAACTCGAAGAAGCTCGAGCCATGGCGCAGTGGAGACGCTTCGCCTTCTTTGACAAAGAAGTTCTCAAGGATGCGAATGGCCCATGGATGAAGGTGCGTCTCCTCTCTATCGAAGACCTCAACTACCGCCCCCTAACTCCCTCTCTAACGCTGGCAATCTTCTCTTAACCGCAGGGCGTGGACATCACGAGTATGAGTGCCAACCGAGGCCTCATCTGCGTGGGAGACGCCGACGGCTTCGTGCACTTGGCCAACCGCTCGCTGGAGGCGCGTAAGTTCCAGGCGCACGAGCTCTTCGTGTCGCATGTCGTTATGGTGCGTCATTTGTTGCATCAAGAGCTTTAATACTTGTTTTTATGGCTGAAACCCAATGAATTCCATTGTCAATAGATGAAACGCAGCAACGTACTGGTGACGATCGGTGACGGCATCGATCCGCGGCCAGAGGAGCTGCGGGAACAGTCCAAGGCCATTGCTGAAGCTGGGCGAGCACCCAACGCCGAAGAAGTACGTGCACTTAATTGCTAAAATATCTCTAAAGAGGAGCTAATGGGAGTTTACTATAATACTGCAGATATACACGTCCAAGCCGACGGGGAAAAGCACTGCGGTGGTGCGCTTCTGGCGCACAGACCAGCAGGACAGAGAAGGCAAGCCCAAGTTACTGCAACAGATCCCTATTTTCGCCAAGAAATACCCCGAGGAGGCGGTCACGGCGTTCGCAGTGAACGACGACTTGAGTCAGTTTGCGGTGGGACTGAAGAACGGCGCCGTGATCCTGTTCCGCAGCGACTTGAAGCGACGTACCGACCGTCCGCCTCAACTACTGCAGCCTGCAGGCCAGTACCCAGTCACGGGACTGTCATTCACCAGTAAACCGGTCACGGCGACTGTATCGCACGTGTTTTTGTATGCGTCCACTCGACGAGGACTCACGTGCTACCACTGCTCGCACGACGACCCTGCTTTGGTGAAGAGTGCTGGTGGAGCTGCTGCCCTCCCGCCTCGCACGACGGTCCTTGACGAACGTGGCGTGGATATGAACTGCTCGTGCGTGAACGAGGAAGGAGAGATCGCTGTGGGCCAGACAGATGCCGTCTACTTTTACACAACCGAAGACCGCTCCGTGTGCTTCGGCTTTGAAGGTGAGAAGAAGTTCCTGTGCTTCTTCAAGCACTACCTGTTAGTAGCACACGTGGACCCACGTGGACGACACCAGGTGAACGTGTACGACCTGCAGAACAAGTTCATCGCGTTCAACTGGACTTTAACCAGCACAAACCCCAAGGGGCCAATGCGTAAGCCACCGCTCGCATCGAACGCCAAAGCACCCGGTGCACGTTTCGGACTGGACGAGATGGAAGAAGTTCGTCACGTGGTCTGCGAGTTCGGCGCTATCTTCGTGGTGTCTTCAATGGGCCACGTGTACCGCTTGAGCGAGAAGGATACGACGTCCAAGTTGGAGATTCTATTCCGCAAGAACCTGTACTCGATTGCTATTTCGCTGGCCTTCAGCTCCAACTACGATGTCAACAGCATCATCGATATCTTCCGCATGTACGGAGATCACTTGTACCAGAAGGGAGACTACGACGGATCGCTCCGTCAGTATGTGCGTACTATTGGTCATGTTGAGCCATCGTACGTGATTCGTCGCTTCCTGGACGCGCAGCGTATCCACAATCTCACAGCTTACCTCGAAGCTCTTCACGAGAAGGCGTTTGCCAATGCCGAGCACACGACGCTACTGCTCAACTGTTACACGAAGCTCAAGGATGTCAAGAAGCTGGATAAATTCATTCAACTAGACGAGGTGATCGATGCCAAGAAAACGAAAAGCGACAGCGATTCGGGCGATTTAACGCCCAGGAACGGAGGCGCGGCAGCCAACCTGAACTTCGACGTGGAGACTGCAATCAGTGTGCTATGGGAGAATTATCCGCAGCACGCGTTGACTTTGGCGAAGAAACATGAAGAGCACAGCTGGTACTTGAAGATTCAGCTGGATCACATCAGCTACGTTGATTCAGAGGACTCTGCGGCGTTGTCAGAGAGCGAGAAAGAACGCGTGGCTGATGCTCTGGAGTACATTGAGCACCTCAGCTTCTCGGAAGCCGACTCAAACTTACGAAAGTATGGACGTACCCTGGTTACGCACATGCCAGCCCCCACGACGGAGCTGCTGAAGCGTCTGTGTACCGGAAAGTTCGTCCCGGGTAACGCGTCGTTGAAATCGGACCCGGGCGATTTCCTGCATCTGTTTGTGTCGCATCGTGCCCAACTCAAGGAATTCCTGCAGTATATTGTTGAAGTTGAGACGGTGAGCAACACGTCGATCGGTAACACGTTACTGGAGATGGTCCTCAGTGACGACGACGAGGGAGAAAACGGTACTCGCTCGGTTGAGGAGAAGGAAGAAGCCGTGCTGCGTATTCTGGACAACCCTCGTGTTAAGTACGACGAGGACCATGCGCTGATTCACTTGCAGATGCACGGCATGAAGAAAGGCAAGCGCTATCTGTACAACAAGCTGCACATGTACCACATGTTAGTGCAGTTCCACATTGAGGAGAACGACGATCAGAGTATCCTAGAAGAGGTACGTAAGCATGGAGAGAAGGACCCGAATCTCTGGTCTTTGGCCTTGAAATACTTTGCAGAGCGAGGACCGTTGCCCAAGGGAGCTACCGGTGGAGAGGAGTGGAAGGAGTTAAAGCAGTTGCTTGCTCTAATCGACACGAACCCAGCGATCCCTCCGCTTCAAGTGGTACAAGTGTTGAGCCAGTCGAGGGAGTTGCCGGTGTCGGTGATTAAACAGTATGTGGTGAACCAGCTGGCTAGTGACGAGAAGAAGATCGAAGAAGACGAGGAGAAGATCAAGGCGTTCAAGGGCGATACGAAGCAGATGAAGGAGGAGATCGCGCAGCTCAGTAGTCGCGCTGTGGTCTTCCAGGCTACAAAGTGCGACCTGTGCAACCACGACTTGGATCTGCCGGCCGTACACTTCATGTGTCAACACAGTTTCCACCTCAACTGCATCTCGGAGACGGACCGGGAGTGTATCACGTGCTCAATGGACCATCGCCACATTCTGGGCCTCAAGACACAGCTCGAGCAAAAAGCTGGCAACCACGAACAGTTTTACAACCAACTGGAAACCGCTGCGGACGGCTTCCACACCATCGCAGAATACTTTGGCAAGGGAATCTTCAAGAGCAACGAGGTCGTGCTGGACGAGGGCTCCTTCGAGACGCGCTTTAGTGCCGAATTCTAGCTTCATAAACCCCACGTCCTGTTTTGGCGTTTGTTATTCCCCCTCATCTATCACGTCAAGTCGATTATATCTGTTGTGTCTTCCCTTTTGCGCTTTCTGCCTGGTCTGCTTGGAGTATCGTCACGCTTTTCCTCATCGTCGTCATCTACCAGATCGACAATGGCTGGTACATTGCGGTTAGAAACCCGACGCGCAGTAGCATCGTTTTCCTCGAGAACAACAATTTCACTAGCACTTGAGCTTGATGCTTGCTGCCGACTGTCTCCATCGCTACCGGTAGTCGAACCCTCGTCTTCATCACTGCTGTCAATTCCTAGCACTTCATGCGACGCTCCTGTATGAAGCACATTTTGGCAGTGTTCGTAGTCTCTCCGCCGCCTCTCGGCCGCCTCCAACATCTTTCTTCGAAGTGCCTCAGGATCAAGAACCTCATTGGACGCTCCACTCGACGTTGACCCAAGTCGCCGACTTGTCTGTCCTCCAAGCAGCGAATTATACTGCTCTCTCCGTTTCGCAGCCAGCACCGCCGCGACGCGAATCGGGACGCTGATATTGTTCCCACCAAGTCTCTGGCCTGCTCCTGCGTCAGCGAACCTGATGTCTTCTTCGCCCACTAGGCCACGCACCATGAGCGCCTCCATCTCCTGCTTGAGCTCCTCCAGGTATTGATAGAAGGCCTCGTTGTGCGGCCCGTGCACCATATGTGTGAGCTCATGCAGCAACGTTTCCAGTAGCGCCTCATAGGGATAAAACGACTCGGGCGTTCGCTTCGGTCTCACTGTGCAGGGCAGCAATTAGATCACTTTAGATAAACTCCGTAGTTATGGCAACAGAGTGAGCGACCTACGACGGACGTAGATTTTGGCGCCGCGGTTCACGTTCATGCCCAGCAGAGCGCCATCCTTGGGGAAAAACTCGCGCAGTCGCCGTACACGGAAGCGTCTGCGCGTCAAGATCGGCAACACGGCCGCGGCCAGACGCTCCAGGAGCTGCTGGGCCTGTGCACGCTGCGGCTGCCGCACCAGCGCCTTGATCTCGGCAATGCCGAACGACGTCGTCATTGCTGATTGGCTAAATGTAATCGTTTCGAATTTCAGTGGTCGTCATCCGTTTCAAGTTGAAGTGGGACGTTGTGGCATGTGCTATGTGGTGAGTCAAATGCACCATCGGCCTCGTATCGTTTTAAACAGCATTCCAGATCTCGGCGCCATCTATGCTGCACCATTGGTCCCTGTGAATCATGACATGCCTCCCAGACACGCGCGGCATCCACTACTGTAGAGAAAAGCGCCCCCCGTACGACTGGACCTGCAAGCTCTGCACGGTTTGAGTCTCCAAGCGAGCCGTTGTTCTTTTTTAAAATAATGTCACGACTCACTCTGGTTTGGGCGCAGAGACGATAAAGGGAGTTGAAGCTGCCCCGAAGATAAACTAGCAGTTTTCTTATCTAGAACTTACTGCGTGTAGCTGGGAGCTCGCTTGAAGCGAAATTCCCGATACGACATGTACATGTCGCCGCCAAACTTGCGGCAGGGCACGCGGCAGGCGGCCAGGCGTGCAGCCACGTTGAAGGTGAAACGGCGCGGATCCTCAACCGCCGCAGTGGAGACCTGTGACGCGCGCAACGCTCAACAAGTTGTTAGGACCGATTCCAGCCAATCGCGGGTCTCCATTTATTAGGCCGGACCAGTGACAAGTCAGCGTCAGCCAATCAGTCTCAGCTTCAAGAATCGACTTACACGGGGTATTCGATATTTACGTATTTTAAAACAGGAATATAAGAAAGTAAGAGTAGTGACGTGCACGAAAGATGCTATTTCACAGGTGATGTCTAAGGCGGTATTCTCGTTGCCTCGTCGACGATTGGTTTCTGCATGGCACGCAGCATGCAGCATCGAATGGCTCAGTTCCCAAATTGCGTTGTCGGCAGCAAGTGAATTGAAGTCAAGGCCTTTTCTTACCAACACTCTACAACAAGCCATGCTCGACCAGCTAAAACACGTGATGTCTCGCCCGCTGACCGGCAACGCACCCGCTGAGAAGAACTTCAGCATGTCGCCGCAATCCAAGCTGGAGAAGGCGGACCCGTCCACGGCCTTCCAGCGCTCCGGATGGGCGTACATCTAGGCAGCCACGCCGCTCAAGAAAGCGAACGGACGTCCGCCCCTGACGGAGCAGCTGTGGATACCTGCATGGAGAGGAGGTCCTCGAGAGCGCGTGCGTCTTCTTGCCGAACCATGAATGGGTTTGCGTCAGAGATCAAGCAACGGCTTCCGTCCTGTTTCGATATTTATGTGGACAGCAGAAACATTAACACTAGTGTACCATTTAAGAAAATGGGACCTCACCAGAGGCTCCTTCAAAATAATACATGTCACTTATGTCTTTTCACTTCCCTGTTCGTCTTTTTTGCGTTACTTTTTCGATCTTGTTGCGTTGCCTGCAACTTCAGCGGTGCTGTAAAGCTAAAATGGCTACCGTAAATGTGTGAAACACCTTCGAGAGACTCTTGGCCATCCTTTTAGATTCGTCATCAATATGGTTCGAGTGAAGATCCGCGTGTTCACGTTCCCGTCCGACCCGAGGAAGCAGAACTCGTATATCGTCGGTACCATTGAGGTGCGGCCTGGTGGATCTGTTGCTTCACGGAGTGCATGGTGTTTGACCAGGATTCTTCGGTTGTGACTCTGTAGGGAGGACTGCTTCCTGTTGTAGGCACGCTCAACCTGGATGACAAGGAGGTTACCACGGCTACGTTCACTCAACTGCGAGTTCGCATTGAGCTGCTGCAGGTCAAGGACGTGATCCGACGCAGCGCCACGTTCCAGGAAGTACTTGCACTGATCGCAACATCTCCGAATCCTCATAACTGGCCGCCCAACGCTATGCAGACGTACTGGTTCGGCCACTTCACCGACGAGAGCGAAAGCATTCCGCACGTCATTGCGGTGGGTCTCCAATGATGATCACTGCAAGGATCGTTTGTCTAATGCTTGCTCTTACACTTAGGCCGCTGACGAGGACTGCCCCATCAGCCAGTTCTTGAACATGACAACATCCAAGCAAACGGGCGACTTGATCCTCGTTCCGCAGACGCAGCTTGGCCCTGTATGTGAACAGTGCTGCGAAGGTTGCGCACTCTGCCCGCCCATTCAAAGCAGTAACAAGCAGTAAACCCAAATGTGACAAACAATTCAACGCCATGTTCTGTGTCAATGAAGCTGTTTAGCTGCTCACTCCTTGTTGCCATCACTGACGACCTTTGCGCTCATACCTCCATGCACGGACGGCGGCTGAATCGCGTCGCGCCCCACCTCGACGCTCCAGTTGGGCAGCGATGGATGAAGACTCGCATACATGGACAGCTCTGTGATGCCTGCGCGCACCGACGCGAGTTCCTCTCGGATCTTCTGCGCATCAGTGAGGTTCTTGTTGGCGTGGAATTCCATCTTAATGTCGCGGATGATCGACTCGCGCTTGACGCTCGGGTAGCGCTGCGCCAGCTTGAGGATACGCCGGTACATGCGCAGCACCTCCTTGGTCTCCGCCATGGTCTTGATTTGTGTGTCGAACACCACGAAACGCGAAAATTGAAGCTTTCCCATTGGCGGAAATCGCGTGGATCGAATCTCGCTCGTCACTTCATAAGTATTCGGTATCGAGCGACATCTTCGCCCGCCGCCGTCTCGCTTGCTGGCCAGCTCCAGCCCCTCGCTCCGCTTCTCGTCCTTCGCTTCGTCTTCTCCATTGTCTCCTGCACGTGTATCTATTGTACATACCTCCATATCTATTTAATTCGCCACCCTACTACCCGCAACCATGAGGTGCGTTTTGGTTTTTCTAACGGGATCCGCAGATAATGAACAAGATCGCTGACGCCTGTTACGTGCGTTAAACAGCAGTCGCAACAGCAGCAATGGCGGATCCGGCCGTCGTGGTCCCCGTCGAGAGCAGGTGCGATGAAATGTAGCGGATCATGCAGCGCTGACTGACTAATTCATGGGTGCATTTGTTGTCTCTGCAGAAGAAGAACATGGACTACGAGTCACGAGTCACCCGCAACGGGGTATCCGCCAACCATTTGCTCAACTTCTCCATGCCCGAGCGTGAGCGGAACGTGTACCATCACCAGAAGAAGAAGAGAAGCTCGGCGCCGCGCACTCAGAGCGAGTACCTCCATGCCAAGTGCGTTTATGGCCGATAAATGTGTATACAGTTGTTGCTGGGTATGATTGGCGGACTGATTATGTGTGGTTGTGTGTATTCAGCTACCGCTTCGTGATAGCTCCACTTGACCATGATACCATCGTGCCGACTTGGGATCTTGAAGCTCTCACCGAATGTAAGCAGACGCAGCAACACTATGCATTGCAATTGAATCTGTTGTCTAACGTGGCCGTGAATAATGACTTGTAGGGTCATCGGTCGAGCAGGTTCTGCTGTGGTATGACGTAGAAAGCCCCCAGACTTGTCCGATCTGCATGGACACGTTCCGTGCACCGAAAATTACCAAGTGTGGCCACATTTTCTGGTGCGTCTATAACCTGCTAAGTAGGAATGATCGCAAGTTGTAGTTTACTAACTATTGATGTGCTTGTAGCTGGCCCTGTATTCTACGGTATTTGTCGATGACGGACAAGTACTGGCGTCGCTGTCCCATGTGTTTTGAATCTGTTCAAAAGGGACACCTGCGCAGCGTGCAGCTCTATCAGCTGCAAATCCCCCCTCACGTGGGTTCTGCCGTTGCTTTCCAGTTCTTGGAACGTCCGAAGGCTAGCATGTTCCCGCAGCTTCGTGTACTCCCGACTGCAGAAGCCAAGGGCGTGCATGCTGAAGCTGATGCGTCTACACATTCCACTCAGGCTTCCCCGGAGGCTGCCGCATTTGCTGCTCGTAAGCGTTCTCGGAAGCTGCCAAACGTAGACGATGCCGACGCGATATACTCGCGTATCTTGGAGGCAACACCTGAATATTTGCGGGAGCTCTTGTACTCGGAGATGCGTGATCTCCAGTCAATGGACACCGAATTCCGCAGCAGTGGCGATGTAGACAACCTTCCTTTTGTGGAAGAGGCCATGCGGAACACTTCCGGAAGGCTGGCCAAGAGTGACGACTTTAGTCACGGCACTTACCGTAACCAAACCAACAGCACCAATAATTCTGCTACGGGGAAGAAGAGTACGCCCCAAAAAAATGGAAGTGGTGACACGTACTCGTTCTACCAGATCGCAGATGGAACGTACGTGGTTCTTCACCCCTTGAACATGAAGTGTCTGTTGAAGGAGTACTCTGATGAGCATCGGCACCAGCTAGAAGAACACGGGGAGGACACACACCAGAAAGAACTTGAAGCTGCGTGGACAGTAGAGGGTTCGTCTGCGAGCTCGGAGCCACTGCCAGTTGATCGCTATCACTTGCTACCGGAACGAATTCACGGAAAAGTACTGGACATTGAGCATGTGGTCATGGACGAAGAAGCGCAGAAACGTTACCGGTTCTTGAGCCACTTGCCGCGCTTCTGCGATTTCTACATTTGCGAACTCGATCTGACGTCGCAGCTCTCGTCTTCAACACTTAATACGTTCCGCAATGATCTCAAGAAACGCACCAAGCAGCGGAAGAACAAACAAAAGCAGAACGCGCCAACCCCTTCGTCTCCAATCTTCAAGAGCAACGCAGAAGCGTTCTCGCTGGAGCAGGAAGGAATGATGTGGCCATCGCCTTACGAGCAAGCGCTAGCCGAGTCTCTGGAGGAATTCCACCTCAGTAACTCGAGTGTTGAGCTCGAAGCTGAACACCATACAGTGGCGGACGAGGAGCAGTCGTTCGCTCGAGTGACGGAGAACTCTGGGTACTTCCCAGCGCTTGGAGGAGCTGCCCCAAGCGAGCCCAGGTCCCACATTACGGATCCCATTACGTTCGGCTCTCCGTCTGCGTGGGGAAACGCGTCGACCAGTCCCCCCGCAGTCGCATGGAGCTCCGGCAAGGGAGGCAAGAAGAAGGGAGCGGGCAAGAAGGGCGTCTCGGTCTTCTCCACCACGCAACGCCGCTCGTATCGCTGATCGTCCTGCACCTTCAACATGCAATTAGAGCTCCGTTTTAGCAGTCGCGACCAAAAGCATGACCCAATTCTTTCTATATATTTTTTTTCACATGCAAATGTCTACATGTAGTGCAAATCCCTCCATAAATCGCTTTGAAGTGAGGGGTAACTTTGTACCGCCGATTTCCGCTTGGCCCCCCGTTGACGTCAGTCACTCTTCAATTTCCTCCGTCGAGCAGCAGCAGCCCAAACAGCCCTTCAGGACCCAAAGAAGATGACCAAGATCGCCATCATCTACTACTCAACCTACGGCCACATCGCCACGATGGCCGAGTCCATCAAGAAGGGCGTCGAGTCCGTGGACGGCGTCACAGCCGAGATCTACCAAGTGCAGGAGACGCTCTCCGAGGAGATCCTGACCAAGATGCACGCGCCGCCCAAGAAGGACCACCCGGTGGCCACGCCTGACACTCTCAAGAACGCGGACGGCGTGCTGCTGGGCTTCCCCACGCGCTTCGGCAGCATGCCGGCCCAGGTCAAGGCGCTGTTTGACGCCTGCGGAGGCCTCTGGGCCGCCGGCGCACTGGTGGGCAAACCCGCCGGCATCTTCTTCAGCACGGGCACCATCGGTGGCGGCCAGGAGACCACGGCCTTCACCTCTGTGACCTTCCTCACGCACCAGGGCATGACTTTCGTGCCGCTCGGTTACCGCAGCCCGCTGCTCTTCAACATGGACGAGATCCACGGCGGATCCCCGTGGGGTGCTGGTACGCTTGCCGGTGGTGATGGTTCCCGCCAGCCAAGCCAGCTCGAGCTGGACGTTGCCAAGGTCCAGGGTGAGTCTTTCGCCGGCGTGGCTAAGAAGCTCTCGGCCTAAGTCATCGTCCGTGGCCTCGTGGCAGTATAAGCGTTAAAGCCCTAATGAACTGCTTGCTATCGTTTTAGCAAAAGATACTCTTGATGCTGCGTTCTGATTGGTGGATTGCGACATTTGACGACGTACTTAGCGGGGTCATAGTGGGAGAGAGTCAAATGCTTATGTTGCGCCAGTGGTGGTCCACACCTTCACATCTGAGAAGAGTGCCTTTTCATCACAACGTTATGGAATCGTTTCTGGAGCCTCCATCGGCGTACGTCCCGCCTGAGGCCGTGGCGCTCTTCAACTCGGTGGGCTACACCTTCGTGGGGATAGCGCTGGGCCTCGCCATCTTTCTCTGCGTACGCAAGTTCCTCTTCTTCCTCACATGGCGCAGCTTCCGTGACGGTCCGTACGTCGTGGGTCAGCACCAATGGAGACCAGGAAACCTCGCCGGGTGCGTCTGCGGCAATACGCACTGTACAATTGTCGTTACTGCTGATCTAACCACTGTATTGATTTATCTTGCTGCAGCCCGCAATGGTGCAATGTGTGTGAAGCTATCGTCTACGGCATCCGCAGCTACGTGGTCAAGTGCGACATCTGCGGCATGTACGCACACGCGCAATGCGCGGCCACTACAATGCGCTACAAGGGCGTGAACGGACCTTCGTCGAGTGATTCTTCTCCATCAATGGCACCATCCTGTGCGTGCAGAGCTCCTGGCGTACTGCTGCCGTCTTCATCGGTCCCTTCGGACGATAAGGTGGCCACTCAACAGCAACGTCACATGTGGATCAAGGGCAACATCGACCCCATGGACTCGTGTTCTCTATGCGGTCTGTTCTGTGGCAGTATCTTGGCGCTATCCGGTCTCAAGTGCTCCTGGTGTCACGTTCGAGTGCACGAAGAGTGCTTCCAGCAGGCTGTAGCTCGTACCCACAAGCCGCTGCTTCTGCGTCGTTGCGACTTGGGCAGACATGCAAGCCTCATCTTACCCCCGTCGTGCGTTATCTTACGCGAGCCAGTCTCAATCGCCAGTAAGTCACAACGTGCAATTAATTCGGTACGCAGCGCAGCGCACATCGCAGTGACTAAGATGTCCAATATTCGACTACGACGCCCCAGCGGCGCGATCGACGCACCCATGCCGCCTACAAGCAACTTACGCAGTGAAGTCGGTTCTGGATGGGAAAGTGCGCTAGCAGCCGCGTCGAACGCTGTCTCTGGATCGGACGGACTTCCGTATGATCTGGTTGAGACTTCTAAGGAGACCACGCCACTATTGGTCTTTATTAACAGTCGAAGCGGTGGCAAGATGGGACTGCATGTACTTCGTCAAGTGCGGATGTGGCTGAATCCTGTGCAGGTGTACGATTTATCCCATCAAACCCCCATTGAGCCGCTGCGTCGGTTTATCGGACTCCCGCGGCTTCGCATTTTGGTTTGTGGCGGTGACGGAACTGTAGGCTGGGTGCTCGGTGCACTGGACGAGATTGGAGTTCAGCGACAACCACCAATCGCTGTTTTACCGCTAGGAACCGGCAATGACCTGGCGCGTGTACTTGGTTGGGGTGCTGGATTCTCAGCGCCAACCGACGTGAGTGAAATACTCAGCGAAGTGGAGGCAGCTCACGTGAGTCTTCTAGATCGGTGGCAAGTGAACATTGGAGACTCTCAGAAACGTGTCGTGCTGAACAACTACCTGGGTGTGGGTGTAGATGCTCAAGTGGCGCTGGAGTTCCACGAACAACGTGAACGTTCCCCTGGACTATTCATGAGTCAGTTTGTGAATAAGCTCTGGTACAGTCAATTCGGCGCCAAGAACTTCCTAGTCCGCACATGTGCAGGTCTACCGGAAAAGATTGTTCTCGTATGCGATGGAAGGCGTATCACACTTCCAGTCGGTACTGAGGGTGTTATTCTCCTCAATATCAACAGTTACGGTGGTGGCTCGAAGCTCTGGCATGAAGACGCAGAATCTGACAACGAAGACTCGGACTCGGCGAGTGAGACGGATGATGACGATGACAGAAGCCGGTCAAGCAGCATCGACAGCATCGATACCAGCACTCACTTCGGTCCTTCATCTCCTCATGACGGATTGCTGGATGTCGTGGCAGTGTACGGCACGCTGCACCTCGGGCAAATGCAGGTGGGCTTGTCAAAGGCTGTACGTTTGTGCCAGGCCAAGTCGGTGCGGATTACCTTGAAGGAGACGTTGCCAGTGCAAATCGACGGCGAACCGTGGCTGCAGAATCCAAGCGAGATGGACATTTCGTTCTTACAGCAAGCGTTCATGTTAAGCCGTACGGTCGAGGAGCGAGATATGGTGACGAAGAAGGTTGGGGAGGTTTTGGATTGGGCTGAGCACTCTCATGTCATCTCTTCTAGGCAACGCGATGTGTTGCTAGTTGAAATCGCGCGACGTGTG
Source organism: Phytophthora cactorum (assembly GCA_016864655.1). Classification (NCBI taxonomy): domain Eukaryota; phylum Oomycota; class Peronosporomycetes; order Peronosporales; family Peronosporaceae; genus Phytophthora; species Phytophthora cactorum. The sequence continues at coordinate 435,484 of NHQK01000045.1, forward strand.
GCGGATAGCGCTGCATCGAGACGACCGATGGGCTCTCGTGCTCTTCTATCAACAGATAGTCGTGCCGACGACAGACACTCGTTCGTCATGGCTGACAGGTAACCAGGTAAAGTAGGCCTTCAAGTAAATATATAGATTTTATCTAGGCGTTCGAGCCCTCCTGATCCGGAGTATTGGATGCAGTCTGCTGGAGAAGCATCTTCTCGATGAATTCGTCGATATTGCCGTCGAGTACTTGGGCTGTGTTGCTTTCCGAGTAGTTGGTGCGATGATCCTTTACAAGTTGGTATGGGTGCAATACGTACGACCGGATCTGGTTGCCCCACGCGTTGTCCCCGAGTCCTTTAGCAAATTTCTGTCTTGCTTGCGCCTCTTCTTCGAGTTTGCATTGATAAAGCTTAGCACGAAGCATGGCCATCGCTTCGGCCTTGTTTCGATGCTGGGATCGGTCCGATTGGCTCTGAACTACGATTCCCGTGGGCAAGTGCGTGATGCGAATGGCGCTGTCAGTGGAGTTCACGTGTTGTCCTCCAGGACCTGACGACCGGAACGTGTCAATTCGTAGATCCTTGGTTGAGACCTCGATCTCTTCTTTGGAGCGACCTTCAGCAGCCATGGGGTACACGCGCACTTGTGCGAACGACGTATGTCTCCTCCCTGCGCTGTCAAACGGCGAGATACGCACAAGACGGTGTACGCCAGCCTCACTCTTCGCCCAACCGTATGCATACGCGCCGTCCAACTTTAATACGACGGATCGGAAGCCAGCCTCTTCCCCTGCAGATTCGTCAACGTATTGCACTTGGAATTCACGCGCCTCACCCCAGCGCGCGTACATCCTCGCCAGCATAGCCGTCCAGTCGCAGCTATCAGTACCGCCAGCCCCTGCTTGGATTTCCACAAAGCACGAACGGGCGTCGCTCTCATGTGACAGCAAGAGTTCCAGTCGAAGCTGCTGCGCCTCGCTCCGCACTGCACTCATAGCACTGACACAGTCCCGACGCATGGATTCATCTTCCTCCTCCTTTGCAAGCACGTACAGCTCCTTGGTGTCCAAAAACTGGCGGTGTAGTTCGTGGACGCGAGTTTCCCTAGACTCCAGCGCAGCCAGTCGCTGCACCACCGACGCAGCGTTGCTAGCGTCGTCCCAGAGGTTCGGATCGGCGGCTTCATGACGCAACTCGGCCAGTTCTTGCGCGTTGTGAGCCGCAACCACCACGTCGTGGATCACTTCAATTTCCCGATGCGCGTGGCCCGCCAAGGACGCGAACGATTCGTCGCTTGTAGAGACGTCAGTGGAGGAATACCATCGGACGGGCGATGCGGTAGCATGCTTTGATGAGGTGTGGAGAGAGAAGGAGCGACGCGACGAGACCCAAACTTCATGTCCAGTAGTAAAAGATCCGTGCAAAGTACGACACGCACCTTGTGCATTGGTGCGAGTCGGGTGTGCCGTGCGCAAGGCAGCTATGGCAACGCGTGTAAGCTGGAAGTGATTGAGCATTATTCAAATTGTTCGACTCATCTCGAATAGTACTACAACATAATATTTAGAACAACAGTATTTGATATACTACTGGAAACGTAGTAGTACTAATACTAGTAGTTTAGCTCAAAAGAAAGTACTATTTCTTGTGTGAAAGGCAACTTCATCGCTTGGGCGACGCAAACCTCGGGAAGTGACCCGTTTCTTGGTATGCAACCAGCACTTCGTCATCTACAAGACGCGGCAGGAAATCGGTCTCGACACCGTACGTGTGGAAGCGACCCCCGGGTTCGCACAACTGCAGCATGAGCGGCGACGTCTTGGGGCCAAACGTGTTGCCCCACAGGAGTAGACAGCGCAGGCGCGAGCCTGCTTCCGCATTCTGCGGCTTTAGACAGGCATTTGCAAGTGTAGCCATGCCGTCGTCTGTGAGAGACGTAGAACAGAGTGACAACGTCTCCAGAGGTGTGGCCATGTTCGCTTTCAATACCGTCGCAAAGGCCTTTGCACCAGCGTCGCCAATACGGTTAGCGCTCAGGTCGAACTCGGCGAGTGTTGGATGGCGCAGCATCGACGCTGCAAGCGCAGAAGCACCGGTACTTCCGATCCGATTGGCTCGAAGTACGAGGCGCCGCAGCGGCCGGTTGTCCAGCAACCGCTCAGCCAGCACCTGCGCGCCGTGATCCGTCATTTGGTGCTTGGCCAGACTCAGATCTGTGAGCACGCGGTTTACCTGCAGCATTTTCCCGATATACTGTATCGCCTCCTCCTCGGTCGTCTTAACGACAGGGTTATCAAGGTTCAGGGCCTTGAGGCTGCGGTTGGCGCGCAGCGACTGCGCGATGGCGATGAGGTTCGAGACGTCAAGGCCCGAGTTGCCTACGTCTAGTTCCTGTAGCGGACAAGTGCCTGCACCTAGTAGAGCTGCGATGGCGTGGCCTCCCACAGACCCTAGCGGATTTCCATTCAGATTTAGGCGTCGCAAAGGGGAAGCCGTACCAGCAGCACCGAGTGCAGTGCAGAGCAAGCGACAGCTCTCACTGCCAAGTCGATTACCCTGCAGGTTCAAATCAGCGATCCGGCACACGTAGGCAGGTGTGGGCTGCAACAGTCGACCGAGACTTGACGCAGTATCTAGAAGGAACTCACGTTCGTCTCGCTCTCCTTCTTCATCGACCTCGCCAACACTTTCAGCTTCGTGCTGCGTAACATCTTCTTCGTGTTCTCCGAGGTGGTTGTAGCGCAGATCGAGTCCGACGAGACCAGGTACTTGACTAGTGTGCAAGGCATTCGCAAGAGCAACCAGCTGGATGTTGCGCACTCGGTGATGAAAGCCTTCTCGTGTATTACCAGCAAGTACCAGTACCATGTCTGGTCTGCCTTCAGTTGTCTTTGAGCGGCGTGCAGCGAGCGCCTGCGACGTCGCTTGGAAGTTGCTGCTGAGACCGTCGTCCTCGGATGACGGGAAGAAGTTTGCCATTCGCATGATCACGTCTCGCCGCGCAGTGATGCCCAGCTGCAGACTCTCCATCTCATAGTTGTGCACAAAGTCCTGGAGCGACATGGCTTCCTCGGCTCACAGTCTCGATCGGGTTAGTAGGACAACGCGTTGAGTACGTGAAGCGACGCGCCGTTTCAAAGAAGACTTGGGCCCAACTTTGAGTTGGCACCATGGTGGCCAAATCCAAGGCGTCAACTGCTGGACAAGGTGATGCCAAGGCGATCGCGGCTGCAACTGCAGCGGTCGCTTCGGCTAACGCAGTTCGGACTGAGGAGGAGCAACCCGTGGAGGCCGACGACGTGACCGTCAAGACCGGCACTTTTTCGTTCAGCGACGGCAGCAAGTACAGTGCGTTAATAGCATTAGTCAATAACCGTTAGCTTCTCGAATAGTTGATGCTAACGATCGTACATGCTGCAGAGGGAGAGTATTGCTTGGTCGGCGGCAAAGTTGTTCGTAAGGGACACGGCTCCTTCTGGACGGGAGCGGAGAGATACGAAGGTGAATGGCTGCATGACCACATGCACGGACGTGGTGAATACAGCTTTGCAACGGGTGCAACTTACGACGGAGAGTTCCAGAACAACCAGTTCCATGGCGTCGGTAGCTACCGCTGGGCCGACGGCGCGCACTACGAAGGCGGGTGGCACTTCAACCGGTGCGTTGTAGATTTTGTGGCATATTTCGTTGTTGAAGTCTTATTTGTGGCACGTGATTGTGGCGTTGTTGTTTTTTGCTGTTAGAATGCATGGAGACGGTTTGTATGTGGACAAAGACGGCGTAGAGTGGCGTGGCCGCTTCGTGAACGGCAAGTACGACAACGGCCGTATCTTCCACATGTTGAGATGAAGCGGAAGCTTTTGGCAACGAAATGCATTTTGTGTGCTGAGCAATAATAAAATTCTTATAAATGGCAGTTTGGTCCACTGCAACATTCGGCTACGGGAGGAAGGTCTCGCACAGCGCCGAGCCGCTGCGATCGATGGGCGGTAGTAGACCGTTCTGCAGCAATTCCAGCTCGTCCTCCATGACGCTCTGGTCGCCGTAAAGCTCTCGCTCGTTGGCGATCAGCTGCGCCATGAAGCCTCGATTGGGGAAAATAAGGGGTCGGCACTTGAGCACGTGGCTGTAGGCGGCCGACAGAGTGCACTTGGTGTCGAGCATGACGTACCAGATACATATCGTAGACGAGCGTGAGACGCCTTGGACGCAGTGAATGAGCACACGTCCGTTCCCCGCCGCTGCCTTCTGGATGAACTCAATAGTAGGGCCGAACTCTTGTGCGATATCTACGTCCACGTTGTCCTTGATCGCAACGTCGAGGTATTCCACGTTCTCGAACTTGTTGCGTTGGTCGGTGATCGCGCCCATGTTGACCACGTGTGTGATCTTCAAGGCGTCAATGACCTCAGCCGAGTTGGCTTGCCAGAAGTTTCCCAGGTACAGGAATCCGTCCACGATTTCGTTGGGGAAGTGCATCGCCGAGGTCGGACTCGACACTGTCGTCTCTGCTGACGTCTCCTGTTGCTTTCTTTCTGTTTCGTCTTGTGGTGGCATCCACAAGGGCGACGACACCAACATGAAGTTGTACTTCTTAGCGAAAGTTGGGAAACCTTGTGCCAGGAACCGAACCGAGAAGACACGACCCTCCTCCACCAGCATTTTGGCGAAACGGTAGCCCCAATCCATCCTATACAGGAACGACGCGCCCGTGTGATTTCCGCCGATGATCACGATCTCCATGAGATCTCTCCTTTCGAGCTTGTCTCGCAGCTTAGTGTTCTCCGTGAGCTCCAGTACGTCGTCCACCGTCTTGGCCACCTGTCCAGCACAGCTCAGTGCCGACAGATGCGGGCCCGTGTATAGCGGTGGGCAATGTAATGCGTCCGGGAGGTGGCCTGCAGAGAAATCACCACCTCTACGACAATCCACGAGTACGACGCCCGAAGTCTGCAAACGATTGTAGAGCGACGTGACCGAGATGAGCGGCACTCGTGCGTGTGAGCTGCGTAGACGCCTCCGTCGCAGCCTCCGTGAGGCAAACGAGAGGCAGGAGGAGCTGAGCGAAAGAGACGAGGACTCGACCTCAGCGTCGGCCACGGGTTCGGCCGAGCGGTTTGAGCCGGTGGGGCACGTAGAGACGCCACTGGCCGCAGCATCGAAGGGCTTTTGCTGCTTCTTCATGGTCGATTGTTGTTCGTCGTGTACCATTCTAACAGCGTATCTATCCAGCTCGTTCCGACCAACAGCGAGCGATGCCGCCAATTGCCAATTGACGCTAGCGGTAGGAGAAGTTGCTGCGAGGCATTTTGCCTCTCCACCTTCTGCGGGTCGGGGCTATCCCGAATCAACTCTAAGACAGGTAGCATTGAACCCAAGAAGTATGGGCTGGAGGACTCGGTGGGGACAGACTATTCCAAGGGTATGTGTTGTCGCAGGATTAAAGTCAGCGCAGAAAGCCGCAACCCTATCACCAATTTGTGGCGCAAAGCAGCAGTCGCCAAGCGCCGTCTTATGGCTACGGCGACGAGCCCACATTAGCTAGCGGGCGGGCCTGTGGCCGACATATAACTCCTCTGGGCGCTGCCAGCCGAGATGCATCTGCGTGATGTGGGCGCGGCTGCTGGTTGAAATGTGAGTGGCCGAGCGCCTGCTACGTACGAAGCGGGCCTCGAAACAGACCCCTGTCACACAGGTGTCCTGTGGTGTCCATGACTACACTCCCGGCCAAAAATATACGAACACCCCCAATAGAGGGTGTCAGATGTGAAAAAAAGCGCTCTCAAATAGCATGTCATTTCAGCCGCAAATAGCGCCCATTTCCAACTCAAATAAGATGCGCATTTTCGATGTTAGTCGTCTTCTTCAAATTGGAACACTACTGTATGCCACAGGTCAGCAGGTCATCGGCGAGGTGATTCGCCCTCTCTATCCTGGAAATGAGTTTGATGATGGAGCTTGGGGGCTCTCTTCCTTTTTGACTGGACCGAGTGCTTGCGTGAGAAACCCGATCGAGGTGCTGCACGAGATCTTTTTGCAATTCTATCTCACCTCTAAAGCATCAAGAAACCTAGAAGCCTCGAATTCGCGAGAGTACTACACTTCTGTTTTTACCTAACGTAGCAGACTGCAATACGCCTCACTATAACTTAGAAGACGACAGAGTACTTGGTGAATCTCTTTCCGGCAGTTACTACGCAAAACAAGGACATCGTTTCGAGTACAATATCCAGGCCTACCTCGTGTTTTAAAACACCGAAGCTTGGAGGTAAGGTACTGTACGCTTGGCAGGTAATAGAAATGTAGTAGCGACGTCCACATCGAGTTCCGTGGCTTGATATGCTTTCGCTTGGTCACGATCCTCTCCAGCTAATAATAGAAGGGTGACTGGGCGCGGTAACCCGCAACTCTGGAGGTGGGTGATTTCGGAAATGACGTGAAATGACATGTTGTTTCGAGTGAAATAGGAGTGCTCTTTGGGAACGAAATCACGGCTACTTTTCGCAATTCTATAGGTGCCGTAGCCCCGTCAATTTTTTTTTACTTATTAATAGAACTCGTGGAAGATAAAAAGTAGTGTTCCCCATGGGTTACTACAGTAGAAGTGAAGCGGCTAATAACTATGGTGGACTGAAGAAAAAAAACGCGCCATATTTCTCCTAAGCATGGCGGTGCTGGGCGACATCCTTGACGAACAAATCCGGGGCAAAATTGTGGCTTACAACCGCATTACCTGTCAGTGACGCTCGCGGCTTCCCCGCAAACGCTTCACTTCGTTAACGAGGAATTCAATTTTATTGTATTGGTCTTAATCCACGTTGAAGGCCTGCTTGGTTGCCTCGTACGAGGAAATCATGATGGCGCACGCGGGTGCGACTTTCACGACCCGCGGCACCAACCCGGCAGTCATACCCCGAGCTCCTTCCGCTTCCCACACCTGCCGTAGCAGCTGTGTAAACGACGGTGCTGGAGCCATGTCTTTAGAGTACACGACCAGCTGCGACCGCGTTTTGACCACGTCGAATGGGTGTGTGGCAATTGTGGCCAACACGCCCGCCAGCACGCCCGAGATGAAGGCGACAGAGACGCGCTTCGTCTGCACGTCCGCGATGGGGACCCGATCCGTCAGATACTCCTTGGACGTCTCAATGCCATACCAGTAGAAGGCCGAGAACGGAATATCCCTGGCAAGTGTGGCGCCAAGACCAGCGAACAGCTGCCGAGCCCCGCCTTGCCATACTCGCCGCATGTACGTCGCGAACGGATGCGCGTTGGCAACAGCTTGCATCTGGACACGAATCAGCTCGAACGGGGAAAAAATCGTGGTGGCGGCTGCACGTGCCATGCTTCCGGATGCCATAGCCAGCAGACCGTGGTTCTGCTCAGGAAATGCCTTCTTGAACCTGTTGAGCAGCATTTCGTACGATGTGAAGTACACTGCAGTCGACGGGATAGCAGTCAGCAATGTAGGTGGTAGTCCGGCGTACAACGCCAATGGGCCCTCAAGCCGCACGATGCGAGCCATCGTGAACAGCGTGCTATCAGGCTTGGGCGGCGAACAGATCTGCTGCGACGAGCACTTGCACTGCTTCAGCAGCCGCTGCTTGGGAAGCATTGTGTCTATCAAGCCATTGGAGAAGTTGTAGTAGGGGCACTGCTCCGAAACACCATTTGCCAATGCGGTTAGCAATTTTCGGTTTTCAGCGCCCGTGGTTGGTGTGAGAACTGGTGAACAGATTAAGTTCTGATCAACCTACCTTTTGCACAGCCGGCGATACGTGGACCACAGTGGGTGCCTGCACCTGCAAGCGCGTCTTCACCACCTCCAGCGCTGTAGTGTCAAGCACAGACACAGTATTTTGCTCTCAGCACACAGAAACCACCGGATCGAAATCGCGCCAATAATCTACTGCCGGTGTCTTACGTGTGATCTGCGCAGCGTGAGCGAGGTATTATAGTCAGTGGTAACCAGGAGAGTGAGCGCGTTCATCCAGAGCTAACTGCACGCACCACGAAGGACGTAATGACAGCGCCCACGGACGCGGCGACGGACTTCTTGAGGGTCTCGTCCATCTTTTGATTGACAAAGCGCCGTCGGCGGTTACGTGTATTTCTTTTATGCCCAATCATGTTGCTCCAAATCAGCTTAACGGTTCGCCTTGGTCGAAACCGCCAAAAAAACCGAAACTGTAGCCATGTCACGTTTGCGGGGAAGCTCAAACATAATTTTCATCGACCAAGTTTTCGTTGAAATTCCAAACGGATCCCTCCGCATATAGCATTTTGTAAGCCGCTTCCAAATATCAAGTCTTTTTTGACCCAAGTGTCGCCTTTTGCAGTCGCGAAGCCATTGTAACTCGAGGAAGCAACTGCTCGGCACCATGATGGAACCCTCGGCCTCCACGACTGCGGCGCCCGCCGCTGTCCCCGCTCCCGCCGCTGCTGCAGCCCCTGCCGCAGGAGGAGAAGGCGCTGCCGCTGGCTCGGCCTCGGTCCCTGCCACAGAGATGCTGCGTCAGTTCTCGACGCAGTTTAAGACTCAGATCTCGCAGGTGCAGATGCCCCCAGCCATCAAGGAGCGCACGGACGAGCTGGAGCGTCGCATCTCGGGGACGGATATTGCGCGCATTAATGGCTACATGCGACTAGTGAACTTGGTCTTCGCTGGGGGGCTGTGGGTCTTGTGCTTCTTCCGCATGTTCCAGGCGCCCAGCTACTCACACTTCCTCGTGTGCATCTACCTCATGTACGTCCATCGATTGACTGCTGTCGTGCAAGTACTGTAGCTGATAAGCTGTCGTACTGTGCTATTCCATCTACAGGTTCCTGAGTGCAGGACTCGCATTCATTGAGAACCACGAGCGCTTCCCGTCGGTGGCGGACCGCGTCAAGATCAACTTTGGCTTCATGTTCTCGGCCACTGGCAAGGCGTCCTACATTCTCTGGTGCGTGGTTATTAGCCGGTATTAGAGCGATTGGGTAAACTCGTGTTGACGTGGACGGTTGTGGCTACGTCGCCTTGTGTAGCATCGCGTTCCTCGCCGTCTCGCAGGGCTGGATCGGCTGGATTCTCGGCGTGTGCTTCTTCTTCTTGGCTCTTTTCAACTTCTTTCTCATCTACCGGGTACGTTGGACTCTGCATGGATTTTAGGCCAGGATTTTAGTATGAGTCTCACGGTTTGTGAATCTTTTTTTTTTCTCCAGCACCCGGCGTACAAGCAGACCATGATGCAGCCAACGGGTGCTCCGGCTACGACTGCCCAACAGCAGGAGGAAGCGGACCTTGAGGCCATGCCGGAACTCCGTTATAACCAGAAGCAGGCTCAGGTTCCCGTGTCTGGAACGTCGACCGCTAACAAGGCTCAGCCATCTCACGTGTCGGTCTAGACTCAAGACAACACCTGCATCGCTACTAGGACACGAAAGTGAGAGCTAAGCTGCATGGTTATATATCAGCTTTTTCTGCATCATCTCGTTGGGTTCCAGACTCCAACAAATGCCAAATGCCCAGTAAGATAGCACACACCTACTTCAGTTTCATGAGTTCTCGTTGAGCTGCTTACAACGGAGAAAGCAGTAGACTCTTTCCATCGCTGCTTTTTGTTGACTTTCACGTTAGCTGCGTGCGTATTTTACTCCTTGGCCTCGCCGCCGTGCTGCGCCACGACACCGTTACCGTGGTACTTGAGCGTCTTGACCCAGTTGCTGCGACGGCCAGTGGGGTGCTTGAACTGCACGGCCGACTTCTTGCCCTTCTGCTTGATGAGCGTCTCGACGTGCTCGGGCAGGAAGTTGTGCGAGTACGAAATCTTGCCGTAGTAGTCGCCGACCGGGGCAGGCTCGGCGATCTCGAGCTCCCATCCCTGCTTCTTGGCGAAGCGCTCGGCGGCCTCCTTGGTGTCGAACTTAGTCGCCAGACCCATACCCACGTACGGGTCGGCAGAGCTGGTCCAGCCCATGAGGGGGTTCTCCCACGTACGGGGGGACTCGAAGCGGATCTCCCAGTGCTTGGTCTGGTGAATACCGCTCTGCATTTGGTTACGCGCCGGCTTAAAGAGCTTGGCCTTGCGGCCCACCGACCACTGGCCTGTGCCGGAGACAATGGCCGCCTCCTCCGGGAAGGGCATGGGCGACTTCTCGATGGTCGGGAAGCAGGCCTCCGACGCGTGATACGGCAGAACTGCAGCACCAAACGGAAATGCATCAAGTCAGTATTATTACATATGATATAATGCACAGGACTTGTGCTATCGCAACGCACTGGTGCACTCGGCCTCGGCGTACTGCTGCTCGCGCAACTTGGCCATGAGCTTCTCCTCGGCGGCTTCGGCCGCAGCCTTGGCGGCCTCATCGTCCTTGGCCACCTCCGAGAAGGCACGAGAGGCCGCGCGCTTGGTGGAGGCGGCCGCGGCTGCGCGTGTAGACGCTTGGAGCACACGCAGAGACATGGTGGCGAACTGCGCGGTAGGAACCTGTGGGTCTTGCTGTGGAGCTCTTCCAGCCGCAAGTTGGTCAGGGGTATTTCTAAATATCGCCAGCATTTCTAAATTTAGACATTGTAAGCTGGACCCCCAGAATGTTATCAGATCGCAACAGCATGAGCAAAATATGAAAGGTACCGCATTTTTAGTTATGTGGTAGATGTCGACGCCCACCGCTACTAGTCTGCCTGAGCACAGGCCAGGCAATACATAGTCACGCTCCAATGCGAATGGCGGTCTGGTCGACGACAGCTCTTAGCTCTCCGTCCTTCTAGGGCTCCTTCATGCCCGAGGATCTAGGATTTAGCACGCGACAGAACCGATGCAGGAAGATCTTTGACACTCCAGCCTCGCCAGCTCAGTTAGGAACTGCTGCACTTCCGCCGTGTCGCGCAGAGAATATGAGGCCTTCGTCACCGGCAACTCCTTCAGATTGCCTGGCAGATCCACCTTCTCCGCCTCGGGGTCTCGTACGATGATCGAAATGCCCTGGCCGAGTCCACGGCCATTCAGCGCGTTAAAGGCATCCTCATCACTGACGTCGTCGCCCAAGTAGAACGGTACAACATCCTCTGCATCTAGTCCCAGCTCCGATAGGATAAACATGACAGCGCGACCCTTGTCCCAGTCAACCTGAAGATCGCAAAATACATAGGTAAGACACGAATACAGCGATAGCATGAGACCTTCCAAGCCTGACATACCCGAGGGCGCAATTCGAACACCATTTTGCCCAATTTCTTGGTGAGGCCTGGGTGGTATGCCACGTAGTCGTCCACAATCTGCTCGACGGCATTTTGTAGCGCCGGGTCAACCTGATCAGATGGTCACAAGACAGAAAGATGCGTTGGATCCAACCGAAGGTAGGCTAGGCTCATACACCTATCGACTTTCATGCAGCACTCACGTGGCGATAGTGGACCGAGATGGCGAGTCCGTTGTCTTCCAACTCAGCTCCGGTGATATGCGCCGTCTGCTCCGTCAACTGGTGCAGCGCCTGCTCCATCTCGGGACGAAAGTGGTCGGCCACTTGGCAGTTGATAGGGCGCGTCTTAGTACCTTTGATGTCGAATCCGTGACTGCCAGCGTACACGAGGTTGTCCAGCTGCACGAAGTTGTACACTTTCTCGGTGGAGCGGCCGGTCACAATAGCCGTCACGAACTTGGACGAGAGCTCGCTGAGCGCGGAGCGCATGGCGTCTGTCATAAAGGCATGGTCGGGTACGTCCACGATAGGCGACAGAGTACCGTCGTAGTCAAGGAACACAACAGGACGCTTGCCTGTGTTGGAATTTGCATTTGGACAGCAACGTTAGCAGCCAAGTCAGTTATAGTGCTTCCAGATAGGCCCAGTGCAAGTGCAGCATCGCTATCTTTACTCAGACATCGTCTAACCTGCGACTTTCTGCTTAATGGAGTCCATGTCCCGGAACGCATTGGTCGGATGCAACATTGTGGTTGCAAGCTCTTGCTGCTTGGGGTCTGTAGACAGCGGATCGCGATGCAACGAAGGATCTAGGTAGATGTAGACACTGGTGGCACCTGCGCTTGATGCGGCGGCTGCGCAGACGCCTGGAGCTGTGCTGAGCTCGCGCTCGCTCCTCCGGAGGCAGGTGAAGACTTGAGCTAATGAATGTGACCAGGACAAGTCGTGGCCCTCCGAGCGCGAGTGCCATTCTGGCCAATCAGCACGCGCTACGGAAGAGTACGCTCGCAGCAAATAGACTTGGAATTTGTATCGATTATAGCACAGTCCGCGAGGCCAGGTGTAGGCCGAGCGCAGAGCCTGGTTTTCACTCGCGCTGAGTCAGTGCGCTTGCTGTCTGCAACTGCAATGGAAGACTTCCACTTCAAGTGCCCAACCACGCGCCTTTTTCTCCAGGCTGTATGGTATGCAGCTCTTGATTCGATGACGAGTGTGGTGTGTGTGCCAAAACGCTTCGGGTCCAGGTCCGTTTCTGACTCAGATCATCTGAGCCCTTCGAGTCGAAGGTCGAAGTTCCACCGTCTCCAACGTGGCTGCAGGTCTTGCAATGTTGTTGGTGAGCAGCGTTTCGTGCGTCTTTCGTTTTCAAAACTGAAAGTCCTAGAGAGGACCAACGAAAGCAGGCAGGTTACAACATCAATTATGTTAGCTGAGCTGTTGTTACCCGAACAACGCAACGACGTGCAGTGTAAGCTTAGGTAAGTGCTCATTACGAATTCGCATTTTCGAGGAGTTTCCGTTTGCCTTCAACGACGGATTCTATTCGTAACGAATTGTGAATGCTCTCCTTCACCGCCCTACACGAGTTATCGATGACGAGCAGTGAATCGACACGCATGCAGCATCAAAGCGTGTGCTGTTCGTTTCAAATACGGCTCATACGGAGCTGACAAATTCTGTTGGGAGATTTCATCTCGGTCTTCTACCCCTGGTAGATACAGCCCCTTTCTAATGCTATGTACATACATACTTGCCTTCCATGCGGTCCACCAGAGCGTGTGGATAGTCTCCGCTGGAGACTCCATGTAGGGAAGTGGCCTCCAGGAGACCGCCCCTACGTGGTAGGACAGCACTCTAGCGCCCGGTGCATCTTCCAACAGCCTTTCAAGATTCAAAATGGACGCGCAGTCAAATCTCACATCACATCCTACATACACTTCGTAAAGTGGATTTCCCCTCTGGCTCGGCGAATATGGTCGATGTCTGTGTCCGATGGTACGAGCATGATGGTCTTTCGCGTACTGGTACCGCTTCTTTGCTGCGGTCGCCTGGATAAATTTGCTATGCACGATGTCATAAGCGTTTGCATTTCCAACGGCAGGCCATTGCATACAGATATTGCTGCCCTTCTTGTGTCGCGTTTTGCTGTTGCGATCTCGAGTTCAAGTCGACTAAAGCGGATCGCCTTGACGAGCGAATGGATACTTTGGATGACCAGCGAATTCGATTAAGCTGAGCCGTCTTTCAACACGCGCATAAGGACGACACTAGTGCGGTGGACATGGCACCTAGATTCGCCGCTACACTGTCAACAGTGTGTTAGTGCGCAACGCAGCAGTCTCACCAGCAGAGCACCTGAGCCTCGATGGATTTTGTCGGGTTACGATCGCACGATTCGTTTCTGTACATGTACATCTTATTTTTGCTCGAATGTGTTTCAGCCAATCACATCGCGCTAAAAGCCTAAAGCTGCACATAACGCGTGCGTCCATGACTAGAATCCCACTTTCCATCTGTCGCAGTTCGAGCAACCGGCCTCGAAGGCGGAACAAATTCAGCATACTGGGCGCCACATAATTTGGCGTCCCTTCCTCATAAGGCACAACGCCGCAGATTCATCACAACTGTGACGGAGGGAGCAGCGTTGGCTTCCAGCACGTCACACAACCGAACAAGCTCGAACCCAGTCACCTCACTCCCCCCATGCACACGGCCCAAGCTCTTGCGTCCATCCGGCGCTCGCGCACATACGACGCCGAGGGCGGCAAGCGCAAATACCCGAGCGAACACTCGTCCCTACTCCACGGTAACGGCCACAGCGGCAGCAACGGCCACGTGGGCAGCACGAGCTTCCAAATGTCCTCTGGGCTCAGCGGCGGCACCTCTAGCGAGGTCAACGACTCGCCTCTCACACTCAAGGAGGACGCTCGGGCCATCTATGGGATGATCAAACAGCAGCCGCTCAACCTCTTGCTGCTCTCAGCGCCGCTTGCCGTTTGGGCCTCGCTGGGCGGATGGAGCGACCTCTGGGTGTTCATTTTCAACTTCCTCGTCATGATCCCGCTCGCTAACCTTCTGGGCGAAGCCACCGAGTCGCTGGCCTTCCACACGGGCGAGACCATTGGCGGGTTGGTCAACGCCACGTTCGGCAACGCTGTGGAGGTCATCGTGGCCATTTTTGCACTAAAAGCGGGCGAGATCAACGTGGTGCAGAGCTCGCTCATCGGCTCGGTGCTGTCTAACCTGCTGCTCGTTCTGGGCTGCGCCTTCATCGCTGGCGGCGTGCGCAACAAGGAGAACTCGTTCAACGCCGTGGGCGCCAGCGCCAACTCGTCGCTGCTCATGTTAGCCAGCTTCGCCATGCTACTACCCAGCTACATCTTCTACTTCTCCGATAACGACTCGGAGGAAACGCGTGTGGCCAACACGCTCACGCTCTCGCGCATTGCTGCGGCCTTCCTGCTCTTCATGTACATCCAGCTGCTCTTCTTCCAGCTCAAGACCCACGCTGACTTCTTCGAGGACGAACGCGATGACTCTGAGGAGACTGTGGCGCTGTCTAAGCGTGCTAGTGCTGCAGTGCTGCTGGGCGCCACCATGTTGGTGTCCTTATTCTCCGAGTTCCTCGTGAACTCCATTGACGGCTTCGCTAGCGAAATGCACTTAAGCAAGTCGTTCATCGGCATCATCCTGCTGCCAGTTGTTGGTAACGCTGTGGAGCACGTAACGGCCGTTAAGGTGGCGCTGAACAACAAGATGGAGCTGGCCATGGGCGTCGCTGTCGGCTCGGCTACCCAGGTATCTCTCTTCGTGGTGCCTGTTGTCGTGCTCTCCGGATGGTTCATGGACCGCGCCATGTCGTTGGCCTTCCCTCAGTTCGAGATCCTCATCTACCTCATGTCGATCATCATCGTGTACGCTATTATCGCGGATGGCAAGTCCAACTGGCTCGAGGGCTCGATGCTGCTCACAGCTTACGCGCTGGTGGCCATCGCTCTCGTTTGGGTTGAAGTCCCAACCGCACAATAAGGAGTGATCGAAGCTTCACGTCCCCATTAGTCCTATCATAGCTTTTTGTAGTTTGCAATAGGAACGAACTATTGCGCCCTTTAACTCTTTTAACCATTGCAAGATGAAGAAGTATCGTTGTTAATGAAGGTGATGGTTCTGTTATTCGATATGTTAGATAGATAATGGTCGGATGGTTCATATGTCTCTCTCTAGGTTCATCGCTATTAACTCTACGCGGTAGCAGGCAAGACGCGTGTTCGTACACTGGTCCGCACACTTGAAGGCGTAGTTGAAGTGGTCCGGCTCGTTGAGGTGGTGCTCAATCCACTGATGAAAGTGGGGCGCAGCAGATACACCCGTCCGTCTTCAGTCTCATCAATGGTATCAAACGCACGATGCCGCGCGGACGAGATACACATGCAGCAAACACGGAGGCGCTCGATGACACCAATAAGTCCCTCGACGTCCTGGGACTTGGAGCACGAGCCACACGTGTCGTGGCCGCAGATGTAGCACACGTGTTTCTTTCGCAGCAGCGATTCCTTCACCAGTTTGCCGCATCCCGAGCAGCTTCCATCGCCAACGTTGTCGGAGGGATCAACAGTATCCTCGGCACCCAAACGTCTCCGGATCGCGATGTCACCGATCTTGGGGATCAATTTAGCCAGCTTTAGCAGGGCGTAGGTCGAAGCTTCGCGCACAGTAGCAGCTTTCAGCTTGGCCTTGACAATGCCCCTACACTTTACTTCGTCCGTGGACATGGTGTGTGTTCCGAAGTAAAACACCGACGTCTGGTGCGATTTCACCTGCTCCGTCAGCACGTAGCCAGCCAACACGTCGCCAGCGACTACCAATCGACCAGCACGGTCGCGTGTTAACGTCTGAAAGGTGCGAACGGCGGTACGTGTCTTGTAGTCGACCTCAACGTAGTCAAGGAATTCGAACGTCTTGGCGCTGGATACCAGCGGAATGGAGCCCGAAAACTGCATGCGCTTGGTCGTCAGGTGGACGTTCGACGACGACGTCGGGACTTCACGCAGTGTGACTGAATAGGAGAAGGTGTCGCCTGCGAGAGCCACCATGGTGGCGTTGAAATCGTCGCTGTTGCGACTAGAGAGAACCTCCAGAATCTCATTGGCACTGCAGGGAAGCGCCGAGGACGCTGCAACATCAAACACGCCGGGGGTCGATTTCCGCTCAAACAAGCGCACACCCTGGCCGTCCTTGCGTTCTTTCCAGCCCGCAGTGGCAAATACTTCTCGGGCATGTTCCACCTTGGCACGAGCCTTTGCAGCCAGCGCCAGTAGTGCGTCGTCCTCGCCCTTGGGCTCAACAGAAGTTCTGGACATGGAGAGCGTGGATCTGCTGCTGCTGGAACTGAAGTACGAGCGCGTACTGGGAGATGGCGTCGTCTGTGAAACTCGACCCGAAGAGCTCAAGAAGTTGGTCTCCTCCGAGCATGTGAACATACTGCGTGAGGAGATGCCGGAGCTGCTGAAGTCTCGTTGACGCAGCGACATATTGTCTTAGTCAATACTTCACGCTTTCGGTTGTGTCAACTGACTTCCGTGTCGTCGCTGGAGGATTTGACGAATGCTCTGTTGACGGCGTAATGAAGAGTGGCTGGTCTGGTTGGTTGATCCTAGGAAAACCTAAACCAATTTGTTACTCACGTTGGGGTCCAGCCAGCCTGTCCAAGAGATATCACAAGTAGTTTTTTGGTACGGGTTGGCAAAGCTACCCAGAACAGCGCAGTAACTATTTTACGGTTGCCTCGATAGTGCGTGCGCTGATTTAGATGGTTTCGTCGTTTCGCGGCGAAGGTATCCTCACTTAGCAGTGGCGACTGGCGAGTTCTCATTGTACTTGCTGCCGCGTGCCCGATCGCGGTTCAAGTCGAGTACAGCGTTTGAGTTGAATGGAGCCGCAAAGGTGGTCGCGCACTCTGAGCTGGTTAGAAGAGGGGATCGGATACTATTTGTATAGAGCGTTTCGAATCAAAGTTTGCTTGAAGGTCTCATTCATCACGAGCTCTGTAATCATATTTTGGTGAGGTGGACGCTACAGGGGAGAACGAGTACCATGTATCGAGAGGATGAATCATCAGAAGCCTTTATGACTCGTCAAACGTCAAGCGGAGGGCCCGCAGTCGAGTCCACAGGAGACTTGGTCTCAAGGCTTGAATACCCTTCCACAGTAATGTGGCCTCCACTAAACTTCGAAGCAAATGGAGACTCCATTCTGGTAGAATTTCTACCACATCCTCACGGATTTTTTCGACTCTCAAGCTCTGCTTGTGCGGTGTCGATTTGCACCCGTTGCGCCATCTTCTACAGCTCGTGGAGCCTGGATCGTCGTTGCCTGTATGCTCAAGGAACCGCTCAAGCTGACATGTGAGTCCAGCGCGCGTAAGTACCTGCCCTCTGTCTGATAGGAGTCGAGCACCAGCACGTGACGTTTGCTTCGAGCCCCCAGCGCGCTTCGCACTGATCTCCCTTTGCCTTGCGCTGGTGAAGTCGTTTTTCAGCATGAATGGTGGTGGACATTCACTGCTATGAGAATACGTTTGAGCTATTCGTCGACCGTCGCATTTGATGCTGAGAATGTAAGCGGGGACGTCGATGTTGGCCCCAGATTTGACATAAACTCAAAAGACAAAAAGTTGAGATTAGAATATTATGCGTTTTGGTCCTCTTCGAAGTAGCAGCTCGCAACCGCATCGCTCGGGCGACACGCGCGTGAGGCCTTGTACCGGTTGATTTCCCATGCACGTCGCTAACTCACTTCAACTTGGTTTTACTCATAAGGTACTTAATGCTCATTTGACTTGGTCTTTGTATTCCATATGTATTTGAGTGTTTTCTATGTCTTTCCGTGTGTTTTATGATCATTTTAGTGTTTTATGTCAGGGCATCTTGTGATGCGGACGGGGAATTCTCGTAAATTTACTATGGGGGATGGCATTCAATGGTGCCTCTGTCATTGTCTGTAACGCTCGCTAACTCATTATCGTTACTAGTACTCATAAGGTACTTAATTTACATGAAGTCATCTTTACTTCAAAACAACAATTTCAGCCAATCAATTGATGCCAATCACTTTTGGATCACCATGAAGACAGCACTGCTCGTGGCGCTAGCCGCGTGCTTCTTGACGCTCCTGCTGGCAATGGACCGCGGCGCCTACGCGTGGGAAGGGGATAACGACGTCGACGAAGTGGAGGAAGACGACGACGACGCCTTCGACTTCGTCACCAGCAACGTACGTCCGGCAATGAAAGTATCTTTTAACCGTAACATATTACGCACACCCGCCTAACTCCTTCTGTTGCAGCTGAACTTCGTCAAACACGACGGTTTCGTGGAGGTGGAGTGCAACGGCCAGGAGTGCGCAGCCGAGGCGGCAGACGGAAGCGAAGGTGTGCCCTCCGTCTGGGTGCGCGGTCTCGTGACGCCCAAACTCAAGCCCAAGCTCATCCTACAGGAACACGCGCGAGCAGCTACCAAAGTGGAGAAGAAGTTTAAAGGCGAGACTTTGGGCTACGTGACGCCGTGGAACAGCCGCGGCTACGACTGGGCCAAGCAGTTCCGCACCAAGTTCACGTACATCTCGCCCGTTTGGCTGCAACTGCGTGAGGACCCCGACCACGTCCCGATCATCACAGGAACGCATGACATTGACCGTCAGTGGGTACTGGATGTCAAGAACGGAGCTAAAGGGGACGAGCAGCAGGGAGAAGGTCCTGCTATTGTGCCTCGTGTTGTCTACGAGCGCAACCGTCTCAGTTCGGAGGACGTCCCGGTGATCATCGAGAAGATGCTGGGGTTGGTGAACGAGCACGAGTTTGATGGAATGGTGTTTGAGATCCCAGTGATGGAAGGGACAGTGGACATGCTGCAGCAAATAGGTCGCGCCTTCCGAGCTGCGGACAAGCTGTTGATTCTCGTGCTGTCCAGAAGCTCGCAGGAGGTGAGTGGAATGATGATGATGAGGCTTTTTCTTTTGTTCTAACTGGAGTTTCTGTGGGATATTAGGGTAAATTGCCTGTGACGCACGAGATTTTTAATGAGCTGGCGCCGCTAGTGCACCGTTTCTCCATGAATGCGTACGACTTCAGTGCGCCAGGGCCGAATGCACCATATCCGTGGCTGAAGAAGACGCTGGAGAAGATGTCCCCGATGGAGAGACAAAAGATCCTGATGGGGATTCCGTTCTATGGCTATGACAACGGCGGTAGGTAGCACGGGCAATAGGCTGGTGTACGCTATCATGTGTCTCTAACCGATCTATGTATGACCAGATGCGATTACGGGGAGCACTTACATCCAGTCGCTGAAAGACAACGATGTCTCCAAGATTCGATGGGACGCAACGGCACACGTAGGCAGAACAAGAACTCCCTACTTCGGTCATACTACGTAGTAGAAAGCTAACGAATGTCCTCTCTGCTTTTGCCCGCAGGAATGCCAACACACGTACACTGCTGCCGAGACGAATAGTCACCACGTAGTTTTCTTCCCGTGTCTGCAATTCCTGCAGGATCGTTTGAAGCTGTTCAAGGAGAAGCACGTTGGCGTTGCAATCTGGGAGCTCGGACAAGGTACGTGCCAGCCAGGCACCCTAATTGAATCGGACTAGCAGTTGACGTTGACTTTTGTGCGGTTTTGCAGGTCTAGACTACTTCTACGATTTGCTCTAAGGCAACGCAGCTCCACAGAAAATATGGTAAGGCCTCCGATCATCAATGTCAATAACGTTTGCTTTGGCGCAATATTCGCCGAGCCATCGAGTTGTCGAGTTCCTACTTTTGGTCCTAAGGTGGCGATAACGAACTTGCGATGCAATCTCCTCCAGCCGAGCTTGCATCGGCTCCTGTTCCGGTTCCTCCTTTGCGACTCTCGTCCACAAACTCTTTGAGAACCTTGCGCACGTCTGCCAAAGAGTCCACTGCAAACGAGCACGCGTGGCGGCCTCCACTGTGCTGGACATCGGGACCGACAATGACAGCAAAAATCGCCACGTTTTCCGCCAAGCGGACAGGCACCTTTTGCAATCGACTGAAGGCCACCTTATTGTCGTCATCCGTAAGATCGCCGGCGTCCAATTCGTCATCGTCGTCGGTGGAATACTCTTCGTGTCCTCGCACTGCTGCAGCTGCTGCCCCAATCAACTGTTCATTTTGATGACGCTTTCTTGATCCTCCCTTCAGTTTCATTGCCGGCTCCAATTCATCCGTGACGCCATTTCCACCTCGAGGTCGTGGCATGCGAGGCTTCGCCTTGGAGACGTGAGCAGCGGATGGCACAGGCAGAGCATGGAGCTGTGGAGGCACTGGGTTGCTCAATGCGATAGAATTTCTGCGAATCCGTTCGTTCTCTGCTTGTTCTTCCTCTTTTCGTTTCCTCTCGTCGTGGCGTTCGTTGGACTCCGCCACCAGAGCATTCAACGTCTGGAACATTTGGTCATCAGTCACATCGTCGCACACGCACAGGACGAAATCAACCTCTTGGTCGTTTTTCTTAGAGATCTGGTCAGGAAGCGACAAATGCTTGAGGATTCCTTCAAGAACTCGAGTCTTCGTGCAGCCTTCGTGTTCCACACTAACTGACATGTGTCCTTGGTATACTTCCAGCGCTGTACCGATGAGCTGTCGCTCTAAAATGATCTGCAAATCCTTCGCCTGCCAACTACCAAAATGGGGATCAGCATCGCCATAATGCCACGTGAGTGAGCTTTCCTTGTCTTCGATATAACTTCCTGGAGTTCTGTCAGTGAACATGAGCATTGTAGGGAGCACCAAGTCCTTCCACGACATATCATCGCCGCCGAATGAATCGTCCGTCGGCTCAATACTTCCAGCGACTGGTGTGCCATCCCCCGTATCAGTAGATCCCGGCGCAGAAATATGGCGTGAATACGCTGGAAAGCTACCCATACTCATATGCATCATACTATGAGCATCACTTGAGTAAGACGCATCCAGACTGCCACTAACACTCCCCACTCCAGCCATTGTCGCAGTACTTCCACCCGATCGAGCGGTTGCGACGTCATACTGAAACTTACTCATAGTCTTCCAGTGCTCGCGCGTATTGCTCAAGTTCATACGGTAGAAAAAGCCGTCCTCAGCAGCAACACCGACCCGTACACCATTGAGCCAAGTCTCCAGGAACTTCCTCTCACGACCGCTGACAATAAATACCGTGTTACGCTCGTCGGTGCTAAGCGCATCGAGAAGAGACTTGAAATTCGGCCCCACAGCAGCAAGAGGGAGAAGAGAGTGCTGTGGCGTCAAAGTTCGATCATAATCCAAGATGATGACGCGATTCTGCGCGCTCCGATACGCTTGCACGATTGTTTTCTTGTCGAGTTTCGGTAGTTGCGTCGACGACTTGCGGTTCTTCTCTACTGCTTCACCGAGCTCTTCCAGAAACTGCTCTCCCCAAGCCGACGCCGTGTTAGAAGATACGTAGCGATAGAGTTTCTGCTGACGGATCTCCCGCTCGGTTCGACACATACTCAAAGCTTGGTGAACACTCAGAGCTACGTCCTCGATATTCCACGGATTCACGACGATAGCGCCACTCAACGACTGGGAACACCCTGCAAATTCACTCACTACCAACACGCCTGGCCCGCCATCTTCGCCTTCCCAATCCGACAGCACAGACGCTGACGATTGCCTTGGAGATGAGATTGGGGAAAGCACTCCACCTTTCGTTAGACCCTCTCCAGTGTTCATACCCTCGCCCTTTCCTAAGTACGACGGAACTGTGCCTTCACTCGCAATGCTACTGCTGCTGAACCCTCTTGCTGCAGCGCGAGCAGCTTTCTTGCGTTCATCTTTATTGCGCATAAAGTGTTGCTGGCAGACAATAAACTCGTGAGACACCAGATTCATCCCATCTCGAGTCGAAGTTACCAGGCAAACGTCAGCCAGATCGTACAGAGCACACAGTTCTTCATGTGGAGTTGCCTGCTGCTGGATAAAGTGGATCGGCGCGTAGTCTAGCGTTCCAAAAATGCCGTTAATGCGTCCGACAATTTGGTTCACTTGAGTTACGATGTTGTGGTAGCTGTGCGAGCTCATCTCGAGTTGGTGACATGGGTCATAGCCGATATTGCCCTTACCAGCTGCAATCGGACTAGTTGCATTGGGCGGGGACTCTGACAAACCTTTAATAGGACTGTCACTGCCCGTCGAGCTTGTAGTCCCCACAATCGGATACGAAGAGGATCGAGGAAGGAGGCTACTGCTTTCTCCACTGGCATTGCTGGCACTGGGTCGTCGGGTGTTTTCACCTGCTCCGTTCGCACCTGTAGACTTGCTGTCAACCACTCCGGAGCGTGACGAGATGCCAATTTGCACTAATACGACATTGTGCTGCCATTCTGGGAAGCGATCCAGCAGCATCTCCATCGCCAGCATTTTGTGTGGAATCCCCTTGATATTGTCGAGTCGGTCGATCCCCAGAATGATACGCTTACCACCGAATTTATCGTGTAGCTCGTTCACGCGGTTCAGCGTCGGCATACTGGACGCTGCACGGGCGAATGGCTCCAAACTGATTCCAATGGGGAACACTCCGATCGACGTAAAGTGGTCACGGTCCGGTAACGCGCTTCGGACGCCTTTGTGCGAGCACTCGACGCCTAATAGTCGATGGCACGTCGAAAGGAAGTGCCGTTCATAGTCGAAAGTCTGGAATCCCACGAGATCTGCTTGTAAAACACCCGTCAGTAACTGAGACCGCACTGGTAGGCGACAGTACACGTCCGACGCCGGGAACGGCGTGTGTAAGAACCATCCAATCCGACACGGAGGAATTCGCTGACGCAGTAATGAAGGCAGCAACATGAGGTGGTAGTCGTGCACCCATACAGAGTCTCCTTCGTTATAAATCTCTGCAATAGCATCGGCGAAGCTCTCGTTAGCCGACTCATAAGCTCTCCAGTCCTGTTTACTGAATCTCTTGGTCGAATGGAAGCTCGTGCTGCTGCCAGCGTTGAACGTGAAAGGAACCGGCTCCGACACGTAGTGGAATAGCGACCACAGCACTTCAGACGAGAAGCCTGTGTGTCTTGAAGCCACGTCGGAACTCAAGAACACAGGCAGGCAGTTGTGTTGCAGTAGCAAGCGACGCACAGCCTCGTGTTCACTCTTGGGGATGTGCTGGCCTACCCAACCCACCCACAAGAAGTTCATCTCGGCTCGGACGCCAGTAAGACACATGAGTTTGTCCAGTCCGCCTGTAGTCTTTGTGGCTTTCCAGCGCCCGGTCTGTGGCTGGCGTTCAAGCAGCACTGGCAGGTTGTTGGACACGACGATGAGCTGGTTACCGGACGCACCGAGCGGCTTATCCGTCGAGTCCTCGTCACTATCCTCCTCCTGCTCGGCGCGGAGCTGCATCAGTTGTAGCTGCAGCTCCTGGATATTGGCCAGGATCTCCTGTTCCTCAAGCGACAGCGTGTCCAGGCGACTCAGCTCGAAGTCCGTGGCGGCACGTTGCGACACGAAGAAATCGTTACGAGGCGACAACACACCGCTGGCGGGCGGCGACGCGGCCGTCACGTGCAGAGGTGCGACTTCTTCCCCCATCGAGATGCAAAATCGAGAATGAAGGCGCCGTACTTCAACGCCTTCAGTGCGGAATTTGGTGATACTTTATGCAAGTCAAATGCATTTGACAGTTGGAAACGGCTACGGATGTAATTTACTGGAAGTGTGTGATGGATATTGACCAATCGTGTTCACGACGAGTTGTCTTCAACGTCTGAGACGCGGCGCGGCAGTATCTACATTCTAACCTAGTGCCTTCTTGACTTATACCAGGAGACGAACGGGAAGGCCATGAGATACAACACTAGTGCACCGTAGAATGTCGATACCACAGCCACGACGGTCCAGCCCTTGGGTGACAGGTCGAAGCTCTGCTGCAGCGTCCTGAAGACTAGCGTGTAGTTCACTCCAAAGAGAGCGAGTGTACCGACGATCAGTGTCACGGTAATCCATCGGTTGTAGACGAATGACTGCCCCATCAGCCGCTTGTTGGTCGTGAACGTGAGCAGCGGCACCAGTGCGAACGGAAGCTGCACACTCTGCATTACGTTGATCATCTGGCTCACAATGTCACTGTGGAACCCGTCGTACTCAGTCAGCAACGCCACTACCAGCGCAGGACCAAGCGCCATCGTACGTGTGATTGCCACCCGCTTCCATGCAGCAATGCGAAGATCCAGGAAGCCTTCCATCACGAACTGACCGGCGTATGTCCCTGTCATTGTCGATGCTTGTCCCGAGGCGACCAAACCAACAGCCCAGATGATCTTGGCGTAGTGTCCAAGCGAGCTGCTCACAGCCGCTCCTGCTTCCTTGAGTCCTACCTGCTGGCAATATCCCCCGGTGTGTTCTGTCGTGAAACACTGCGCGCACGATGCCGCTACTGCTCCGTTTTCAATGGCGCAAGTGAGTCCGGTGGATGCGCTGTAGATATCGTTTCCTGATACCAACGCAGCAGCAGCTGGAATACATGCCGTTTGAATGCCTGCACTGTATACATCGGACGACGGATCTGCACCTAATTGGTCGCACTGCTGGCTGTAAAAGGTGCTAGCAAACGCAGAAATCACGAACGTGTTGATGAGAAAACTCACGAACAGCGCCAAAATCGCCTCCAGTCCGAAGTAGAAGTTGGCTTCTTTGACGGGGCCAGCTCCTGCGCCACGACGACTTCGAGACTGGACCAGCGCTGAGTGGAGGTAGACGTTGTGCGGCATGATGATGGAGCCGAGCATGCCGACAGCTTGCATCATGTTCTGGTCGTCAATGCGCGGGATGGCAATTCCTTTGGCGATGTCAATGCCGTTGGGTTTACTGACTGTAAAGTCGACGAAGAAGCACGCACACATGATGCCGATGAGTCCCATGAAGAAAGTTTCAAGCAGGCGATTGCTTTTGTTGTCGCCGCGCCGGTCGATGGCCAGGAAGGTGAACGTGTCCAGCGCAGTGATCAAGCAGCCAATCCATAATGGCAGTCCGAACAGGATCTGCAGCGCGATGGCAGTGCCCAGCACCTCTTGGATGTCACAACCGATGATCACTAGCTCCATCATGATCCATACAGCATACGTGACGAGGCGAGGGTACTCGGCTCGGCAGAGCTCAGCCAGGTGGCGCCCCGTGCAGGATCCTAGCCTCGCAGCCAGTACCTGGTACAGCCCACCGAGCACCGTGCTCCAGAACGTGACGTACAGTAGCTCGTAGCGTGAGTAAGCCCCGCTCTGCAGGTCTGCCTCGAGGTTGCCGGGGTCCAGATAGGCCATGCTCATGAGCCAGCCAGGGCCAACGAAGGACCAGAATTTTCCCCATGAAAACGGAGGTCGTTCTGGAGCTAAAAGCGCATCACCGTTGATCTCAGAAAGCCGCGAGTACGACGCGCTCAGGGTTGCCCCACTTGGCCG
Organism: Phytophthora cactorum; assembly: GCA_016864655.1. Lineage (NCBI taxonomy): Eukaryota > Oomycota > Peronosporomycetes > Peronosporales > Peronosporaceae > Phytophthora > Phytophthora cactorum. The sequence goes on from NHQK01000045.1 coordinate 461,130, forward strand.
CAGGATCTCCTCTGGAATTGGAGGCATCTAAGATGACTACCACAATGAGACAGGGGCAACCAAAACCTGACAATTCTTTTCATCCAATCATATTAATAACGTTTCAATCAATTCCATTATCCGATTTTCGACCAATCACGTAACTGCAAGTTATAATTGAGATGGAAGACAAAGCTGCTGCAAGTGCTGCCGAATGCGGCGATGGCGACGGCAATAGCGGCGCAGGCGACACAGTAGCTTCGTCGCTGCCATCTTCACTGCCTCCAGTATCTGATGCCAGTGTTCCAAGCCTATTAGACTCGCGGACGCTGCCTCCGGTGGCCGACGAGAATGATACGGCGCCCCGTTACCTGCCGCGAGAGGATGGATCCACGCCATCCTCTCTGACGTTCAACGAGGCCTTCGCTCAGCTGAGAAAGACGCCGTCATATGTAGCGCCGCCGCCGCAGGAAGAAAAACCTCCAGTTCGAGATGCAGCCGCCACAATTTACGTGAACCGGCGACAGAAGGGCAATCCGATGCTCAAGGCTGTGCGCAATGTGGGGCTCGAGTTCCGGGACGGACTGATCCCGGACTACGTCATGGGCGAATCTTCCTGCTGCGTGTTATTCCTCAGTGTGAGGTATCATCTACTGCACAATACTTACCTGGAAGAACGTGTGCAAAGTGTGAGGAAGGACGACCCGACGCGCTATAAAACCAAACTCGTCTTGTGCTTTGTGGATGTGGATGACAATGAGGTGGCGCTGCGGGAGATCAACCGCGTCGCGCTGTTAAGTGGCTTTACGCTGGTGCTCGCGTGGAGTTGGCTAGAGGCTGCGCGATACCTCGAGACTTTCAAGGCCTATGAGAACAAGTCGGCAACGATCATCAAGGAGAAGGTGGAGGCCGAATTCCTGCCCAAAGCCAACGACGCGCTCACGTCCATCCGATCGGTGAACAAGACAGATGTAGTTACGTTGTTGTCCACGTTCGGAACAGTGAAGGGGCTCATGAATGCATCCATGGAGGAGCTGTCGCTTTGTCCCGGTTTGGGCGCCAAGAAGGTGCGGCAGCTACTCGAGACCTTCCAAGAGCCCTTCACGAAGCAGTGATCAGGATACATGTGCAACTTGTCACATTGAGGTACTGTCAACAATCACTGCAACATGTCGAAGTTGCACTCTCTTGCAGGACTATTTTTTTCAACACGAAGTACGATATCAAAAATGTGTAAGCGTGCAAGGTAGAGTTCCTCCTTGACTTAACCACCAGCCGATGGCCAGCAGCACCTGACGTAAATTACTTTCCGTGCCAGCTTTTTACCTTTTCATCCCTTACCTTTTCAGTCAAACGTCCTTGCGGCATTCACTACAGCCAATGCAGCATTGGTAACACACCATTACATCATAGAAGTGAGAATTTTCGCTGTTTTCTTAAGAACAGCGCGCTTATGCATAGAATTCTTACGCGCGAGGAGAGGCGTTGTTGTTGTGTCCGGCCTGGTTGTTCACCTCAGCAGTGAAACCAACTCCATCGATGGCTGCCACCAGGTCGCTGTACTGCGCAGAGCCGGAGACGTAGGCGGCACGCTCGTCGAACTCCACAACTGCGTCAGTCACGCCGGGCGTGTTCTTCAGAGCGTTCTCCACCGTCGTACCGCAGTTCTTCATACACGACATGCCCTCGACTTGGATCCGCACAGTGGACGGATCCGTAAACCGCCACGAGCCACGCTCCTCCGTGATGTCCTGGTCTAAGTTCTTAAACAGCAGGAAGCCGGCGCCAAAGCCGGCGATAAGGGCCACAAAGAGACCCGTTTCGTACGTCATGACTACAAGCATGGCAAAGTATGCGATCGTCATCTGAATCATGTACAGAACGGCCAGCGTGGCCTTGCACTGCATCTTGTGGAACTTGTCGTGGGGGCGAAGCTTACGCGCTACAAGCAGCCGTTGACGCACCACTTCTCGTCCCTTCACCAGTGACTCATTCAGCAGCGCGATGAGAAAACATCCGATGAATCCGAACGCGTACTTGATGCCGCTGTTGAGCACCCACGGCTGGAAGAGCAGCATCACGCACGATCCATGGATCGACGTCTGAAAGCCGTTGAACATGACGGATCCCTGGCCCGAGCAGAAGTCCGAGCTGGTCGACGATGTGTCCGACTCGGTGGTCGTGTCGCTGGACGGAGCGGTCGTGACGCTGGCGCTCGCGGAGGAAAAATCTGCCACGAAGCTCTGTGCTGCGGGGCTCAGCGTCGTGATGTTGGTGGCATCAGAGCACGTGGCGCCCGAGCAAATGACGCTGTCCACCAAGTACCGCGGCTCGGTGTTGACGCTGGTCAGGTACGAGTTCTTGTTGTCCTGCGACGAGAAGTAGATCTTCTGGCCTCTGGCAAGACACACGTACACGTAGTTGTCGGTGGTGACCGAGTCTCCAGACACGGGGTCACTGATGCCGTCCGAGCACTCGGCGCAAGCGTTCGCGCACTCGGCGTAGGCCTCAGCGTCCGTCTGGTTGACGATAAATTCGGCCATATTGGCGGCCAGGTAGGCCGTGTCCGTCACTTCGAAGCTGTAGGGGTCGAAAGAGCGCGGCGCCATGCCACACGAGTAGATCTTCTGGCCATGCGTCATGACCACGTAGTTCTCATTGTCGTAGCCGTCATCCAGCGTGGACATGCCGCACACAGGGCACGTGTAGTCAGTGGAGCTCACACCCGAGGACGCCAGGTCGCGGTGCGCCTGCATCGCGTGCATGTCGTGCAGCTGGTGCAGCTCGTGGTGGTGGTTGTGGTGGATGTGCGCGGACACCGACGCCGCCAGCAGCGTGCCGGCGGCCAACAGCACAGAAGGACGCATCTCGAAGAAGGGCAAATGAAGACTGAGCTCAGCCTTCACCTGTCCAGCTGAAGTGTAAATTTGCAATGCAGAGACGGGCGGATTTGGTTCAACACAAAATCTGAAATTCCAAGACATTCGGACGCCACAAAATGGCTTTCAATGGACCAACTTCGAGTTGAATATCGGAGCTTCGATGTTGCTTCCTGTTGCATCCATTAACCAGGGCAGCACTGCAACAAGGTGGCGAAGGAGTCATCGGCGCCTTGGTGGTGCGGATTGATCACCTCCACCATTCATTCAACAATTCGTTTCAATAATATCTTGTGCGAGAGGGCGGCGTTTCCGTGTTGCATCAACCAACAGCGCAGCTGAGTGGTGTCGTTGGCTCTGAGCTTTTCCTGCACTTCCGTTCGTTTGCATCGCCGCATTGGAAGTTCCAAGTTGGACACACCGCTTCCACCAACCTTGCCTTCCATCGAGCGCTGAGGCACTTGATCCTTTGACTTGGGTCGCAATCTAGCCGACATCTGGCGACCTAATCCGGCTTTGTGCAAATTTCACCTTCTACGGAACCCTCATTTTTACTCTTTCTCTCGGAATGAGAGCTCGGACGCTGCTGCCGCTGCTTGCGGCGCTACTGCTCCTAGTGCTGTGTGTGGACGCTGGCCAGAATCTGCGGAAGACCACGTGCCCGTTGTGCAACATGGACGTGAAGGCCGACATCAACGCCACCATTCTAGGCGACCAGTACGTTTACGCGTGCGAGATGGCTGGCCACATTGATTCGCTGCAGAATGACCCGGTACATGGCTTAGTCTTACCTTTATCTCTACTACACCGTCTAATACTGTGCTGTGCATCGATACAGGCCGCAAACCTGGGCTCGCCCGAGGAGGCCGACATCACCACGGACGAGATCTACCAGGACGCGACGGACATCAAGTGTCCCGTGTGCGGCAAAGGCTACGACCAGCTCACACATGCCGTGCCGTGGATCTCCAAGGGCGCGCAGAAGATCTACACGTGCTCAGAGGAGCACGCACAGCTGGTGTTCGACAACCCCACCAAGTACGTGGCGGCACAGACCTCGTCCGACGATTTCTGCTATGGCGCGGGCTCCGTCATGTTCAACGGCTTCCAGCTGGCTATCGGCGGCGACGCCTCGTGTCTGATGCTGCTGTTCCAGCCCTGGGTGATCTCATCGGGGGTTAAATACGCCTTTGCCTTCCTGGGTGTCGTGCTGCTGGCAATGTCGCTCGAGGGATTCGGAGAGTTGCGTGAGTTCGTACTCACGCGACTGTACCGGGACCACGGCATCGTGTCCAGCCAGACAGATTACCTGTCACTGGCCACCCCGCTGGTCAGCAGTGCGAGTGACGGCCACACTGCGAGCCACGAGTCGTTCGCACAGAAGCCAGGCCGCGTGCCGGACGCCCCCAGGTTCAGCATCGTGCGTCGCCTGCCGCTCTGGTGCAAACTGGCGCTGGCCGCTATGTACATGGTGCACTTGTGTCTAGGCTACTGGATCATGCTGGTCATCATGACGTACGAAACCCTCATGTTCGTGGCCGTGATCATTGGCGTCGGCTTGGGCTTTGCCATCTTCAAGGACACTGACGCCGACGAACTGCGCGGCAGCATTGACCCGTGCTGCTCCACCTAAACAATAATTGCACCCGAATTTAATTTGGTATTCAAAGACTGTCACAATAATTGTCAAATGTCTAGATCTTCACAATGGATCTGATAATTTCAGCTGCAATCATTTCATTATCTTTGCTGAGGTAAAGATAGTCCCACATTCGAACTTTTTGCCAGTCAAAGCAAGGATCGCCATGTACGGCACCGTGAGCTCGAGCACGAGCGCCGGAAGCTCACGCGACCTGGCGCCGCCTCCGCCTACGCCGTCGCCGTTCCGCTACCACGTGCGCGAGGGCGACACGCTGGCCAGTATCGCACACAAGACGCAGACGACGGAGGCGGCACTGCTGGCGCTTAATCCGCTGTTGGGTCGCAAGAAGCGGCACGTCAAGCTCTATCCGGGACAGCAGCTAGTCGTGGAGGAAGCGCACGCCGTATCTTTGCCGCCGCCGCCCGAATGCATCGATAACGGCTGGGGTCAAATGCATCTTGTCCGCTCGGGCGAGACGCTGCGCGGCATCGCGGCGCTCTACAACACGACGGAGGAGATCCTGCGCCAGGACAACCGCCGCTACTTCCCCACGGGCGAGCGCAGCTTACTGTGTCCCGGCCAACTGCTGCACGTGCGACTCATGAACACGGGCGAGATGGAGAAGGACGATCCTGTGGCCAGCGGTGACGCAGATGCCAAGGCCTCGGCCTTAAACGCCATGAGCGAACAGGAAGCCACGTACACAGGCACGTCGGCCGCCTTCGCGCGGTACAAGACGCACCTGGTCGTCCCCTCGGACACCTTCGAGTCCATTTGCAAGACGTACAGCATCCCCTACTCGCACTTCCTGCAGATTAACCGCGGTCGATACCCCGTGGGCCAACGTGCAGAGCTCGTACCCGGTGAACGAGTTATTGTGCCGGATCTCTTGGCGGCGCAACAAGCGGCCAGTCGACGCAACATCGCCGAGGTGAAACTCACCAAGCAGATCCACGTCGTGGAGCCTGGCGACACCCCCGAGGAGTTGGCCAAACGCTACGGCATGACGTACGATGAAATGCGCGAGTACAACCGCGCCTACTTCCCGAAAGGATACCGCGGCGAGATCCGTCCTGGTTATAAGTTGGTAGTCAAGCGGCCGGAAAGCACCGACTCACCACGTCATGGCGACTATAGGGATCTCGACGCTGCTAGTAGTGCATGATCGGCCAGCACCAGCCTGCATCCACAAGGCGAGTGTGGTTTTTGTACACAAATAGTTTTTTCAGGTGTGTTTCGTGAGTTTCGTGTCGGACATTTTGTCGTTTTGTCTTCTTTTGTACGCGTACTGTGCTAGTCGTTTCGTATACCTGGTGCTTGTTTTCCTACATGCGAACTTGGCGACGGCGTCGACGCGTGCGCTGGGATGTGTCGGGTGTTTCCTTCTTCGGCGCTGGTGGCGTGGACACAGAAGCATTTGCAGCACTGCTGTCATCTGCCGATGCGTCCGAACTTGACGTGGCAGGATGGTCCACCGTGTACGTCGAAGTCTGGACACGCCCCACGACAACAGTCCGAGATGTCTTGGAATCAGACTCGTTCTCGACGAGTTCTTCGTGTTCTTCGACGATTTCGTGAGTCGCCGCGGTTTTCTCTTCATTGGCAGCCTCCTCGTCGTCGGAAGCTTCGATAGTGGTCGCTGTCACTTCAACGCTAGATGTTAGCTCGATAACCTCATCGTGAACTTCCTTCGAAGCAGCTTGATCCGTGTCTTCTTCTTCGTCCGAGCTGTCGTCTGGCATCAACACTACCTCTTCGGTGTCAGACTCATTCATGTCGGCTAGTCGCCGCCATCTCTTACGCCGTGGTGGTCGGGAAAGCAGACCATGCTTACGGTAACGAATCAATAAATAAGCTGTCAGCGCTGCCAGCACCAGGAACGCGACTGAGAGCAAACCGATCTGCGTCAAAGCGGACCCGGGCAACGTTGGTGCTGGGATACCTTCACTCTTAGTATCGGCCGTCCTATCGATCGTCGCGGTGCTGCGCTGGTCAGGCACCGAGTCCTGCTGGTAAGCCTCGCCTTCAGCAGATGCCTGCTCAGTTTGTAGCCAGATCTCTTCCTCCTTCGCAATCGCTCGCAACTCTTCTTCGACTCGCACACGCTCACCTTCCGTCTCCAACAGAACTTGTTCGAGTTGCTCCAGTTCTTGGATCTCCTTCGCCACTACCGTTTCCAAAGTCTCTATTTCGTTGGAGATGGCTGTGTGAACATCTTGCTTGAGTTGAACGTCTCCCGTCTGTTGCTGAGCTTCGTCAACTGTACCAACATCACGTTCTTGCGTCTCTTTTTCAGCTGCAGCTTGATCGTGGTTGCGCACACTAACCAGTTCCGATTCTTCACCGCGTTGAAGCTCTTCAGCCACAGCATCGGCCTCATCAGCATCCTTTTCCACCTTGAAAACGATTTCAGCATTCATCTCTTCGCCTTGCACGTCTATCTGCGTGTCGTCCGCAATTGAAATTTCTTCCTGCACTTGAGCATGCTCCTCTGCTTCCGTTAACTCGGTCGTGTGTTTCTTCTGCTGTTCTATGTCATCTTCCTTCTCGATACAGGGTTGAGTAGCAATACGAGTTCTCACAGAGAAAGCTCGTTCCACTTCTTGTTTATCAACCTCCACATCTAGTTCCAAGTTGGTTCCATCACCTGGAACGCTAAAATGTGCTTTGAGGCGGTCTTCCATCTCCCGCGTCGAACTGTCTACCTCTGATAGGTTATGCGATTCCAATAGCTCCGTTAGTTCCACTTGGGTGCGCTCCATCTCCAACACTGCATTGCCTAAGCCCACCACAACTTCCGTGACGAAAACTTCTTCCGTCTTGCCAGCCACCACCTTGTCCGTAGACTCCAGTTCAGCAGTCACCAGGTTCTCCTCTGCAAGTTTCGCAATAACAAAATCTTGATCCTCGCTGACATGATCGCCTACTGAAAGATCGACAGTCAGTTGATCCTTCTCCGCAAAGTCAGCAGGTATCTCTGCTTGCTCTTCGATCACGTGTTCGCTTTCCAATGCCTCATCAGGGGAACTGCGCCCCTCCGCTGGTGTTTCTGCGAGGTCAATGGTCATGAGGCCTTCTTTCACGAGCTCAGTAACTATTTGAATCTCCTCTCTGTTTCCCTCTTCAGGAGCGTCCTGCTTCGTAAGCATCGCGGACTCTAGAAGCTCTTCAGGCAGCTCTCCTTTCGTAACTTGAGCATCAACGTGAGATTGATCATCCGTGGCAAATTCGTCCCGTGATTCCTCATTGGAGGGCTCGTGGTCTTCAGTGACTGGGAGATCTGCAGGTTTTTCATCCAGAATCTTCTCATCTGTCGTCAGAGTTCGTGGTAGCGCTGCTGCTGCATCAACATGTGCTTGGTTTTCCACTGCGATCTCAGCCAGCACTCCAGCTTCGCCCTCTTTTTCGACTTGACGTGACGTTCGCTCGTACTCTTTAAGCGCCTGGTCAAAGGATCGAGCATACTGCTCTTCTAGCTGCTTCAAGCGACGCTCAATTGCTTCTAGAGCAGCCATTTTGACGCTGACAACACTTTCGAGGGCGAAATCCCGGGTTTCTGCAAGTATCGCGTTGATGTCAAATGCGATTGTGAGTCGTCGTTTCTCGAAGCGCTTCACATCCTGTAGCGCCTGAGACTCGTGCGTTGTGAGTCCTCTTCCTATACTCTGGATCGCCGCTTGATTTGTCTCTAGCGGTGCCAGAAACTCGTCGCTGGACAGACTCACATCATTCACATCGGACTTCAATCCAGTCCACTCCAAGACGTGATTCAAACTAGACCGCGTCCATTCTGCACCTTGTGTCAGCGCCTCTGCAAGAGATGAGAGAGTTGCCATTAAGAAAGACTGCACTTGGTCGAACAGTTCACTGTCACCACCCAGTTCCTGTTCTATCAACGTGAAAACAGTGTGAACATGTGACTGAATCCACTCCAGCGACAGTTTCAGAGCACCAAGCAGAGACGAAACCGCGTGACGTGGAATGCCCTCCAAGTACACAGTGGCAACTGCTGTCAGTCCTGAAGAACCTCGCAAGCCTTCCTTCAGTAGTACATCAGCAGCACACGCCGCTTTTTCCAGTCTTCCATTCTTCAGCAGCGCCAGCCACTTCATCCGCATCAATTCTACCAAGTGTTTCGAATACGGCCGTACTTCGTTTTGGAGCTCACTTAGTAGTATGAAGAGAAATTCTTCCATTTTACTAGCCGCGAATCTGATCGAAATCGCTGCAGGAGACGATGGATACACTCGACAGACGGCAATTCCACCAGCCACCGTGACAGTCACAACTCCAGCCACGACTGCCAGTGCCGTTGATCTGCCGCAAGGAGCCTTTCGCTTCTTCGTCATCGTCACTTTCACGCTCTGGTCTCGGTCAATCGTTGCAAAACGACCATCATGCTCCGTTCCAATCCCTTTCCCAGCTGCAGCCACAACGTCTTCAATTGGGTCAGTTGCAACTGTCGTATCAACAGAGTGATGGTAGCCATTCTCCTTGTGTCCATTTTCCAGTAGTTTTTCATCAAGTTGTGGCTGTGGGAATGGCTCTTTGCCATTGAGTGGATCACTGACAGCACCAGCGTCCGTACTGCTGCGTCTGCGCTCCATCCGCTCGCACCCACTGGGTCTACGCTGCTGTTCGTTGCGTGTTGTGTCCGCCTGACTGCGTCGACGTTGTAGATATTGCTTCGTGTACGTGGCCGCCATGGTCTCTTGGCGCTCCATGGGCACCGCCTCCATGCTGCGTCTGCGCTGCCGGGGCTCGGTCTTGGCGGTGGGACTTTTCGTCTTGGACGCCTCGCGCTGCTGTTTCCACGTGACAAACTGCTCTTTCCGCCCGTCTCGCGTGGGCGACGGGGGCGGCATGGTGACCGAGAGAGGCGGCGGTGTACGAGTCCCCGGTAGCTATTGCGGAGCCGTGTATACAGTGTATACATATGTATTCAATTTTAATTGTAAATGGGAGCTGAACGAAACGCAACTCTAAATCAATTAATTAACTTAGTTGAACAACTCCTGATTTTGGCTATGTCGATCCTGCTTGCAGTGTAAGCCTTGCACTGGCTGCAACGATAATACGTAAATGGACGGGCGGCCAAATTCGACATGGCTGCAAACGCAGCCCAAGCCCGCACTCTGCTGTCAACGCAAGGAGCTGTACAGCTAAGTTAATTGATACGGAACGACGTACGTCGGAAGTCAAATGCCGCTCGATCGAGCAATGCCCCCACACTGTAAGTCATATCCAAAGGCATGGAGATATAGCAGCTTTCAGCCAGGTCGGCATCAGCTACATGTATCTGCCAGCTACGCCGGTCACGACAACGACGCAGACTCGGCGGCCGAGTGCAGGCACCAGTTGGTCCGGTGGCCCACCGGCGGTGGGCTCGCGATCTCCATAGACGATACCCATACCCGAATTCGACAACGCGCTGATAATGGGTGTCCGTCCGAGGCATGCGGCGCAATACAAACCAAGTTTGCCCGAGCAAAGCGTGCCATTTGCATGCGGTATCATGGCAACCGTCTGCGGTTCGTTTCCATGTGACGGAAACGCAAAGTCCCTTGTATAGGAACAAAAAACATAGCGTTTTTGTAGCAGTGTTCACTACGAAGAGGGAGCACCCGAATTGCGCTTCAACTTGCGGTTTAAGAGCGTGTCCGAATGGCTGGCTACGAAGTTCACTAGTATCGTGATACAGAGCAGTGAAGATGGCTATGGCGGATTTGCAAAGCATACTCGCAAAACGTTCGGTCTCCAAGTGATAAGGTAGACATAGATGGCAGTTCACCGTGAACTTCACGAAGTGAGGGTTCCTGGCTTCGTCGTACGATTTTCTTATTCGTCAAGTTTCAGCATTACAGCTAGCAAAGCATCGTTCGCATTGCACCGCGTCCAGAGGATAGTCACTGCTTGCAAGTTGAAGTCACTACAAAACCTCATGAGAAGGCAGAAACTTATAAGAACAAAAACAGCAGTGTGTTACCTACAGAGGGCAGTTTGAGTATGTTTGATAGCAAGTATAGTACAAGTGCTGCAGAAGAGACAGCAGGCCTTGTTGTCATTTCACCCGAGCTGCTCTTGTGCTCTTCAAGTCGGCATCCTGAAGATCGAAACGACACAAAGCTCACGCGCTGCACAAAGCCAGCCCAAAGCAATTACAGTCACCAAGCTTTTCATGGTTGAACCCCGCCATGACCACACAGCCACGCGCATGCTGGCGAGAAGCTCTCTTTGGTCGCCGCCAGTGAGAATTCTGCGGTGCACAGTGCACGTCGAGATAGCTTCCCTCGTAGCGTGCTAACAGCCAAGAATGGCGGATATTGACACGCATTCGTCGTCGTCCTCGGACGGCGGAGGCGACGTGTTCCTCTCGCCGCGCTCGTCCGTGGCCAGTAAGCACAGCGTACAGTCGGTTCCCACAGTGCACGAGGGCGACAACGACCAGTCTGAGACCGAGCCGCATGACTACGGAGACGTGAGACGCAGCACCATGAGTCGCCGCGAGACGTGGATCGGTGAAGGTCTGATCGACGCCAGTGGCCTCGAGGCCATCGACCGCCTCAGTGACGAGGCCTACGTTGAGATGGTCCAGGAGTCGCAGGCTGTGCAACGTGGCGTGCCGTCATCGGAAGCGGCCGACGCCAAAGCCAACAGGCTCAGTGAGTTCCTGACCAAAACGTACCCGGCCGACGCGTCCAAGAAGTCGACGCAGCGCCGTCGCAAGCTGCTTGACTTCCTGGCCAATGACGTCGGCGAGAGCTACCTTAACGGCGTCTACAAAGAGGAGGAGCGTGCGGCCGGCGAGGATGAAGCCGGCCTGGACGAGCTCGTCTGCGACAGCGACGACGAGCCAAAATTCGAGGACATGTACACACGCAGTAACCGGTCGGCGCGCGCCAACAACCGGCTGCAGGCCTTCCTGGCCCATGAGAAAAAGGGCAAACATCACAATAGCAACGGCCACCACTCGGCCCACTCTGCGCCGGCCTCTACTGACCCACGCAACAAGTTCGTGACCAAAGTAGTGCCACAGAAATCACGTATGGTGCTGTTTAACCCCGATGAAGTAGACTCCACACAGCTGAGTCAAATGGTGGCCGAGGAGGCCGAACGCAAGCAAAAGGCGCGCGCTGACAAAGAGGTCGCGCGCCAGAAGGTGCGGCAATTCCTTCTTGAAGAGGAGCAGGAACACGCCAAGCGCAAAGGATCGGGCAATGACGCGACTATCAAATCCGTAGACGAATCCACTGTACGTCGAGAGACGGTGGTGGACGACTACGGCAAGGTTAACCTACTAGATTACCTGGATCGCGTGGCCGATGATGGCCACCGCAGTCGCAACGGCGGCAGTGTGCCGTCCGAGATGGACGATTCCAGTCCACCGAGCGATGCGTCGTCTCCTAGGTCCGTTGCGTCTTCACTTGAGGCGGATACCAGCACGCCCTTCACACAGGGAGACGACGTGTCTCCCCCAACGTCCAGTACATTGTCAGGAATGGGCAGTCGCTTTGCACAGTTCCTTCATCGTGGCCCATCGAACGGACCTGAGGACAGCCACACGCCACGCGCTCGTCGTCTGATCCCGCCGTCGCCGTTCCATTCCAAGTCGAGCGAGAAGATGAGTCTGGAAGCCGCCTTCCACGCCACTAAACTGCCTGAACCGGCCGTCTACGGCGCGACCTCGGCGCGTATGACGCCGCTGTTGGCCACAATGGACCAGATCGCCCACACGTGCCAGAAGAACGAGCTGTCCGAGGTCTCGATCGCGCGCATTTCGACGCTATTGACGTCTATCAACCAGATCGTGCGGGACGACATCCAGAAGCACCGTGGCCAGCCGAACCGCATCGTTCGTCGACTGTCTGGAGCCCACTGGGTCAAGAATGAGCAAGAACGGCACGAACACGAGAAGCCACACAGAGCTCCGATGCCTCCGCCGAAGCCAGAGATCCCGCGTGAACCTGTTCCGGTCGTTTCTGCCTCTGCTACAGTGGACAAGGCCGGACCGGGTGTCTTGAACGCGTTCAAGGCGTTTGATGCGGCCCAGAACCTGATTGAAACGCTGTCGTGCTTCAACAAGCTACTAACCGAGTGTGGACTCAGCGGTGTCAAGGTGGACGAGCCGTGGCGCGTGTACAGCCACATCAAGGCGGGTGTCTACAGCAAACTGGGGTTCCGTCACAAGCAGCTCTTCAAGCTTCTCGATGCGCGCTTCAACATGGACGTATACAAGCGCAAACCTGCAGCCAAGAAGCGCGTGTGTATCATCGGCGCTGGGCCCGTGGGTCTTCGTGCTGCTGTGGAGACTGCGCTGCTCGGTGGCCAAGTGGTGGTCTTGGAGAAACGTAAACACTTCAGTCGAGAGAATATCTTGCACTTGTGGCCGTGGGTAGTGCAGGACTTGACGGCGCTAGGAGCGAAGGTCTTCTTCCCGTCGTTCTGCCACTCGACTGCGTATTTCCACGTGGGTACGCGTCAGCTTCAGGTTATTCTTCTCAAGGTGGCGCTACTTGTGGGTGTTACAGTCTACTCGTCGACGGCGTTTGAGGCGGTGATTTCCCCCAACTCGGAGGAGAGCGACAACAAGCCGTTCTACACTGTGGCCACGCAGCCGCAGATCCCGTGGATGGAGTTCACGGCGGTGCTTGGAGCCTCGGGTACGAACGACAAACTGGCTGAGCCTGCAGGTATCAACAGGTTCGTGTTCAGCCGCAAGGAAGCGCTGGGTATTGTCTGCTACTTCCCAAACCTCGGGACGACAGAGGAGAAGAAGGTGACCGAGTTCTCGTGGACTATTCAGTTCAAGCAGCAAATGTTTGCCAAGATGCGCGAGATCGGCGTCGATCTGGAGAATATTGTGTATTACCGTGGCGAGATGCACTACATCGTCATGACTCCGAAGCGTCAGAACCTGCTGGACCAGAAGGTTCTCAAGGTGAACCACCCAGAGCCACGAGACTTGGTACAGGACGACAATATCAACAAGAATACGCTGCACGAATACGTCAAGCGAATCGTAGCGTTCCTGGGGGTCCCGAAGAAGGCCGAGTTTTCACGTATCCGCATGTTCGACTTCAGCTCGCGTACTCGCGCCGACAAGGCCGCGAGTATCCTCACTTCGCACGGCAAGAAGCTCTACGTTGGTCTCATTGGTGACTCGCTTATCGAGCCGTTCTGGCCGGAGGGTGTCGGAACCTGCCGTGGTTTCCTGGGTGCGCTGGACGGCGTGTGGATGGTGGCCCAGATCGGCAAGAAGGCGGACGAACAACTGCTGGCCGATCGAGAAATGGCCTATCGTGTCATCCAGCACGTGTCGGGGTTCCGTCGCGACGACTTGCAGAAGAATGTGCGCAAGTACACGGTCGACCCAAAGTCTCGCTACACGGTCAAGTTCCCGCAGCTGTGTTAGAAATTGTTATTCCTGTCGAATATAAACCCCTGCGTTTGCTCCCTACTAGTACTACGTGGTAGTGATGTTGAATATGGTGGAGCCAGATGCTTGTTTGCAAGGTGATTGATCGCTACACCTGAAGGCAAGTTGCCGAGAATAAGAGCCCAGAAGAGGAGGGCGTCATTCCCACCGAGTCTTATCCCGGCTGCTTGGGGTCGGGTATGATGAGCTGAGTAAGACGTCAACCTGCCATGTGGTGTTCTGGTGAGAAAGAGTTGAGAGGCATCGCCTCGTGCCCTCAGTTCGGATTCTGCAGTGGTTTGTGAAAGTCTCTCATTTCGGATTCAAACCGCTGTCCTACAATGGCGACATTAGACCAAGCGACTGCGCCACGGACCAGCAAACGAAGTCTGCGCAAGCTGGAACGCAGGCCTCCTGTCCACGATGGATCTCGTGAGGTGACCAGTGCTCGGGATCGCCAGGACGCGTACATCGGCGAAGATCCCTTCGATGGAAATGACCTCGACCATCTGGACCGCCTCAGTGCCATCAATGCTCACAACCGGCAAAGTCGTAAACTCCTGGACTATTTGGCAGGTGATAAATACCTTGATGATGCGGAGAACGGTGACGATATCATTGACGGTGAAGACGAGGGTTTCTATAGCGATGAACCCCGTTCCAGAAGACACCAGTCAATCCCGTATACATCAGCTCCGCCTGGCGCGACGGTGGTCAACCCCAACGAGATTAACTCTGACCAGTTGGGTCAGATCGTGGCGGAAGAGGCCGAGCGCAAGCAGAAAGCTCGTGCCGAGAAGGAATTGGCGTGGCAAAAAGTGAGGCAGCTCCTCATCGAGGAAGAGGAGAAAGCTTCAGCAATGAGCATCGACAGCACCAGCAAGTCTGTGGACTCGTCACGTGGCGAGAAAGACGAAGACAACATCAACACGGTTAAACTGCTCGATTCCTTGGTAAGGTCTGGTGCCGATGACTTCGCTTACAACCGCAGTGTTTCGTCCGACGTGGACGTGGCGCCAGTCGTGGATTCGTCCCTTGCTCAGTGCCAAGTGTCGGCATCGAACAGCACCGCCAGCACTGGTTCCACTTCAGAAGTGAAGGAGCCGACACCCCAGACATTTGCACGACACATGGACCGAATGGGTACGAAGATTTCAAAGTTCTTGAATCGCGGACAGACATCGGACGACGAAAGCAACGATTTACTCAAATCTCGTCGCTTCCACGAACCTTTTGTTGCTGGGAAATCGTCGGTTCGATTGGCGCTGCTAGCGACGTTGGAGCAGGTCACTCGAACTGTTCAAAGGACGGAACTCTCCGAGGCGTCCATGCTTCAGATTTCGACTCTGTTGACCTCGATCGACCAGATCGCACGCGAGGATATGAACAAGAAAAATGGCCAGCAGAAACGAGGATTCCGTCGGCTTTCAAGCTCGCAGTGGCCCAAGAGCGGCAATGCTTTGAGTGACCAGGAACCAGTGCTTCCAGCGGTAAAGACACAATCGGAGAATTTGATAAACTCGTCGAACTCGTCGACTTCCTCGGCTATTGTGGAGACTTTACAGGCTCGAGTTGTGCCTACAGCGTTGAACTCCTTCAAGGCTTTCGAGGCGGCACAAGACTTGGGTGATACTCTGGCAGCATTCAGTAACCTCCTCAACGACTGCGGTCTCAACGGTATCAAGGTGGACGAGCCGTGGCATGTGTTTTTCCACATCAAGGCGGCAGTTTACAGCAAGCTGAGCTTCCGCCACAAGCAGCTCTTTAAGCTGCTGGATGCGCGTTTTAACCTGGATGTTTACACAAGAAAACATGCTGCCAGGAAGCGTGTGTGCATTATTGGGGCTGGGCCCGTTGGTCTCCGCGCCGCTGTGGAGACTGCGCTGCTTGGTGGACAAGTGATTGTGCTGGAGAAGCGAGAGCAGTTTAGTCGCGAGAACATGCTTCACTTGTGGCCGTGGGTGGTTCAGGACTTGGTGTCGCTCGGTGCGAAGGTCTTTTTCCCGCAGTTTGGCAAGTCGAGCTCGTATTTCCACGTCAGCATGCGGCAGTTGCAGGTCATCTTACTCAAAGTCGCGCTGCTTCTTGGCGTGACAGTATACCCGTCTACGGATTTCGAGTCCATCGAGCGTCCAGGGCTGGAGGAAAGCGGTGGTCTACCTTTCTACACAGTGGTGACTCGGCCTCAGATTCCAGTGATGGAGTTCACAGCCGTGCTGGGCGCTTCCGGGACGAGCGATAAGCTAGCCCAACCTGCTGGTATCAGTCGGTTTGTGTACAGCAACAAGGAGGCTCTGGGGATTGTCTGCTACTTCCCGAACCTCGGAACTTCTGACGAGACCAAGGCAAAAGAGTTTTCATGGACTGCTCAGCTCAAGCACCCAATGCTGGACAAGCTTCGTGAGATTGGAATAGATCTCGAGAACGTCGTGTACTACCGTGGCGAGATGCACTACCTGGTGATGACCCCCAAGCGTCAGAACTTGGTGGACCTTCGCGTCGTGAACGAGGACCGCCCAAGCTCGACAGATCTCGTCATGGACGATAACATCAACAACAGCGCATTACACGAGTTCGTCAAGAGTATTGTCGACTTCGCTGGTATCCCGAGAAAAACAGACTTCACTCGTGTCAGTCTGTTTGATTTCAGCGCTCTCACACGCGCTGACAAGGCTGCGAGTGTCCTCTCGTCGCACGGCAAGAAGCTTTACGTCGGTCTCATCGGTGACTCGCTGCTCGAGCCTGTATGGCACGATGAGGTGGGGACCTGTAGCGGCTTTTTGAGTGCCCTGGACGGTGTGTGGATGGTGACACAGATCGACAGGAAGTCCGACGAACACCTACTGGCCGACCGCGAAGCCGCGTATCAAGTGACGATGCGACTGTCGGGCAACCACCGCGAAGAGATGCAGAAGAATGTGCGCAAGTACACGGTCGACCCAAGATCGCGCTACACCGTTCACTTCCCCTGAATTGTCTTAGATAGCGTTGAAGCTGTAGCGTGATTCCTATAGTTCGTGAACCGATAGATTGAGGCCAAATTTATGTTGAAGAGAAGTATTTTTTGACTAAAACTCCGTTTAGTCCCAGCACAGAATTTAAAATTAACAGAACTGTCATCTGGCAGGAACACTTAGTTTGCATACTGAAGTGCAGTCAATCATGGACGAGGACGAAGACACGTACGGCTTCGGGTCCTTCGCGGACCTGTTCGACGTAGGGCCGGCGCGGGTCGCCAAGCGGCTGGACGTGGGTGCGCTGAGTCGCTTCTGCATGTTCGAGCGCCTGCTCTCGCGCTTCGAGCAGCAGCAGCGACGGGACAAGCGCGTCGTCCTGTACCAGCACGTGGCCGCCAAGTTCGACGGCGTACGTATCGACGGCGGCCTGGGCGCACTGGGCGTTGCGCCACTCGAAGGCGGCGGAATTGTATGGCTACAGACAACGCAGTCGGACTCGGACGCGCTGGAACGACGCAAGAAGGAGCTACAGGACATTACGAATCGCCAGAACAATGGAGAGCACAAGTCGGCGGCCGCGCTCTTCGTGGCCTTCAAGCACGTGGCTGCAGTGCAGCCCACTACAGTGCAGAATACAGTGCAGAGCGTGGAGATAAAGCTGGTGGACGGCAACCGCCTCGATCTCACCTTCATGCCTGGACCTTTTGCGGGCCCCAAACATCGAGATGAATTTCTAGAGACCCTGAAGAAACAGATGAGTGGCGGCAGTAAGGACATGCAGGAGACTGTGAAGACTGCGGCAGTGCACACTTCTGTCCGACGTAGTGGCGCTACGTCAGAAGCTAAGAGGAAAACTGTAAACTCGAAGTCCAAGGAGAAGGAAAAGTTCCGCCAGCTAGTTCGGAGATATACCAGGCTGGACCCGATGAGCGAAGAAGCACTTGCAGTTGCCAAGCAGGTGTATGCAGGGACAGGGTATTATTTAGGACCCACGACGAAGCATACGCCCAAGTTCACAGAGGACGCGGAGTATCGCAAGAAAACAGTGGCGAAGCTGTCGGATTGTCTGAAGCGGATGAACCAGGAATGGAGCGAGGCAGATGCGCATCGTGAGCTGCATACGAAGGCCAAACATTCTAGAAATGAGGACGACCTGCTCGAATACACAGACACAGTCACAGGTGCGCAGATCCCGACCCGGACGTATGAACAGCGGTATCTGGAGTACGTGAAGGCGCACGAGGTGAACCCTGTGCTTCACATGTTTCCTGTCCAGGATAAAACGAAAGACGGGGAGAAAGCGAAGTCATCGCATAGATCTGAGTCAGCAGCATCCTCAGAACCTGGCGACAACGCAAGATCGCGTTTCATAGTACTCGACATCAGCTCGAACTGTATCATTGACAGTAATTTTTTCTCAGTCGGAGCAGACGACCCACCGCCGGATGTACCAACGTGCAGAAGGGAGGACGCGGCATTTCGAGCTGCAGTGGACAGCGCTCGGACGAATCTATGGACCAGTTGGGGCTCAGCTTTTGCTCGAGTGTCTGAAAAGTGTGCCAACCGAGCTGGATATGACCGTCACAAAGACCAAACTTCGTCTGCAAACTGTGTTCTAGGTACTGTATTAACGGAATGTCGTATGGGTTGCTTCCTATCCAGTCATGCTAACTGTCTGTGTTGTTTGTTAGGTCAATCATCGCGAAAACGATCTCGAGACAGGAGACAAAGTCTGGTGCTGCCTACCTCGAATGATCTTCAGTCAACTCTTGAGACCAAGCGTTCACGAGTTGAGAATGGCACAGCTTCATACAGTGGCGACTCGCACGACTCGCGTACAAAACGCAGTCGATCCACGGCGGATGCAGCTGAGAAGTCTCAACGCAAGGCTCGGAGACAGAGTATCGTGAACACGGTGGATTTACCATCGATTGGGGCAAGTGGAGCTGAGGAAAAGACGGCTGCTGAAAAGCGTAAAACATCGCAATCATCGCGCAAGTCTCCACGACCAAGGCATCCTGCCAATGGCTATGCTCGTGAGACCAGCTCGCTCGAGATGGTAGCAGATGACGACTCGAGTTTGTGCAAACTCTGCTACAGCGAGGAAGCGCTAGTGCACATGAAACCTTGCGATCATTCGGTGTGTAGCGCGTGTTGGACGCGGTTGCCTCCAGCATCAGGGATGAACGGGACAGGATCGCGTCGCGTGTGTCCCTGGGATCGCGAGGTGGTAGCGAAACGGTAGTAGTGTTGGCAAAGTAAAACAAGCGACAGTATTTGATGAGATGTGGGAGTTTCGGTCATGTGATGGATGAAGTGCGTTGCAGTTGTGCATTGAAGGAGATAGCCAGATGATCGAGCAGCGTGTCGCTGGGCATTCGAGAGGTAAGCGGAGACAAATGTGCTTTTCACATGCATAGTTGAAGGCTAATGTGTGCATCTCTACCTACAGATCGCCGAGCATTGAACAAGCAAAGAATAACTTCATTGAACAAGCAAAGAATAACTTCAGAGCAAGCATTGGCAACTGTTACGAGGTTGCAGCAATGGAAGAAGCACAACGACGCCAAACGTGAGTCCTTCCTGGTCTATGCGAGTGTAAGACGCAAGTGAGCTGATAACTCATTGCGAATTTAGGCGAGGTGAAAGCGAGGCTTCAAGAAGATGAACGAATGGAAGAGGAAGAGTTCTTCCTCTCGCTGTCCAAGGCACTTCCAGTCGGTCAGGTGCAAGCTGCTGCTCTTCGTAATTACCAGGCCGCTGGCAAACTTCGTTGGAAAAGGCTGATGTTTCAGTCGCTTGCAGAGCAGCAGCAACTGGATGAAGAGATGACTGAATGTACATTTCGACCAAGGTTAGTTGCAAAACCTCGACGTGCGGTTTGCCGGCCGTCGAAATCTTGTCGATCTTCATGCGCTGCAGCAGCCAACTCGACAAACCAACTGAAAGTGCCGTCGGCAAGGCGAGGTAAACTTGCCGATGGAGACGTTTTCGAGCGTTTGTACAACCCCCAGGCGAACGCGCCGGCGACGACGATAGTATCCCAACATGGCAGTACGGTGAAGAGGATATCGCCCCAAGCAGAGGCTGCATTCATCGCTCGGCAGGAACGCGATCAAGTGGATCGACAGGTGAGGCATTTTGCGCTTATACTGTTGGTCTGCCGTTGTCATGACCTACACTTTGCTCGACAGCGTCGACGATCGGAGCTTGCAGCCCAGTTGCATCACTTTCCTCACAAGCCGAAGCTCTCAAATCACTCGCAGGAAATATGCGCGGCGTTGCGTGAAAATGACACTGACCAATTCGCCGATCATCGTCAAAGGGAACAAAAGTCCTTTACTCACACAAAACATGTCCGATACACCGTTCCGCCATGCACCAGCGTCGTCTACAGCAAGCAAAGGCCAGATTATGCTTTTGTGCCGTTCACTACGATCGTCAACGCCTTGAAAGAACAGGAGAAACGCATGAAATGCTTGAGTAAATGTGCATAGGCAAACAGATCAAAGAACCAAAACTAAGCGCTAACCTATTTCATTTCGACGTTAACCATTTCCTAAGCTAATGACGAAATTTGTGAGACAGTGGAATGGGCAAACTGCTCGCATCCGCAGCACAAAATCCGCAAGAAAAATGGACAGTTGACAGCAGGAGTCAAGTGTGCACTACTTCTCTACGGAAAGCGCAAGGGATCAGATGCGGCAGAGCCGATTCCACCCCACTCTCCATCGCTGGAAAGCTGACGGCGGAGTCATTTTCTCGTAGCGGCTAAGTACTGGGCAAATAATAAGCAGGAGACAATATACACATCATCCGGCTCCCAGCACCTTACAGCTCGAGCTCCTTCACCGATTCCCACGTGAAGTCCGTGTCCTCGCGACCGAAGTGGCCGTAGGCAGCGGTCTTCTGCATCACCGGGCGCTTCAGCTGCAGGGTCTTCTGGATCATACCGGGACGCAGGTCGAAGTTCTTCTTGATGATCTCCACCAGGTCGTCGTCAGTCACACCCTCCTTCACCGTGCCGTACGAGTCGACGTGGATCGACAGCGGGTAGGGCACACCGATGGCGTACGAGAGCTGCACAAGGAGGCGGTGCGCAAGGCCCTTGGCCACCACCGACTTGGCGACCCAACGAGCGGCGTAGGCAGCCGAACGGTCAACCTTGGTCGTGTCCTTGCCAGAGAAGGCACCGCCACCGTGGGCGCCCCAACCGCCGTACGTGTCGATGATGATCTTGCGACCAGTCAGACCGGCGTCACCGTGCGGACCACCGATAACGAAGCGTCCAGAGGGGTTCAGGTGGTACACCGTCTTGTCGTCGAGGTACTTCTCCGGGATGACCGTCTGGATGACGTGCTTCATGAGGTCAGCGGCGATCTGCTCGTTGGTCACGTCGTCGTTGTGCTGGGTGGAGATGACCACGGTGTGCACGCGCTGCGGCACCATGCGTCCGTCCTCCTGCTTGTACTCAACAGTGACCTGGGTCTTGCCGTCAGGGCGGATCCAGTCGAGAGTGCCGTTCTTGCGCACCTCCGTCAGCTTGGAGCCGAGCTTGGTGGCCAGCACGTGCGACAGCGGCATGAGCTCGGGCGTCTCGTCCGAGGCGTAACCAAACATGATACCCTGGTCACCAGCGCCGACGTCCTCGTCCGTGACGGAGTCCACAGACTGGGCGATGTCGGGAGACTGCTGCTCGATGGCCACAATGACGTTGACCGTCTTGTAGTCGAGGCCCTTGGCGGGGTCGTCGTAGCCGATCTCCTTGATGGTGTCACGAATGACCTTCTCGTAGTTGACGATGGCCTTGGTGCTGATCTCGCCGAAGATCATGACCATGCCGGTCTTGGCGCACGTCTCGCAGGCCACGCGCGAGTTGGGGTCCTCCGACACGCAGGCATCCAGGACAGCGTCCGAGATCTGGTCACAAAGCTTGTCCGGGTGGCCCTCGTTCACGGACTCGGACGTGAACAGGAAGGTGCGGTCCTTGGTGGAGGTCTGAGTCATCTTGTGAGAATGAAGGATTTCTTGGGTAGCAGAGTGAATGTAGGCGCCGGCAAGCAGATTCCAGAATGAGGTCGCCGGCATGGATGGCGCAGCATGGCATCGGTTTCTAGCGTAAAACCTCGGAGCTTGAAGATGAAAAACCTCGGTCGATGAATGCAGGTGAGTGGTGGGCCCAGCGCGATGAGCTTTCGGCCAATCGACGTGCCGCATTCCGCCGCCTTGACCAATCATGTTCGTACTTATCGTCTGGTCAGGGGACGAACACGTACATTCGCTCTGCCGTATCGTCATCCTCGAGACATCCTCGAGATCTCATAATAGCGAGTCGCCAGCGCTGTTGGTGCTAACAGTCGCTACACTTCGCCGAGCGCTGCAGGTGTTCGCGTGAGTTGTTGTCTGCCACTGGACCTGACTTGCTTGTTTAGCACCACCCATTTTCAATCTCAGGTGCACGCACCCATCTTCCTTGATAACCCAAACTGTAAAAGGTGTGCAGCATACAAATTCAAATCTGCGTACCCAGTTTAGCCAAGCGTTTTGTGCAGGGAATGCTGTATTGAAGGACTTTGACGAATCTTTTTCGACCAATCGACCGGAACACGCGATTGCACTTTGAACACGGCTCAAATTTCTGACCAATTGAATGCCAGCAAGAGCACCACAATGCACATGAGTAAAAGCCAGCAACATTTTCCTGTCGGCAGTATCCTGCAGGCGCAAAAAAACGCATTCATGGCGCAGTGTACGATACTCAACCGATTGCGGACACCTCAAGGCCCGATGCAACTACAGACAGTTACTTTCAAGTATATCACGGCAGGGAAGGCAGGTCACGGCATTTGGAAACCGGCGGCAGCGGGGCCAGACTGAGAAAACTACAATTTGTTGGGATGAACTGACCAATGACAAGCGAAAGAAACGTTATTGTCACGGCTCTGAGCTCGTCATTCGCCGGTGCCGCGACGTCGTCTGCATCATTTGTTTAGGAAGAAAATTATAATAATACAGTTTATGCTCTTCCTATTATAAGCAAAGGAAGGATCCCTCCCTTTTCTTTCATCGGTCACTGCGTCTCTGTCTGTCAACACGCAACCTCTCACTACCAACTAAAGTCATGCTATCTACCGTACAAGATACACTTTAACCACATCAACGGCGTCAGTAGATTAAAAGGTACTGATATAATCTACGCTCGCATGATTGGTCCAAAGTGTCAGACCATGAACAGCATAGTGTCGACGTTGACGTGGGGCACATGGGATGACGCCGCGTGGAGCCCTGCAAGGGACGCAGCTACAGCCTCTGTCGCCATTGCTGCGTCTGCAGCTTCTGAGCCCGCGACTTCGTCCCAGAAGCAGCGGAGCCTCCGCAAACTGCGCAAAAAGGGGCTGCAGGCACCCAAGAACTCGCAGCTTTGGTTCGAGGAGCTGCTAGAGCGCGTAGAGGGCACAGCTTTCGGCCGCGGTAAAGCCAACTATCGCTGCAACCCGCTCAAGTGTCTGCACGTATCGGGAGAGGCTTGCATCGAGACGCAGCAGCAGGGCATCC
The DNA here is from genome assembly GCA_016864655.1 of Phytophthora cactorum. Taxonomy (NCBI): domain Eukaryota; phylum Oomycota; class Peronosporomycetes; order Peronosporales; family Peronosporaceae; genus Phytophthora; species Phytophthora cactorum. Next base: position 484,557 of record NHQK01000045.1, read on the forward strand.
CCTGGGCGGATCTGCCCGATGGAATTCACCCGCGAGACGGCAAACTGTCAGCAGAGCGAGCACGGAACAAGCGACAGCAAGTGGACAACCTCGCGGTCTTCTTGCGACGCATATTAAAGTGAGTCGAAGCGTGGGCAGATGCTACAATGTACTGGGATGAAGGCTGACAAGATGTTGTTTCCTGCTCCAGGCCAGGTGATGTGGTTGTGGAGTTCTGTGCAGGGTCCGGATACGTAGCGCTGCCACTTGCTTGTCTTTTTCCGCAGTGCAGATTTGTTTTGCTTGACAAGAAGGAGCCATCGCTTGCAATTGGTACGAATAACTGTAGCTGTTCGACTCGTATTATTTCGCTGACATGACGTTTTGGCATGTCTATTATTCAGCTAAGGAGCGCATTGCTGCTGCCCAGTTGACCAACGTGGAGATTTTTTGCGGGTTCATCGATGACTACCACAAGAATTTCGACGTGGGCATTGCGCTGCACGCTTGCGGTGAGGCCACTGACATGGTGATGCAGAAATGCCTCGCTGAGCGAGCCGCGTACGTGCTGGCTCCGTGTTGCGTCGGCAAGATCAAGTTGAGCGAGCTGGCTTACCCTCGTTCTGTCACCTTGGCTACTGAGCTCTCACGCACCGAGTACGAGGTACTGGCGAAGGCCGCGGACTTCGGCCACTCGAGCAGCGCTGCTGTGGCCCACACCGATATTAACCGTAGACGTCGACGCTGCAAGACACTCCTGGAAAGTGATCGCAATATGCGTGCTGAGGAAGCGCAGTATGATACGTTCATGTTTGTTATGCACCCGCCTACTGCCACTCCGAAGAACGACGTGCTGGTGGGAATCCCACGCAACCTTGAGACGAGAGTTGAGAACGCCAACAGGCTGTTCCAGCTCGAGTGCGAGGCCACGCTATCGACGGACTCGCTCGTGCGCAAAGCAATGCTCAGCGCATAAACAAACAATAGACTGCATGTTTGCCTTTACACGACTTGGTGTGTTCGATTAAGGTGACGCGAGATAGATTATTTTCGAGGTTTGTGGGGCAACGAAGCTCTCACTCGTTGCAACAGCTCGCGAGTATCAGATGCCTGGAAATCACGGCAATCTATCAGCATTAGAGGTGCTGATCTGGCTGTACTCTTCTCAAAAGTCATGACTCCTTCTAGATTCATGAGCGCAAACTGCATACTTGCCGCCCACCCGTGCGCAACTTGCACCTTCGTTTGCATTGTTTGCAGGAACTCCGAGCACGGTACACCCATGAGTCGCGTCACAAAACCTTCAGCCACGTCTGCTTCCCTCGTAGCAGTGCAATCCTCCACAGACACTCGAAGCTGGTACTTCCCAGTGTTGAATTGAAATCCTACTACCGACTTGATGCATGCGCGAATCTGGAATCTAGTTGTTGTAGTAGTCTGGGTCGGTGCTGTCAACGTAGGCGAACGTGCTGTGAAGTATTGGAACGGGCGTGTTGGATTCAGCGGCGGTGCTGAAGCTGTTACCCGATTCTTGTTCTCCTTTTGATCCAGCAGTGAAGAACCTAATGCGGTCTGAGCAACGTGGACGGCAGTGCTCATCGATCGTGCAGGCGTCGAAATGTCCTGTGCTTGAGGCCTATTGAATGGTGTCTCCCCCACCTTTTGCTCCATTGATGGTGATCGCGGCCGCTTCCTGGAGGGAATTGCCCTGCTTTTTTGTGCTGTCTTGGCATTATCTGTACCAACAGGATGTCGAGGGGTCTTCGGGCTGTAAAATAGGTGTTCTACCATTGGGTCCGTAGTGTCGCTGTCCATGTCTTCGTCCGACGAGGGTGCATCCACAAACACTGACGGGACTACATTGCTTCTGGTGTCGTTGGACGCTGTCTCGTTATTCGTGTTCATAGGCGCTGAAGGAACCGTGCTTCTCACTGTGTTTGTCCGGGGAATATCGTTGGGTGCTGCAGTTATCGTCGGCGGTCTAGCGACTAACTGTTGTGGAGCCGGAGGTGGAACTGCGGGCTGCTTCTGCTGTGACGAATTAAACTGCGACGTCACCAGAGCTGCTGAGTACGCTCCAGCACTCAATCCATTCGCCTCCGTAGGTTGATGCACCTGTCCTTTGTCATGTCCCAAGCAATCTACCGATGTCTCCAATAGCTGACAGTTGTCGGGTCCCAGCATGAGCAATCCATGCCTCACTGGCACGTTCTCCACTACGATTTTGGTCCCGCGCGGCACTTTCACACTAAACTGTGGCAGCGAGCTAAACTCAAAGCCGAACACCAATTGGTGGCCATCCGTAAGCCCGAGTTTGAGCGTGCGTGCAGGCCCCGCAGTCGAAAACTCAGTGCGATGCTCGTAGTTGGCAGCAATGTTGGCCACGTCCACCACCTACTCAGTGGCATTCGTGTCAATACTGCACTAGATCAGTTGATTATTCTGCTGGTCGCCTCACCTGAAGGATGCACATGCCCTGGATAGTGGAGCCGTTGAGCTTGGTGACGTCCGGAGGCAGCGCTGGCTGGCAACTTTGATGCAGATCCGACTGCATTAACCGCCCAAACAGGTACGCGCCATACGGAGCCTGTTGCCGAGCTCCGCCAGTCGCAGTCCGGAACTTCTGGAACTCGCGCGCCTCCCATTCCGGGTCCAGCGCCTCGTACGGCAGCGGCCGGCCTATTGCCGCCATGCGCGGTGCAACTGTTATTGCAAAATCGCAACAGTGAATTTTAAACTTTCACCATACACATGGTGAAAATTACAACAAAAAAGACAACATGTCTCGATACAGCTTCATAAGCAAGATGGTACGTCGTGCGGTCATGTAGAATGCTACTTGCGTTCGTGGTCGAGAAAATGAAGTCTCGTCTTCTATTATTCAGCCCTTTGTGTCATTAAAACTCAACGTTCTGCTACGTTAACTTGGACAATGTGGTCACTGCCACCTGCAGAATACGATGGCATTGCGCGCGCGAATGGGATGGATTCTGCTGCGTTGAAAAGACTATCCGCTGCAAACTAGCCGATACACGCAGAACGGATGAATAGTTAGTGACATCCAGTAGTATCGGAGCGAATGGCCGACCAACTTACCTCCGGATGATCGCGTAGCGCTAGCACTTGCGGTAACTCGACCAGATGCAACTTGGCGTAGCGCAGAACGACAAGTCCACTGCCAATTGACAGCAAGTAGAACGCCCAAGTGCGCATCACTGCCTTCTCACGCTTGGTTTGCACAAGGAATGCGAGACACGCCGCGTACGTCACCACAAACAGCAGCAGCAAAGGCCACGTACGTTTACGGTAGTGGACTTTGATCTTGTTTGCGCATAGCGACGGTGGGAAGCGACCCACGAACTTGTCAATCTTGCGGATGTAGTAGCCCAGGATCTTGAGTCGGTATTGGTCTTCCGCCTGGACGATCTAGCTCCCACCAGCCCAAAAAACATAAATTACAACCTAACTTTGCGCTTTTCAATGACAGGACACCCACCTCCGTCCAGTAGATCCAGCGCATCTGCAGTCCTTCGGGCCATAGCACGAAGTACCGATACTGCGCAACAGCATTCACACACAGCCAGGAATGTGTCAGCTCTTCGCTCTTCACCCAATCAGAAGCAACCAACTTCAGCCTCGCACCAGTGCCAATGCCAGCTCCACTAGACACACAAGCGCCACCACCAGGAACACGATCGTGTCCACGAACCAGTCGCGTGTGCAGAAGACGATGCAGGACGGCACCACGAACACCACCAGCACGCGTGCCAGTCCCAGCGCGAAGTAGCGGCGCTCCTGGATCGTCAGCGCATCATCGAGCAGGTGCGGCGCAAAGTGGCGCACAATGCTGCGCTTGTGGGTCTGATTCGCCTCCGCAGCCACTAGCATGTTTAAGCTTAGTGGTTGAGCTCTTCCGCTGTGTCTCTTTATTTATGACGTAGTTTCTACGCTTCAAGAAGATCGGTGGTTTTCATTGGATAAAAATTGAATATAGATAGGCCAGCAACCGCTTCAACTTCAGCTGTTTGTCTACTTTTTGTAGATTAATCGGCCTTGGTGTCGTCCAGGTGCACGTCCACAGTCTCGGGTGAGACCTCGGGCAGGTCGGCGTCGACGGTCTCGTCCCGAGGCGACTGCGGCTGGCTGTACGACTTGCTGTACTTCTTGCTGAAGCCAACGGTCGTGGACACCGTGCTGACAGCAGCCTTGAACTTGCGGCGCGCGTTGAAGCGACGCAGCTCCTCCAGAGCGCTCGTGAGCTGCACGGTAGCCAACTCGGTGCCCGTGACCCAGCGGTGTGCCAACAGTTGGTCCACCGTCGCACTGCATAGCAAACGTCAAGACAAGACAAGGATCAATATCGTGCGAGACAGCAAAGAACAACAAGGACAGACGTACCGCTTCTCGGGGTCCACGACGAGCATCTGCGAAATGAGGTCCTTGGCGTCATCTGAGACGTGGTCCCAGTACGGCGAATCGAACTGGAACTTGCCCTTCTTGATCTTCTTGAACAGCGCGTTGTGGTTGTCGTCGTGGAACGGTGGGTAACCGCACAGCAAGATGTATGTGATGACACCGATGCTCCAGATATCCACCGTCTTGCCGTATGGCTTGCCCTCAAGAATCTCTGGTGCAACGTATCCAGGCGTACCGCAGGCCGTCACGAGACCCTCGCTGTCGAATTCGATCCTCTTTGCGAAACCAAAGTCTGCCAACTTGATGGAGGCATCGTCGTCCTTGCTGGTCAGAAGGAGGTTCTCTGGCTTCAAGTCGCGGTGCACAATGTTGGCATCGTGGCAATACTTGATGGCTTCAAGTAGCAGCTTCACCAGATCGCGAGCTTCTCTCTCGTTATAGTACGACTAGAAAAACGACAATAAAAACAGGCATGCGGTCAGTAAAAACTCCCAAAACTGTCGTAACAGAAGCAGTCAGCACCAACCTTCTCAACGATACGGTCAAAGAGTTCGCCACCCTCCATAAACTCCGTCACCAGGTAGTAGAACTTTTCCTCGACGAAGAAATCGTGCAAAATCATAATGTTCGGGTGGTTCATCTGTAGCAAAAAAGTAGCGAATCAGACAATCTGTCTTGTAAAAGCCCACGCTCTGGCAGCTCACCTGCTTCAGAATAGCGACTTCCGTCGTCAATGCCTCAATGTCCTCCGCTACCAAACCGTCGCGCTTAATGCATTTGATGGCGTAGCGCTGTCCCGTGGGCTTGTGGACGGCGATGCGCACGACCGAGAATGTGCCCGAGCCGATGACCTTGCCCAGCGTGTACTGCTCCTCGAAGCTGTTGGGGTTCGTAGTGGCCGGTGTTGCCTTGCCGTTTGCTGTGGCATTCTCGCCGTTGGCGTCCACCTGGGCGTTCCCGTTCACAACGTCCTGATCCTGGTACAAAAACAGAAGGAGGTTGGTAAGCTTTCGTGGATCGGAGACCAACATCTGTGCTATTGCAATGAAGGTGCTGAGGCTTACTGGCTTGGAATTGACGCAGCCCATGTTGCTTCTTGTTGTGGCAACTCGGGGGAAGGAGTCAGTCGAGTGCTGCAGCCGGTTCTAGTTGCGTTGTGGTGTTGCCAACTGTCCCGCACTCGCTGAGCCGTTGTATAAGGCTAAAACGGATCGAGGTGTCAGCTAAAAATAAGACGATTTGAGCCAATCAAAAGTAGATTATCGCAAGGGCTGGGGGTATCTATTTGAGATGCTTCAAGTACGTGGCCAATGATCTGCCGGAGGTGGGTTCGGTATCTGCTGCTCAGGTAGTGAAGGTGAACTTGTCACCCTGTCCAGTCAAAGCGCAGTAGTATGGGTGGCTTAGATCAAGGCTAGTCGCCCAGGAATATGCGGCCTAGAGCACGCACCTGACGGAGTTTGGTGTTGAGCTTGGGCTCCTCGTACGAGATGCGCTTGATGGGTCTCGTGGAGCGTCTGCTTCGGAATGGGCTGCATTGTTGACCGAAGCGTGCGGGCACAAACGACGATTTGGTGCAGCGAGTTCCAGAAATCATGCGGGGTGTCATCGACACTGTCGGCGGTCGAGGAATCGGCTCGCCTCTTCGCTTGCCTAAGCCGTAGTAGTCTCCCTGGTATCACGCATTAGCTTCTCATCAATTGCTATAGAGATGCAGTTGAACGCACCCGCCGAAGTTTCATGTTCAGCTTGGGCTCGACGTACGACATGTTGGTATCTCGCTGGCGTAGTCGTCTTTTCACACCGGCCTGTCACCATCGACGGGGTGAACTCCATTGCTTTGAAGCAAGCTGTCAGGAAGGCGTACCTGTGAACCTGCTCGTTTCGAACTGTGAGACGTAAGTACAGCATTGCTTCGAAAGAAGCTTGCTGCTGGTACTTCATTTGGCCTATTAGCCATCGCATCGTCATTTTCTCCGGTGTTTTCGTTTTCCTGGTACCGACGGAATGTGCACGCATTAGCCACAAACGTTGCTTCACGAATTCAGCTTACCTCAATGGTCATAGGTTGCTCTGAAGCAATTGAAGCTCTCGTATACGCAGGTGTCGAAAAAAGCGCTCGAGGTTCCTGATCGTGCACAACGAGAGTGACAGAAGTTGCTGGTCAACAACCGCAGTCATGTTCAGACGTACCGAGTGAGGCGTCCATATGGATCTACCATTCCGCAGCGGAGAGAGTGGTGGCTCTGGTTCGAGTTGCATGTTTTCCAAAGACGCACGAGCGCCTTGATCCAGATCCTCAAAGTTGCATTGAGTGGCCTTGTCAAGCACTGCGTTAGAAGAAGAAGAAAAGGTTAACACCACACCAGAATACATATACACAAGCTGTCCTGCCTTCAGCAAGTTTGCACTGTGCGTTCATCCACTCCATCACTATCATATCAAGAAGCAGCATTAGAAAAAGACTCGCAAGTCGCCAGTCGATGCGGCATCATCACCTTTGTCCGAAAAGACGGCACTCTTAGCCGCTCGAGCTGCAAGAATGTACTGTCAGCATGATCAAGAGTATATTAGCAGTTACAGGCAACGCTTACCTTTTCTAAGTTCCTGCTTGGTTGTAGTCTGTCACGAAAGACCAGGATGCCATGAGAAAACGCAGTTGGGACGACCAACAGTCTAGAGCCAACTCACCAACGCTTTGGCCAGCTCGCGGTTCTTCTCTGAGTATATGCAGACTTTTTCCCGGAGCTGGCGCAGCTCCTGTATGATGCTCAGCGCGCGCGGGCCGCTGCTCCGTTGGGTCATGGTGGTCATGTGCGTCGTTTGAAGGTCACCTTCTCAAACTTCAAAAGAATACTTAATGAAACCGTTACTTTACACAAGTATACATTATTCAATACTGCAGGGTACTTATTCAACAACAAAAATAAACGCACAAAGCATTTGACATTTCGCGCGGCAAAATGATTGAGGTGGAAGGTGATGCCGCGTTCAAGTCGTTCCCGGGCGAGAACTTCCGCTTTGGCGTTGAGCACGCAGACGGCGTCGGGGAGATTTGGCTGGAGAGCCAGTCGTCCAAGAAGCGCTGGTGCGTCTGCCACGTGTAGGCCAAGAAGACCCGCAGTTCCAGTGCTGACAACATTTCCCTTTCCGTTTGCAGGAGTTGCGAGGTGACGGACGTGGCGGCGTTCGCTCCAGTGGACGTCGTTTTGCCCCAGAAGACAGTTCTTCATTATGTGGCGGTGCGTGCTATGTCATCGTCTTCATTTGCATGTCAGAAGAAGTTTACGTAATAGTTAAATTGTCAGGCTAGTTTGAGGGAGTCCGCTGCTGCCAATTACTCAAACCTCGGACCAAAACTCGTACGGGAAGGCGAAGACGAGACGCTGCAACTGGAGGTGCTGATTAAACTGGGGGTTGCGGACTTCGCGTGGGCACCCAAGTACATTTTCCCGATGACTTTAGTCGCTCCGAGTCTGTCACCAACGGAAGCGCAGGCGGAGCAGATTACGCTCCTGACTTCACAGGTCCAGGATCTTCAACAGGAAGTGAAGACGCTGAAGCAGCAGATGCAAACTGTGCTACAGGCACACGCTGCATCCCATCCGGCACGACCAGCAGAGTTGGTGGCAGCTACACGGATCTCCCCAGCTCCAGTGGCACCTGGTACTGTGGTCGTAGTGGAAAACCGTTCGACAGTGTCGACACCTTCTCGTGGAGACCAAGTGTGGGGCGATATCATTGGCCATTCACACCACGAACTTGTGCAGACGGGCGAGTATCGGGAGACGCGAAACTCGCTCGGCGTAACAATACGCAGCCACCGCCAGCATACGTGCAAAGTGTGTTCTGTATTGCGAGGCGATCGCAAGCGCGCGGCTCAGTCGTCTTACTACTGCCGCGAGTGTACAGAACGACATGATGGCGGTATGGTCTTCTTGTGCGATAAAGCTCGGCCACATGATCCGAAAGAATACCGGAATGCTACTTGCAGTCAAATCTGGCACTTGATGTGGAACAATGGGGAAAGCATCCCGCAGACTGGCACATCGTCAATAAGAATGCGGAAAAAACTGAAGACCGATTCCGAGTGATGGGAGTAAGGCGCTAAGGTATGGAATACACCCACTAACTTCTCTGTTCCACGTGCTTCTCGCCTTGTGGTGCCGCATATGGATACAGCAGCATCGCTACTTGCACATGGTTTCTATGGCTGGCTATTGTATACGCGTTTTCTCCTTTCTACACCGACAAAAAATCACCCAAGTTAGCTCTGGGATAGCTAAGATGGAAGAGATCTGGGTGGTCTCGCCTTGTTTAATGCATACGGATCGGCTCCTTCGCAAAGAACTAGCTGGACGATATTAGTGCGTCCACCCTGTGCAGCTTTGTGAAGGGGTGTGCTTCCGTCGTGAGCTGCGCCATTGATGTTGGCTCCAGACGCGAGCAGCAACTCGCAGATTTTTACGCTTCCAAGAAGTGCTGCATGGTTAAGTGCGCCGCATCCAGTCTGCGAAGCAATAGTGCTCAGTAAGTGACGCATGGTGCAAGGAAACAACTGAACAAGGCAGCGTTTACCTGATCGGTAATGTTTGGGTCAACACCTTCATTGATTAGCCGGTGCACACGGTTGTAGTCGTTATTCAGCACAGCCACGTGCAACGGAGTTGTTGCTGAAGCGAAACTGGGGTCACGCAGCTGGTCATAGTAGCGTTTGAAAGACGCGCTTAGTTGCAACGGTGAACGAGTGTTCATTCGGGCAATTATCAAGGAAATTGGTGGGCAACTTCGCGAGTGCTGTATCAATAACCGTTCACGAAGACTTTTAGTTCGGTAAAAATGGTTTTAGATTTAACTGTGCTTTGCGGTTTTAGACTCATACATCTCTACAAGATCTTGGTCGCATCCGAAGCCGGCAAGATCACGGTCTGCATGGAATGCGCAGGCAGCGACAAAGTGAAAGTCTTCGAGTTCGTCTGCTTCACACTCACTGTGACGGCTGCATTGTCACGGTTCATGAACTGGATCACCACGCGGTTATCAGGCGTCACAAATACACAGCGGTGGAAACTGCTCAGCGTCTTCGTCTTCGGGAACTCGATGCGTTTCGATCCAGCCGGAACGAACTTGGAGAAGTGGCCCATGATGTAAAACATCGGTTGTTTGTAGAATTCAGTGCCATTCTCTTCATCTACCAGAATCGGGGCATCAACATAATTCTCTGCCCAGTTCGGTCCACCCGTCGTGTCGAGCGCCAGATTCCAGTCGGTCCAGCCAGCAACGTAGTTGTTCAGGTCTTCAATGATGTCGTGGCCGTAGTTCTCAGCACGCGACCAGCTCTTATCAGCGTCAGTGAGGGAAACACCGGATCCCGTGCCCAACCAGCTCGGCAGATAACCTTCACAGGCCTCTGTCGCCAGCATAAAGATGTCCGGGTAGTCCTCGTAGAACGACAACAACTTGTCAAAGTCACCACCCAAGCTGAGAAGAAAAAGTCGAGATCACGGTACCAGTGTACGCCGAGACCACTGATGTACTTTAGAGCGTCAGCGTCTTCAAACGGTGCTAGTCGATCCAAGATGCCGGACTTTTGATCGTCACCAGCAATAATCTTTAGGTCAGGGTGGTCTTTTGCCATTCTCGGACCCAAGTCCAGCTTGACGAAATCACGCTCCTCGGCGGCTGTCAAACGCAGAGACTGCCACGCTGAAGTCTGCAGAATAGAGCTAGACGGCTCGTTCTGCACCGTCATAGCCCAGAAGTCGATGCCTTCCTCCGAATACGCGTCAAAGAACTTGGAATAGTACAGCGCCAACGCCTCCCAGTATTCTTCGCCGGGGTTGCCCTTCAGTGCGCAATTGATGGTCGTATTTTCCATCGTCATCCAAGCGGGTGGTGCCCACGAAGATGCAAACAGTTTAATGTCACGTGACGTCGTGTTGAGCGCACGTTGGATGAGATCGATCTTGTGAGACGACGAAGACATATCCACGTTGATGGAGAAGTGCTCCATCTCAAAGTCATCCACCACGTCGTTGTACGAGTAGATGCCCGTGGAAAAGTCTGTCGAGCCGATCGGGACGCGTCCTAATGTGTACTGAAGACCCGTCTCGGAGAAGTACTGATCCAACACCATTTGTTGCAACTTCGACGACAACTTGTAGACGTTGATGGCCGCCGCGTCCGTGAAGGCGCCTCCAAAGCCGATCATCGTCTGGTACTGCGTGGACACGTCGATGGAGTACGTGGGGCTGCTTACAGCCGTTGAGTCGACATTGACCACCTTGTAGACGAAGCGGTCACCAACCTTGGACGTGGTGTAGACGCCCACTTGGCCAGTTGTAAGGCTGGTGTAGCTGTTAGAGACGGTGTCACACTGTGTTGCATTGCAGACACAAACGCCTTCGAGGTTGGTTTGGTAGCGCGTGGACCAGTTGCTACAGGTAGCCGAGGCTTCTTGAGTGGCGAGCAGCACGCCGGCAATGGCGGTCAGCAGGTACGGGGCGAGCATGACGATGAGTATTGTGACAGATTTTACTGGTTGCTTGAGGAGTTGCTGGCGTATTCGAATCTGGCTGCATCTACGAGATTTTGGTCCAACCTCACGGTCGGATACAGGATAAGTACCAGTGAAGAGGTTTGGTCTCGGCAGTGGGGTATCACTTCCATGGTCACCCATGACATTGCATTTCTATCGTGTGGCGAGTCATATTTGATGGCGGTAAACTGATCCCGAGTAGTGTCATGCCTGAGTTCAAAGCAGACGAAATGGATTTGCAGGCTCTGCTCACTCATAGCTGACACGATGAGTATGTGGATGTACGCATCAGCTTCGACGATTGAATACTGCAGGAAGTCCGACAACGGTAAAGCATATTTGCTCATGTTCTCACTTTTACTGAGAGAACCCTGGCAGCTGAAACTAATGAGCAGACCTTATTATCTGAAGTGAGTCATATTTGATGATGCAGGCTGATCCGCTGTCAGCTTTAGCTTCAAGAGAAGCAGACGCCACCTTCTGAATGCCCAAGGAAAAGAGGGCATTCACCTCTTGTGTCGTGATCGCACTATTTGTTGAAAACAACGGTTTGGATCGAAGTGGGGCGAATGACAACTTCCACCAGCTTCCCACTTGGTGCCATGATCTTCACGGTCACTTCGTTGTTGCCCTTGTTGAACATGATCGCCACATACTGACCTTCGGGAGTCAAGAAGGCCGTCCAGTCCACATCACTGAGTCGCGACTTACTTCCGCTTGTTGCTGTGAATTTGAGGCGCACGGACCCTGGCGTGAGGAACTTGGAGAAGTGGCCCATGACGTAGTACATGGGCTGCTTGTAGATCTCGTTGCCATTGGTTTCGTCCACGATGATCGGCGCATCGACGAAGTTCTTGGCCCAATTGGGTCCACCATTCGTGTCGAGCACGAGGTTCCAGTCAGTCCATCCAGACACGTAGCTGGTGAGGTCGTTGATGATATCCTTGGCGTAGTTGTGCGCTCGCCACCAACCGATGTTGAAGTCGCCCAGTTTCACGCCGGCACCTGTGCTCGTGATAACCCAGTCCGGAATGTAGCCCTCACAAGCCTCTGTTCCCAACATGAACACATAAGGATACTTGGCGTGGAAGGTAGTGAGGTCACTAAAACTACCGCCAATACCCAGCGGGAAATCGACGTTGGAGTACCAGTGAATGCCCACGCCAGCCACGTATTGAGCCGCTTCGCTGTCTTCGAGAGCCGCCAACCAATTGAGCAGGTTGCTCTTGTTATCGTCCATGACGATAAGCTGCAGATTCGGGTGGTCGGCTTTCATTCGTGGACCAAGGTCTTTCTTGATAAAGTCACGCTCAGTCGCCGCTGTGAATCGTAGACTCTGCCACGCGTTCAGCTTAACGAGGGGCTCGTCAGGTTCATTTTGCGTCGTCATGGCCCAGATATTGATCCCTTCGATCTTGTACGCAGTGATGAACTTGGAGTAGTACAGTGCCAATGCCTTCCAGTACTGCTCGCCCGGATTCCCCTTCATGTGGCAGTTGAGCGTCGTGTTCTCCTTTGTCATCCACACTGGCGGGGCCCACGAGGACGCAAAGATAGAGAGATTGCGCTCCGTCACGTCCAGCACGCGGTGGATCAGATCCAGCTTGTGCGAGGTCGACGATTTGTCCACAGCGATGGAAAAGTCGCTCATATCGAAGTCGTCCACGGTGGCGTCGTACGAGTAAACGCTTGTGGAGAAATCGGTGGACGAAATAGGGATACGGCCCGTGGTGTACTGAATGCCTTTCGCAGAGTAATACGCGTCCAGGATCATATCCTGGATCGTGTCGTCCATCTTGTACAAGTTGATGGCGGCCGCGTCCGTGAAGGCTCCACCGAAGCCGATGATGGTCTGGTACGTGGTGCTCGCATCGATGATGAGATCGGCATCAGCAGAGGAGCCGGCAACGAAAGTGGCCGTCTCGTAGCGGAAACGTTCACCATCTCGGGTAGTGCGATAAACTCCAGCCTCCCCCGACGACAGCTTCAGATAGTCGTTTGGGAATGTATCGCAGGCTACGGTGCTGTTGCAGACGCAGACACCATCGATGAACTTCTTGTACCGCATGGACCAGTTGTTGCAGTCGATGGCCTGGGAAAATGGCGCCATCGCTGCAAGAGCAACGAGACCGCGCAAGCGTGATGTGACCATAGCTGGTAAATGCTGACAATTGACGTTTATTGCGTACGAGGTGCTTGGGGCGTTGGTGTTGAAATCCGAAGTGACAAGCACTGAGCTTCAAGGCCTTCCGGCGCAGCATGGCAGGTCACCCCCTCTTGCCGTTGGGCTGATGCCGTTGACATGTGCACGTCCGACGGCAGCTGCGTGACGTCAGGTCTCCTTGTACACGGCTTCCACACCGGAAGCTCTAGTATAAAACATATCTTAGCTGCAGGCAGCACATCCTGCTTAGTCTGAGCGAGCTACGGTCACTTCAACGATGCGATGCACGTTTGACAACGGACGAATCATTTGAGGTAAGCGGTGAAGCGCTGTTCGAATCAATGGACACTTAATCAGCTACTAGCTGCTATACATGTAGTACCAATGCAAGCTACGAGTTCAAAGCGGCTGGCTCAGCCTGCAATGCGATCACCATTTTCATAGCACAAAATGCCTTTGCCATTAATACATGTACAAACAAGAGTTTCTAAGACGCCATCACAGTTGACTTCAACCTGTCACTTCAATCAGTGATCAGTGACTCATATTATTGATGTGTACCAAATAAAAGTATACAGTATCCGGATACTACACGGATAATATATGAGCATCTGCTGTACGCAATTAATTTGACAGATGATGTTTCCTACTCCAATACGACATCATCTTTTCGTAACGGATCATGGCAATCATTTCTTGAGCGCCGATTACAATTTGGACCAGTGCAAAGCACCTCGCCATGATGTGTGCAACGCCTTCAACTTCCCCGTGAAGCTGAATCTGCTCCTTGTGACACGTGCAACCGGCGATTTCTTTGACCGATCGGCACCGCTGCTGCAATCTCTCTAGCCTCGCAAGGATTCACTCGAGCACTCTTTCGCGCTGCACCGGCGTTTATGAGTCACGACTCATGACTGCTTTGAAGACTCTGGGCGGCGGGTGCTGCAGGCTCGATAGGAGCCAGCACCATTTCCCAACTCGCCTGGTCGAGATAAAGTGCCCACCGGGTCTTGTGCTCCTGAACGTCGGAACATGCTGGTGGTCAAGCCCGTCAACTACGTGCTCGCATTCCTGGCGATGCAGGCTGTGAGCGCCGCCACCAACAACTGCACGTCCTGGTCGGAGCGCTTTCAAACGAACCTTGAAGGTGTCTGTGTCTGCTCGGAAGCAACGTGTGATACAATCTCCAATGGGCATTTGTCCTTGTCGGGTAACGAGGCTGGCGTGTTCTCGACGACCAAGGCCGGAGACCGCTTAACCTTCTCGACGGTTGACGTGGAGACCGTGACCAACGATGCTGCGGACTTCGTTATCGACACGACCACGACGTACCAGTCGATCATCGGCTTTGGCGGTGCCTTCACGGACGCATCGGCTATCAACCTGTATCTGCTGGACTCTGGTCTCCAAGATATCCTCGTGGACGCGTACTTTGGAGACGATGGACTGCAGTACACCATTGGTCGTATCCCCGTTGCCTCCACTGATTTCTCGCTCACCATTTACTCGTACAACGATGTGGAGGGTGATTTGGCAATGGAGAACTTCAGCATCGACATGGACAAGGCCAAGAAGATCCCATTCATTCAACGGGCTATGAAAAAGTCTTCTCGAGGCATGAAGCTCTATGGATCGTCGTGGGCACCGCCGGCATGGATGACAACGGAGAACACGACTATCAACTGCGCTGTCCAAGGTTACCCGGGCGGTGAGTACTGGGAGGCTCTGGCGCTTTACTACTCCAAGTTCGTGTCGGCCTACGAGGATGAAGGGATCCCTATTTGGGCCATGACGACGCAGAACGAACCCACGGAGCAGTTCTCGTTCAAGTACTGGCAGAGTCTGCGCTTCAACGTCACCACGGAGCGTGACTTCATCAAGCGCGATCTGGGCCCGCGAATGAAGGCCGACCACCCCGACTTGAAGATCATCATGATGGATGACCAGAAGGATCTGCTACTGGACTGGGATGCCACGCTACTTGATGCTGACTCGGCGCAGTACGTCTCAGGTGCTGGGGTTCACTGGTATAAGAATTTGGACTTCCTGGTCGATACGGCCGGCAACTTTGATGACCTCGAGACATTCCACGAGAAATACCCTGACCTCTTCATCTTGGCGACAGAAGCGTGTGAGGGCTATCTGCTTGACGGTATCGTTACAGGTGCTGGCCCCACCCTCCAAAACCCGACGTTCGCGTGGCAGCGTGCTCAAATCTACGCGCGCGATATCATCGGGGATCTTGCTCACTATGCTTCTGGCTGGACGGACTGGAACCTGGTGCTCAACACCACTGGTGGACCCACGTGGATCGACAACCTGATCGACTCGCCCATTCTGATCGACGAACAAGGCGGCGCTGAGTTCTACAAGCAGCCAATGTTCTATGCGATGGGCCACTTCTCCAAGTTCCTGCCGGCTGACTCGGTCCGTGTGTCCCTGACCACCAGCTCGAGCGCTTCGTCAACCCTCGCTAAGGTGGATAGCGTGGCGTTCTTGACCCCTGACGACCAAGTCGTGCTCATTCTTTCCAACCGTGACAGCTCCGCCCACGACATCACATTGAGTCTGTCTAGGCAGCAGCTGAGCACCAACGTCACGCTGGAAGCTTTCTCGATAAAGACCATTGTGATCGGTGAAGTCGAAGGAAACAGCAGCTCCAGTTCCAACTCCGCAACCGAGACGCCGAGCACCACAACGGCTACCCCGATCTCGTCCGTCAGTTCGTCGGAATCCTCCACAGGCAGCTCTAGCTCTGTGACAGAGACTCCTAGCGCGACAACGGCGACCCCTGCGTCCTCGACGAGCAGTGCAATATCGACTGCTGCGTCTTCGGCCTCGGAGACCGCCGAGCCCACTACGCCTGACCACAGTTCGTGCTAAGGTTATGATTACCACTTCATGTACCGACACGGTAAGACCGAATCTATAACGTGCCAGCAACTGCAGGAGAATGCAGCATATTCCAATGCGTTGTTCTTGCGTGTGATCGCTACAGTAGTATGATAGTTTCTGTAAGTGGTCAGGGACCCTGACTCAGGGTCCAACTTGTTCAACATCGGAATCTGCACGCGATCAGATAAATTACCTTGACGTGTTTCTACCCTGGTAGAGCTCTCACATTCCGTCCATCAGCTGCTGGTAAATGCGACTCCATCCCTTCGCGCGTCTACTGTCTGCTGCTGGTGTGCTGCTTGTGGCTCGACACGGGGTCGTGGCGTCCTGTTCCTCGTGGTCGACTCGGTTCCAACAGGACATTGAGGCCGTGTGCGTATGCAACGTCACACATTGCGACTTAGTCTCGACCGAGTATTTGTCACTCTCCAGTAGCCATGTTGGACTATTTCAAACGTCTAAAGCTGGCGATCGTCTAGCATACTCAACCCTGGAGATCGACAACTCAAGTGATGATGCAGCGGACCTCATCGTTGACTCGAAGACAACGTACCAGGAAATTATCGGCTTCGGGGGCGCCTTCACGGATGCAGCAGCGATCAACGTCTATTTGATGGACTCAGATGTCCAGCAGTTGATCGTAGACGCGTATTTCTCCGACACAGGCCTTCAGTACTCGCTGGGTCGCATCCCCATCGCCTCCACGGACTTCTCCGGGTACGTGTATTCGTACAATCCATCAGTTGACGACTTCGCAATGGCAAACTTTAGCATCGATGTGGACAAGGACCCGCTTTCGAACAAGTTGGGTCTGATCCAGCGTGCATTGAATGAGACCTCGGCAGCCAGCCGTAACCTCACACTCTTTGCTTCGTCGTGGGCACCGCCTGTGTGGATGACGACGAGTAACACTACGCTAAACTGTGAGATGAAAGGCTACCCTGGCGGCGAGTACTGGGAGGCGCTGGCGCTGTATTACTCGAAATTCATTGACGCATACGAAGCGGAGGGTGTCCCCATTTGGGGCTTGACAACACAAAACGAGCCTACAAAACAAGAGCTCGCCACGAAGTTCTGGCAGAGTCTTCGGTTCAATACAACCACTGAGCGCGACTTTATCAAGCGAGATCTGGGCCCACTAATGGAACAGAACCACCCGAATCTGAAGATTATCATTCTAGATGACCAGAAGGACTTGTTGCTAGACTGGAATGCATCACTTCTGGACGAAGAAGCGCGGAGCTACGTGTCAGGGGTTGGAGTTCACTGGTACAAGAACTTGGATTTTGCCTTCGGTACGACCGGCGATTTCGACGACTTGGTAACTTTTCACGACAAATATCCCGACGTCTTCATTCTAGCGACTGAAGCATGCGAAGGCTCGTTGGTCAAGGGGCTTGGGACGGGAGTGGGCACAAACCTCTTCGACTACAGCAACATCACATGGCAGCGCGGCGAGAACTACGCACGCGACGTCATCAACGATCTGGCAAGCTTCGCCAGCGGCTGGACGGACTGGAACCTCGTGCTCAACACGACTGGAGGTCCGAACTGGGCAGATAACCAAGTTGACGCTCCGATCCTCGTGGATGAAGAAGGAGGAGCTGAGTTTTACAAGCAACCAATGTACTACGTCATGGGCCACTTTTCCAAGTTCCTCGTCCCGGGATCTCTTCAGGTCCAGTTGAACGTGAGCAACGACGCCAGTTCGATGCTGGAGAATGTGGATCGAGTGGCATTCCTGACGCCAGATGACCAACTGGTCGTCGTGCTATCCAACCGCGACAGCACCGAGAAGAGCATTCGCATGAGTCTTCAGGCCGAAGAGCGTGCAGTGACGTTGGTACTGCCGGCGAACACCGTGCAAACTGTTCTCTTCCCCGACCTTAGCAGCAGATCCGAGGGCAGCGAAGCCTCGGCAACGGCTAACAGCAGCTCGGTAGCTTCTTCGGCATGTTCACCGATCATAAACTTAGTAGTGGTGTTGATAACCACGGTACTCGTAGCATCATTTCGATCCTAAATAGGCACCGTTTACGAATGGATACAATTTTGAACGCGGCTGCTTCTTGAAGTGCTCGGAACGGGATCAAGTGATCACCACCACCCAATTCAGTTGGGCCAATTATATTGATGTCAGCGCTCCTAGAAACGAGCTTAGGTCGCAACTGGGCCGGGAAGAGTGATACATGTCAGGATATTGTTGATTTGCCCACGATATCCTTAGATACGACATATCCTACAATGCTGTTGTTGATACAGGAATTCTAGCGGAAGCACGTTTCGCTGCTCGTCGAGAGCTGCATCGTGATGTACTTTGTACTACTTCGAAGTATACATGTGCACATATAGCGAGGGATACGTGCATCAACTTCAGCTGTCCGACGACGACATGGTCAGGAGAGAGTCACCAAGATGTAGACAGGAGCTTGAGCCTGTAAAAACGGAGCAGTGTACATGTACATGTACCTGCTTGACATAGAGGACACCACTGTATGCGCAAGAATGAAGAGGCATATACGACCAGCGAAAGATCGCATGGATACAATTTAGCAACACAGTACTTCGAATTACTATTTTGTTGACTTGAGCCCTTGATGATTGAAATTGTAGATCCCTTTGAACTTGATTATGAGGCCTACAGCAACCCACATCTCAAACAGCTCGAGTCAAAACTGCTGAACGTGCTCAAGCTGCACTCGTAGAACACTGAACGGGTTAAGGCACAGCGCGAATGCAGCTTCCCCTCAACCAAACAGAAATGACTTGCCGTTGCATTCACCCTACGACTGAAGATCCAAGAGAGCGTCTACATTAAACACGAAAGGGTTAACAAAAAGTGGTTTTGCATCAGCTCATGTTGCAGATTCTCAACACCATTGCCGTCATGCTGCATGTGCAAGGATATAGTTTCTCCTTAATATCATGCTGCATAGTTTAACGTGCTGCATTGTTTGAAAAAGAAAAAAAAAATGTAAAAAGGACGATGGATGGTCATAAAGTACAGGGAAAGTGTAGTCAGCAAATGTCATATCAAGTACAATGGCGGATGCAGTTCTCTTCATGTTTGATAGAGAAGACAAACTTCTTCTCCAAGAGAATTGTCCAAATTGTTTTTCTTCGAAAACGCTACAGTTATTGTTGAATGGCAGGGTGCAACGGAGGTACAGCGCTTCAACCTCTGGCCCCAAATCTTCCTCTCCCTTCCCGCCGCTTCCACACACATGTCCACTCGCTCACTTCTTCATTTGAGCCCAAAGCGACAGGACCCAAACTTTCTCCTCAACTTACCATCAACAATGCGCGCCGTCTCATCGAACGTGGCCATCGCCTTCGCCGCTGCGGCCACCTCCTCCGTCTCGTCGCACCGCATGCACCACTCGCATGCCATGCGCGGCCTGCAGATGGACATGAGCGGCATGGACATGACGTCCAGCTCCACCATGGACATGTCGATGGACATGTCGTCCTCCTCGACCGCCACCACTTCGTCCGTTACCTCGGATGAGGACTACACGTGCCCCGTGTGCGGCATGTCCACAAAGGACATGGGCTACGACAACCTGAACCACATCGGATTCGCGCACGGCCAGACCGTCTACACGTGCGGCATGGCGGCTCGCTCCTTCGATGACTACAGCTTCGATTTGACCGACACAGCGTACCTGGCCGCCAATGTGGCTGAGTTCATCGTCAACTCCACGGATGCCACCGCCTACGCCGAGTGCGAGGACTCGTGCGACGAGTGCGCCAACGGCATCAAGGACCCCGTCACGGGCGACGACGTCACCACGTCCAACTACCAGTACGTGTGTCTAAACAACGGCCAGAAGATCTACTTTGCGTCTACGGCCAGCAAGAATGAGTACCTAAGCAACGTTAACTCGGAGCCGCGCTATCTCGTGGACAGCATCATCTGCGAGAACGAGGCGTGCTCGGAGGCCGAGAACGTCACCGTCCTCAGCGCTGCGGCGCAGGCTTTCGTGCCGGATCTCTCCTCCTCTAGCCGTAGCGGTTCGTCGGCTACTGCCAGCGGATCGAGCGCCGCCGCCTCGGTGAACTCGCCCGCCAGTATCGCCTTCGCCGTGGCGAGCGTGCTGGCTACGCTGGCCGCGATGGCTTAAGCCACACGTTTGAGTTATGAAACCGACTGAGTAGGTACTACAGCATTCCGAATGCGACGACAACCTCGCTGTATCATTTATTCGCTGTAGTGTCATTCAATACAGATCCTTTGAACAAAGTTTAGACTGGAAATGCCGGTGCTGCGTGACTGGAGGCTTTCCCACGAGCCTTTATGGGACTCCCATGATGGGAGTGCCATTGAAAAAGGTTGCTTGTGACGGCTGCATTCCGGACTGGATCATCACGAGTCGTGATTCACAAGAACGGGCTGGATGACTTCGACATCGGCTGGTGTCGATCGCACAACTGCACCAAGCATATCAGCATCATCAATGAGGTGAGATCGTTGATGACCAGAAGATGAGTTCGTGGCGATCTGTTTTAACTAGGGTGCAGATGGAGAGATGGTGGAGGTCATGGCAAATTCGTGGCCGTGGTCCCTCCCCAGCCGTGGAGGTTGCCATACAGTCGTTTTCACCAAGTAATTAGCGATCACCACGATGTGCAGCAATAAACCACTCAGTTCCTTGAAGCGTCCATTGCCTCACACAATTTCCATCACGTCTGCTCTCTTTGTTCGTTCTTGAACGAGCCCAGTTTCGCTTCACGCGAGACGACTCTAGCTTTGCAGGGGCGTCGTTGAAGTGCTATCCTTGCCTCGATGAACCTTTCTTTGACTAAATCAAACGGCAGACACCGTGACCTCGTACATGTACCCGCTTGCACGACATGGAGCTGTAAGTAACGTATCGGGTCCAGTCGACTGGTGAGGCTGGGCAAGTCCAAGCAACGCAAGTGGTTTTCCGAAGGATATGTCATGCTCGTGACACGCAGACGCAGACGCCAAACAGCGCTGTCCGCCGCCAGTGGCTCATCGTGGTCATCTATAGAGATCAGATCAACTTAATAAAGACTCCCTCTCCTCCAGGATCCCATACAGTTCGTTCACCGTCAGCACTGCTACACGTTGTCAGGACAGTCACTTTCAAAAATCCCAGCGAGCCCGTAAGTCCCCACCAAGTGAAGCTCAAGTGTCGCCACATGCTCGCCCCGTACCTGCTGACCGCCATTGCCGGCGTGCTGCTCGCCACTCAAGAAGCCTCGGCTACCTGTAGCAACTGGTCCACGCGCTACCAAACCAACCTCGAAGGCGTTTGTGTCTGCAATGCAACACAGTGTGACACCGTCTCTAACAGCTACACCAGCCTTACAACTGGCCAAGTGGGCGTCTACACCACGTCCAAGGTTGGTGACCGCTTCGTCTACAAGGTGGTCAATGTCGACTCAACGGCTGTAAGCAGCCCCACGTACTCCATCGACGTGTCCACGCAGTACCAGACGATGATCGGCTTTGGAGGCGCCTTCACGGACGCGGCGGCCATCAACGTCTACAAGTTGTCGTCGAAGTTGCACAACAAATGGTGTTGGATCAGTACTTCTCCGAGACGGGTCTTCAGTACACATTAGGACGCGTCCCGATCGGCTCGACAGACTTTTCCACGGGCATCTACTCGTACAACGACGTGGTGGATGACTTTGAGATGGAGCACTTCTCCATCAACGTGGATATGTCTTCGTCGTCTCACAAGATCGATCTCATCCAACGTGCGCTCAACACGACGTCACGTGACATTAAACTGTTTGCATCTTCGTGGGCACCACCCGCTTGGATGACGATGGAAAATACGACCATCAATTGCGCACTGAAGGGCAACCCCGGCGAAGAATACTGGGAGGCGTTGGCGCTGTACTATTCCAAGTTCTTTGACGCGTATTCGGAGGAAGGCATCGACTTCTGGGCTATGACGGTGCAGAACGAGCCGTCTAGCTCTATTCTGCAGACTTCAGCGTGGCAGTCTCTGCGTTTGACAGCCGCCGAGGAGCGTGATTTCGTCAAGCTGGACTTGGGTCCGAGAATGGCAAAAGACCACCCTGACCTAAAGATTATTGCTGGTGACGATCAAAAGTCCGGCATCTTGGATCGACTAGCACCGTTTGAAGACGCTGACGCTCTAAAGTACATCAGTGGTCTCGGCGTACACTGGTACCGTGATCTCGACTTTTTCTTCTTCAGCTTGGGTGGTGACTTTGACAAGTTGTTGTCGTTCTACGAGGACTACCCGGACATCTTTATGCTGGCGACAGAGGCCTGTGAAGGTTATCTGCCGAGCTGGTTGGGCACGGGATCCGGTGTTTCCCTCACTGACGCTGATAAGAGCTGGTCGCGTGCTGAGAACTACGGCCACGACATCATTGAAGACCTGAACAACTACGTTGCTGGCTGGACCGACTGGAATCTGGCGCTCGACACGACGGGTGGACCGAACTGGGCAGAGAATTATGTTGATGCCCCGATTCTGGTAGATGAAGAGAATGGCACTGAATTCTACAAACAACCGATGTTTTACATCATGGGCCACTTCTCCAAGTTCGTTCCGGCTGGATCGAAACGCATCGAGTTCCCGAAGACGAAGACGCTGAGCAGTTTCCACCGCTGTGCATTTGTGACGCCTGATAACCAAATCGTGATTCAGTTCATGAACCGCGCTAGTTCAGCCGTAACAGTGAGTGTCAAGCAAACAGACTCGAAGACGTTCACTCTATCGCTTCCGGCACATTCGATGCAGACCGTGATCTTGCCGGCGTTGGATGACACCACAATCCTGTAACGCGGCACCAACAAACTTGATGGAAGACTGAGCTCAAGTATTTATGGTCGTCGTCAGAGACTGAAGACATGAGGCGGTAACGGAACACGCTGCTGGTACCAAAGCTGGTTTCTGCTCTTCGGTATCAGAATTTGTAACTCTTAGGGAACCCGAAAAATATATTTTGGTTTTGCAGTAAATAATTTATTTTCGGGATACCCGATACATATTAACATTTTTACGGATTTTGTGTGTAGCAGAACACAATTTATTTTGCTCGGGCAACAGGAACCAGTGGTTTGCTGGTTGGTTCTAAGCGCTCTAGCAGCTCCGTAGCTCGTGTTTAAGCCCATTCTGCAATTTGCATACACTATAACCAATCTACCCCCGCCGCAACCGCCATATCCGATGCCCTCGTCGCTACACCACGCTCGACGAGCAAGTTCACATCGAAGCAGATCACCTGCCCGCGGGAAGACGCGAAAGCATGTACCCAAAACTGGGTACACCAATCTGGAGTCCCACGTGCGGTCTGACCACGGTAATTTCGAGGTCGAGATGGAGGCCGCCAGCACCGCCGCCACCGGAACGTTACTTCCGTGTGTGCATCAAAGGCATCTAACCGACACGCATGGCTCGAGTGGGTTGTGAAAGGAAACCTCCCGTTCTCCTTCATGGAGATGGAGTCGACAAGGCGGTAAGATATTGCTAAGCTTACTATTGAGTGCTTACAGTTTCTAACCGATATTTTTCTATGTAAGGTACACCAACTTGGCGCCCGTGTGCGAGGAGACCAATACGCTCGACATGAAGAACATCACCAAAGCGGTTGAGCAAAGCATCCGCGGCGAGCTTCCGGAGCAGTTCGGAGCGATTCTGGACGGATGGACTCACGGCAGCGAGCACTATCTTGCGGCGCACGCGTGCTACGACCGGAACGGTGTCCGCCACTGTCCGCTGCTTTCTATGGCTCCAATCATCAACGGTCCAGATGACCACCTCAACGTCGAATACCACATGTCTGCGCTGGCGTAATTTCTGCCGTTTATCGGTAAGAACCTATCTAACGTCATGTTTTTGGTAGACGATATCTGTGCGGTAAACAAACGGCTTGCCCGGTTGATGGGTGTACCGCTTGTCGGCTGTACAAGCAATCCGCTCAATCTGGCCGTCCGACGTTTCTTGGAGCCCTTCGAAAAGGATCTGGAGCAGGTACAGTCGCTCATGAAGCGCCTGTGAATGATCAACCAAGCTGCGAAACTGAGGTATGTAACTTACATACTCCTGTTTTTTAAAAATATGATTTATATATAAATATCCAATCTAACGCTTCTTTCTTACAAAAAAGACTGAAGACTCATCTCCAGCCAAAACTACGTCAGAATACACGCTGGGAATCGACGTACACGATGATGGCGCGTCACCTCGTGCTCCGTGAGTTTATCAGCGCGGAGGACGAAGAGCTGGCCGAGGAGATGCCATCCACGGCGACGAACCGCAACCTCAAGGCACTCCTCGGGCAGCTGGCCGATGCGCAGTCGGTGGCCATGGAGCTGCTGTGTGCTGAGTTAAACTTGTTGGACGCGCGTGACCTGCTCAATGGCCTGCTGGAGGTCATGCCATCGTTTGGCGACTATCTCGGTACGTCTAAAGCTAGATGAGGAACTTGTTTTTTTATGACTAACTTTTTTGTGTCGATGTTGCAGCTCCAAACGCTGAAATTGTGCACGCACCTGACTTTGAGTCAGGTGTCGTGAAAGTGCTTGGAGCTCAAGCCAAAAGGCTAACTTGTACAGAGAGATCGTCGTTGCAACCGTTTCTCCGCCGTGCACCTCCTCCTGTCCGTCAGGAGGAACCGGTGAAAGTCGGTTTTGCCGATCGAATTTTGAAACGGCGCAAGGTGGACGATGTACCGAGTGCATACATCTTGCTCGGTGCAATCCCACCTACTTCGAACATCTTCGAGCGCTTATTCAGCATGGCACGCATGGTGCTGCGCTACGAGCGCAACCGCCTCTCGCTGCTCACTCTCGAGATGATCTTGTTTCGCAAGGTCAATCAAAAGTACTGGGACGTTACTACCGTCGACGGGTGCATCTAGGTAGGGAGAGGTGAACATGCACGATAATTGCAATGATAATGCATTATTGTAATATTCAAACTGCAGTTTGTTATTTTTGTTAGTGGGGCTTTGCCCCACGCTATCTAATGCCGCTCGTCCAGGAAATATGTATACATGATATTGTCGGGTTCCCTGGTATATCTTGCACACGTCACACACTGGAATGCATCACAACAATTTACCGTGGCATACTGTCATTACAAATTCTTTTTTTTTTCGGTACATGTATCAGTAACGAGTGGTGACTGAAAATGCATTCACAGTTGATAAACATCAATTTCACGTACACTCAATAAGCATTTGAAACCCACGGAAGTCCAAACATTTTGCCCACCACTACAATCAACCGTCACTACCGTTGAGGATCACTGAATTGGAGACGGATGATGCACGCAGGCAACTTTTCCTTTGCAGCGGATTTTGCCGTCGCTGTTTCGTAGTAGAAAATACGAACCAGCATCAGCTGAGTCATGGCTTTATCATGGCGAACCAGGCCCAGCTCTTGCCATCTACCAGGATAGTATGTTCGATGGGACTGTCAAGTTTTCGGAGGCATGTAACTTTTCCAATTGATACAATTATCAAGACAAGAGGAAACTTTAGAGAAGAGCAGATCTTGAAGCGTGATCATCTCCATCTGGCGCTTGGAGAAAGCAATACGGACATTGATAACTGCTGAACCTGAAGGCGGGACCAGCAATGTAGGGCACTTCCCAACGCGCTGCCAATCCCGCACGAGGCCCGTAGAAGTTCATGAGCAGCTCAATGAAGGCTCTGGCCTCCGTTGGTGCCTTCGCTTTGAGCCTGCTGCTCGCTCCCAATGAGGTGTCGGCTGCGTGCTCCAGCTGGTCGTCGCTCTACCAGGACGTATTGGAGGGCGTCTGTGTCTGTAACGCAACCCAATGCGACACTATCGTCGGTGACCACGCGAACCTAAAGGAGGGCGAGATAGGCATCTACACCACGGCCAAGGCCGGTGCTCGCTTAAAGTACTCGGTAGCGAAGATCGATGCGTCCCCCGTAGACGAGACCACCTACTCCATCGATGTGAGTACGCAATACCAGACCATGCTCGGCTTCGGCGGGGCTTTCACGGACGCAGCAGCTATCAACCTGTACAAACTGTCGCCCAAACTACAGGACCTGGCAATGGACCAATACTTCTCCGAGAAGGGTCTCCAGTACAACATGGCTCGTGTACCTATCGGCTCCACCGACTTCTCCACGAGAACCTATACATACAACGAGAAGGTGGACGATTTCAAGATGGCCAACTTCACGATCGCCTCCGACAAGGCTCCATTCTCGAACAAGATCGACCTGATCCAGCGCGCTCTCAACATGACCAAGCTGAAGCTATTCGCGTCCTCGTGGGCCCCTCCGCTTTGGATGACGAGAGGAGACTCGGTCGTCGACTGCAAGATGAAAGGAAAGCCCGGTGAGAAGTACTGGGCGGCGCTGGCGCTGTACTATTCCAAGTTCTTCGACGCCTACAAGGAGGAGGGAATCAACTTCTGGGCCATGACTGTCCAGAATGAGCCTGAGAAGCCTCCTCTTGCTGTTTCGCAGTGGGAAACGCTACGCTTGACAGCCGAGGAAGAGAGAGATTTTATTAAGCTGAACCTAGGCCCGTTGATGGCGAAAAACCACCCCGACTTGAAGATCATGGCCAACGATGACCAGAAGCCCGGTCTCCTGGATCGTTCGGCCCCGTTTGATGATCCGGAGTCGAAGAAATACCTGAGCGGACTTGCCTTCCATTGGTACCAGAACCTTGACTTCATCCTGCCGTTTTCTGGCAACTTTAAGAATCTAGAGAAATTCCACAAGGCATATCCCGACATGTTCATGCTCGGAACAGAAGCGTGCGAAGGATTCTTGCCCGGCATCATCGGTACTGGCAAGGGACCCGCACTGGATAATCCCAAGAAGGCGTGGAAGCGCGCGCAGAACTACGCGCGTGACATCATCGAGAACAGCAACAACATGGCTGCCGGCTGGGTCGACTGGAATCTGTTCCTGGACACGGATGGTGGTCCGAACTGGGCGAAAAACATGGTGGATGCGCCGATTCTTGTCGACGAGCAGAATGGCGCTGAGTTCTACAAGCAGCCCATGTTCTACATCATGGGCCACTTCTCCAAGTTTGTGCCGCCGGGATCGAAGCGCATCGAGTTCCCCAAGACAGAGACACTGAGCGACTTCCACCGCTGCGCTTTCGTTACCCCAGACAACCAAATTGTGATGCAGTTCTTAAATCGCGACGACGATCCTGTTACCATTAGCGTGAAGCAGACGGACTCGAACACATTCACGCTGACGCTGCCGGCCAACTCGATGCAGACAGTGATCTTGCCGGCCTCGGAGGACACCAAAATCCTGTAGACTTCTAATTGTGCATCGTGATGCCAACAAGTTAGCTTAACACGGAAGTGGATGTCAATCGTTCTTTCACCTAAATAAAATAGATCGTAAATTTGCTGGCAACACAAAGCGAGAACTTCAACGCCAGCATTGATGATCCAGGATGGTCTTTTCCTACACAACACGTGGAAATTGTGCAATTCACAACTCAAAATCGAAGACTGGCTTGCAGATTCGAACTGGTCGAGGCACCCATGCGACTCGCTGATTATCTAGCCGTCGCCGCGGTGGTGAGTGCAGCAAGTCTGTCGTTCGCACCGTGCAAAGTGCTGGCCGCGTGCTCCAGTTGGTCTTCTCTGTACCAGGATAACCTGGACGGCGTTTGTGTCTGCAACGAAACGCAGTGCGACTCGGTTTCAAACGATTATCTGAGTCTTAGAAAGAGGAACGTCGGCGTTTTCACTACGTCTCAATCCGGAGCACGACTCGAGTACAAGGAGAAGAAACTTCACGCGAGACCGGTGAGCAGCCCCACGTTCTCTATCGATGTTTCCACGCAGTATCAGACGATCATTGGCTTTGGCGCTGCGTTCACGGATTCAGCAGCTATCAACGTTTACAAACTGTCACCGAAGCTCCAGCAAATACTCCTGGACCAGTATTTCTCGGAAAACGGACTCCAGTACAACCTTGGACGTGTATCGATCGGATCGAATGACTTCTCCACGAGCATATACTCGTACAATGATGTGGAGGGTGATCTCGAGATGGAGAATTTCTCTATCGACGTGGATAAAGCTCCGAACTCCCACAAACTTGAACTAATTCAGCGCGTGCTGAACATGACGTCGCGTGACATTAAGCTCTTCGCTTCTTCGTGGGCGCCTCCTGCATGGATGACAAAGGAAAAGTCAACTATCAATTGCCATCTCAAGGGGGAGCCTGGTGATGAAAACTGGAAGGCACTGGCATTATACTATTCCAAGTTTTTCACAGCTTACAAGGAAGAAGGCATCGACTTCTGGGCAATGACTGTCCAAAACGAGCCCGAGAAGCCTCTCCTCGCATTTGCTAAGTGGCAGACATTGCGAATCACTCCCGAAGAAGAAAGAGATTTCATTAAATTTGACCTTGGGCCTATGATGAAGAAGCATCATCCCAACTTGAAGATTATAGCAAACGACGACCAAAAGCCGAGCATTCTGACTCGCTTAGAGCCGCTTGAGGATCCCGAGTCGCTCCAGTACATTAGTGGTGTCGCTGTTCACTGGTATCGCAACGTGGATTTCGTGCTTGGGATGGGTGGGCACTTTGGCAAACTCCGGGAGTTCCACGAGTCCTACCCGGACCTGTTCATCCTTCCGTCAGAAGCGTGCGAAGGATTCATGCCAAACCCCTTAGGAACAGGTAAAGGGCCTTCCCTCACAGACCCGGACAAGAGCTGGACCCGCGGTGAGAATTATGGTCGTGACATCATTGGAGACCTGAACAGCTATGCGGGAGGCTGGACCGACTGGAATATGGTGCTGGACACGAAAGGAGGACCAAACTGGGCGAAGAATATGGTGGACGCACCGATTCTCGTCGACGCCAAGAACGGCGACGAGTTCTACAAGCAGCCAATGTTCTACTTCATGGGGCACTTCGCTAAGTTCGTGCCGGCAGGTTCACGCCGCATCAAAATGTCATTAACCGAAGACTCGGAGACGGAGTTGCAGACGAGCGTGTTCGTCACTCCAGAGAACCAGGTTGTCATCCAGTTTTTGAATCTTGAAGGCTCCGACGAGGTGGTGAATGTACAGACGACCGACTTCAACACCTTCACCGTCACAGTGCCGTCGCATTCTATCGTAACAGCAATTTTGCCACCTTCAAAGGATACCACAATTCTCAAGTCAGCCCTCGAATTTTAAACCCTAAAAGTACGCGTTTCAGTATCAAGATTTATCAAGATTCAAAAGAGTCTCTTCATTTTGCGATAGAACCGCTCAATGTCCCGCCTGGAATCGAAGCAACTGCTGCCCCTGGGCAATGATCACTCTCTGCACAGCGGCGAGTCGTATGTGCAGCGCCTGCTTTCGATCCCACGAGAGGTCATCCCGCTGTCCCTCTTCGCGTTCGGGGGCCCTCCGGCTCACCTTGCGCTCGCCCATGATCGATTCGTGTGTGCGTGCGTCAATATCCCCCTCTTGTAGTGCAAAAACAAACTAAGATAATTGTTGCTGCATTGACACAGACAAGCAGAAATGGCTGGCGGACGACAGGTTCTTGGAGGTCTTGTCCATTGCCTCGGCCATTCCAGGCCCGTCGTCGACGATGGTGCGAGATATCGTGAAAAATTAGAGGCTGAACGTGGAGGACTCACACACTGGCAATGATAATCTGCTGTAGACAATCGCCGCTATGGGCCTTTTCCGTGCTGGACCACTGGGTGGGTTGCTCGCACTGTTCTTTTGGGTTCTACCCGGGTGGGCCGCACTGACGATCGCTGGCTTCGGTGCCAAATCATATCTCCAAGGTACTATGAAAAACTGGTGAATATCAAAGGACGTAGCACTGATTATTAGCTTGTTGCTTGCTGTAGATGGCCTTCCCGTGTGGCTGACTGGTTTGGCACCTGCTGCCGTGTCGATCGTCGTGATCGCGGCTGCGCGGCTATGGCAAAAAGCGTGCGAGGACGACACGGCTAAGAACTTTGTAGCTTCAGTGTCTGCCTGTGTGATTCTGGCTACCCAAGGCATGTCGTCACTGATCTTCCCGGCAGTCATGGCTGCAGGCGGCTTCACCATTTTGATCTCGACAATGTGTGGCTATTCTCCACCTCCGGTCTCAAACGATCGAGTCCTCTCTTGCCACCTTGAAAGGTAGGTGCAATGCAGCATTGCATTCAGTCAGAGATGATACGATCGTTTTAATGATATGCTATTTCCTGGTTTCAGGCAAATTGGGATTCACCCGATTGCTGGCGTCCTGATTGTGCTCTCGTGGTTGGTAGTTCTTGTGCTACTTGCACAATACCATCCACAGGACGATGGCGAGCACTCGCTGCTATCGCTCTTCTACACTTTCTACTGGATCGGCTCCATCATTTTCGGCGGAGGGCAAGTGATGCTTCCAATGCTGCTGGACAACATTGTGATGGCTGGGTGGGTCTCAAAGGAGCAGTTCTTGATCGGTCTCGCGTTGGTGCAATCTCTACCAGGGCCGCTATTCAACATCTCGGCTTATCTTGGAGCGCTCATCTACGGCGTCCCCGGAGCTCTCATTTCGAGTGTTGGTCTGTTCGGGCCTGGTATTGTTCTCTTCTTTGGACTGCTCCCGCTTTGGGAACGCGTGCGCAACAACACAAGCCTGCAGATTTTCCTGTCTGGCGTCAATGCGTCTGCGACAGGACTCATTGTGGCTTCCTTCTTCTTGCTGTGGGACAAAGCGGTACACACTAACTCAAGTGCCGCGGTGGGGCTGGCGACGGTGTTGATGGTTGGCGTGTTTCGTGTGCCTACATCGATGGCTATTATAGTTGGAGCCATCTTGGGGTTCTTGCTCTCCTCGGAGGTCTTTGACCTCGGCCAGAAAGATTTCTGCAGCTGATGTGGCGGAACGCTGTACTTGTAGACTCCAATTTGGTGATCGGTAATCACATGTTGGCACTAACTGAATAACAGCATTCGTATCCAAGAACACTAATTCCTCACCAGACGACAATACTACTGTTGTATTTTTGAGCTTGGATCACAATTGCTAGGTTGAGTACGGTGTCAGCGTGCATGGGATTTCGTAGAGCACACATGGGTAGACGTCCTCCAGCTGGAAGTGCGAAAGTGAAGTCTATTCCATCTACTTTCCACTGCTCAGGGCCGGTGCCATGTGATGGCTCCTTGTCTTTCTTGACGATGTGCCTTGCCAGACGTCGTCTACCTTTTGTCACTTTCAAATTCATCGTCTACTCCACACACCACGATGAAGGCCATCTTCATATTTGCACTATCGCTGGGCCTCTTCGGTAGTGTCCACGCTTGGTGGAAACGCACTCCTGACACCTCCTATCAGATCCAGCTCAGCGGAACCCTCGACCTCTCCTACGACGTCGACATGTACGACATCGATATGTTCGACACGCCCAACGCGACCATTGCTGAACTAAAGCAACGAGGTATCAAGGTTATCTGTTACTTCAGCGCGGGGACGTACGAAGACTGGCGTTCCGACAAGGACCGCTACAGCTCCAGCATCATCGGCGCACGCCTCCCCGAGTGGGAAGGTGAAAGCTGGGTGGACATCCGCATCACGAAACTGCGCGAGATCTTGGTGGACCGCATGAAGCTCGCACAGGCCAAGGGTTGCGACGGTGTGGACCCTGACAACGTGGACGGCGCCTTCAATGACAACGGCTTCAACCTCACGGCGAACGACCAGCTCGACTTCAACAAGTTCCTGGCCACGACAGCGCACGGTCTCAACTTGACCGTGGGTTTGAAAAATGACTTGAATCAGATCAACGACCTGGTTTCGGTCTTCGACTTCTCGGTGAACGAGCAATGTGTGCACTACAACGAGTGCGATATGCTGGTGCCGTTCATCAAGGCGAACAAGCCTGTGTTTGGTATTGAGTACTCTGGTGACAAGGCGACGGCGTGCGCTATTGCGAATTCGCTGAACTTCGACACGTTGTTCAAGGCACTGAGTCTGAAGAACGAGCGTTATAGTTGCCGGGATATGTCGAGTTTGGGCTCATCGGCGTCTGAGGATTCTGGCTCCGAGTCGGGGTCAAACGGTGGATCCGCGGATAGCAGATCAAACTCGGGGGCTACCTTGATCATGTCCTCACATGTCACCACTTGTATCGTGCTGTGCTTCGTGTTCGTACTGGGTATCTAGGAGGATGCATGGAATCCAGCACTAAGTCATTGTAAAACAAAGCTAAATCTCCTGGAAGTGTCTTTACGCTTAGAAATGAGCTACAGAAGTTGAGTGCAGGTTGACTCTGAAACGGTCTTTGATCAATGACTGAGCGTCATCCCAGCAAATACTGAAACCAATAAGCTGATAAGAACGCCGTCGCACGCAGAAGCAACTCCAGACTTTGGCACGGTGACGGAATCTGTGCCGGAATCTGTGCCGCTTCCTGAGTTGATTTCGTCAAGTTGAAGAGACCCGTCCTCGGGCGAAGGCGAAGGCGCAGGTGAAGGCGAAGGCGAAGGCACAGGAAGGTTTGGGCACTGGTATCGCGCTACTGCCTTCGATGGACACGCTTCACTGCTGGATGAATCTCCCTCCCAGATAAAGTCGCTCAAAATCGGAGAGCCTTTAGGACAAGCAGATGTTTCAGCATGGTTCAAAGGGATCTTGTAGTTGCTCAGTGTTGGCTGGCCCGAGCTGTCATACGAC
This sequence comes from Phytophthora cactorum, assembly GCA_016864655.1. Classification (NCBI taxonomy): domain Eukaryota; phylum Oomycota; class Peronosporomycetes; order Peronosporales; family Peronosporaceae; genus Phytophthora; species Phytophthora cactorum. Next base: position 517,196 of record NHQK01000045.1, read on the forward strand.
GCAAACGCCTCCTTGAGGAACTCGAAGTTCGGGAAACGCTCGAATGTGCAGTTCGTGCCTGTATCCGTACAATCCTCCGGCGAGAAGTAGCCCAGCCCATAGTTCTGCGGACCGTACATCTTGAACGGATAGGCTGACGTCGACATGGAATTGGCGTTCTCCGTCGAGTACTCAAAGGCGACGCCACCAGCGAAGTAGTCGCTGTACTCTGGTAGGTTCATGAACGCAGCGTCGTGGAACGTGCGCTGCGCCTCATAGCCGTCCACGGTGGGGAAGGCTGGACTGACACAACCGAACTCGGTGAGCACGACGGGAATGGAGTAATCGTAGCTCTTGAAGCTGTCGCGTAGCAGGTTGAAGCCCGTGGCCTTGGTGGGGTCCGAGATGTCGTCGCAGTGCACGTACGTGTTGATGCCGTACCACTGCGCGTTCTCGAGCTCGTCGCTCTCGTCGGTGCGGCAGTTGTAGTACTGCGCGTTTTCATCTCGGTCCGTGTCAGCCACGACGAGGCCCACAGGCACCTTGCGCAGGTTGGGGCACGACTGGATGAAGGCGCGCATGTCCCGGATGAACTTCTTCTGGCACGGTGCGTTCCACGTCCAGGGGTTGCCCCCCGTACGGTGGTTGATCTCGTTGCCGCCACTGAACGCCATGACATTGTCGAAGCGCGCGAACTGTTCGATGATCTTCTCTCCGCGTGCCTTGTAGGACGCGGGGTAGCACGTAGGTGCGGAGTCGGCTGTAATCTCACATCCTTCGCAGTTGGCGCCGAGGTCCACAACGACGTAGATGCCCTCAGACTGCAGCGCGCACATGAAGTCGGTGTGATCGACGTCCGGGTCGACGGCGTAAAGTCGGATGACGTTGGCTTCGAGCGCCGCGAACTGCGGTACATCTCGCTGCCAGATGTGCTTGAAATCGTTGGAGAAGAGGTCGAGGTTGTTTTTGTCGAGGGGTTCAGTGTTGGGTCTGGGGTAGTAGTTGACGCCTCGGATGGCGAAATAGTCTCCCGAGACGGAGTCGAAGAAGCGATTGCCCTTGATGAGCAGCGGGTTAGAAAGGAAGGTGGTGGCATAGCCGGCCTCGTTACTCCCCACGGGTTGACTACCGCTGACAGAACTGCTTCCTGTGCTGGTGATCGGGATACGAGGCTGACCGGACGACGATGTTGAAGACGATGTCAATTCGGTCATGGAACTAGATTCAGGAATCGCACTGGGGGGCTCAGTGTCGGCGAGGATATTCAATTCCGGAAGGCGTGACGATCCAAGAAGCGAATCCGTTTGAGGCTTGGCGGTGGCATTGATGCCTACTGCACCAAAAGCGATGACAGCTACCAGCCACCCAGAGTTAATGATCTTGGTCATTGGCGAGTGGAAAGGGACGGTGCCTTTGAGTGCGTATTTCACTGGAAATTGGAGAATGGCATGTTGTGATATCCTTTTTTAAGCAGCGAGGTGTTCCGTTTTGCGTGGTAACTGCACCGAGTGCGACTGCGAGAGATTGCTCTGAACAGCAAGCGCCATTTCTCTAAACGCTTTCTTCTTTGCCTCGAACGGGCGGTTGGTGGTGGCCGAATTTGCAAACCACAATTGCGACGATGTACGTCAGGTGAAGGTGATCAACACATCCCATGCTGAAACCTCCGAAAGCGCGTAGAAATCGCTTAGAATTTATGCATTATGGTTGATGGTGTACCAGGTAGCACAGTTCTCAGTCACAGGTTACCTCGGTGTAGGTCTCCGTTACACTAGGCGACGACTTTCAGAATTGAACGCGTTTGTCCGCAAGTATTCTGGAGCGATGCGTCCGTCTTTCATAGCGCAGATCGTGCCACCATTGTAGAGCTTACTTAAGTATGGCACTTCGCAACACCACTTTTGCCTGCGCTTTCCACGAGTGGCACAGGAATTGGAGTGCCATTCAACAGGCAAGGCCATCTTTATGTCGATTGTTTGCAAATATGAGCCTGCACGTCTTACATGTTCTCAAAAGGCTTCTATAGGAAAAACATAAAAATCAAATAGAAGGCCACTTAACCACCATCAATTAGGAAGAAGAACATGAAAGTCTAGAAAATCGGCTACTTTGTCAGACAATTGCTATTGGTCTCACTAAACGTACGATTCCAATTGTATTTGTTCCAGTAAAAATACAACGTTACCAAAAAGTATACTTCGTAATATTTTTGACCCATTATTGCAGCAGTTAACATGAATTTTGGGGTTTCACAGTAGATGGGTAAAAAGACTCAATCTTAGAATAAATACTTCCATAATATTGGAAAAAAAATCAGTTCAGAAAATACCATACTTAAGTAAATATTAATGAATTGATATTTTTTTTATTTGATAGCGCATGTTGAACACGATATCCCAGTGCCATATTATCGCGATTAGTATGGTGTGGTTGGCGACATCCACCAGCATCTCATAGTGTGCTCACGACACTAAAGCTACAACCTGTAGATGAACCCCACATTCTCCTTCTTCGCGTCCGCCGCCGTTCTACGTTTGGCCTCCTGTTCGAATGGTACCAACTCTATCGATATATCTTTGTCATTCATCTGCTGAAGCGATGACAGATATGCCAGTCTTCCCACAGACGGAGCACTTGGGGGCTGGAAGATAAGCCATCACGACGTCGTTACCCCCCTCCACCGAGAAAATGGGAAGCGGAGCAGTAAGTCCGCTGGCTCAAACTCTCAGAATGCGGGTTGCGACCACTTCGCCTTCCCATAGCGTAGAAATATCTCGTGCTTTAATAGCCAGGGCTTAAACGCCTTAGTTGTAGAATCCGTTCTGCCTGCTCATTTCACAAACAGCTCCAGCAACCACACTACGATCACCAAGGTATCAGCAAACGGCTATGCTGTTTCCGGCAGTATTATTAATCGTTGGTGGACTGCAAGTCCTTATTCCAGCTGTCACCACCGCAACAAACCCGGTGATCATCAAGGGCAATCGCTTCTTCGACTCCGTCTCGGGAGACTATTTCGCCATCCGAGGCGTCAACTACTACCCCAGACCCAACACTGGACCCCTCGACAAAAACAACCTCGACCTCTTCTCCAACGATTTCAAGCACATCTGGCAGCGAGATGTACCGCAGTTCGCGGCGCTCGAAGCCAACGTCATCCGACTTTACGCCGTCGACCCGGACGTCGATCACACCGACTTCATGTGCGCGCTGCAGTCTGAGGGCATCTACGTCGTTGTGGACCTCGGCGCCAACTGCGAAGGATGTGAGATTACAGCCGACTCCGCACCTACGTGCTACCCCGCGTCCTACAAGGCACGCGGAGAGAAGATCATCGAACAGTTCGCGCGCTTCGACAATGTCATGGCGTTCAGTGGCGGCAACGAGATCAACCACCGTACGGGGGGCAACCCCTGGACGTGGAACGCACCGTGCCAGAAGAAGTTCATCCGGGACATGCGCGCCTTCATCCAGTCGTGCCCCAACCTGCGCAAGGTGCCTGTGGGCCTCGTCGTGGCTGACACGGACCGAGATGAAAACGCGCAGTACTACAACTGCCGCACCGACGAGAGCGACGAGCTCGAGAACGCGCAGTGGTACGGCATCAACACGTACGTGCACTGCGACGACATCTCGGACCCCACCAAGGCCACGGGCTTCAACCTGCTACGCGACAGCTTCAAGAGCTACGATTACTCCATTCCCGTCGTGCTCACCGAGTTCGGTTGTGTCAGTCCAGCCTTCCCCACCGTGGACGGCTATGAGGCGCAGCGCACGTTCCACGACGCTGCGTTCATGAACCTACCAGAGTACAGCGACTACTTCGCTGGTGGCGTCGCCTTTGAGTACTCGACGGAGAACGCCAATTCCATGTCGACGTCAGCCTATCCGTTCAAGATGTACGGTCCGCAGAACTATGGGCTGGGCTACTTCTCGCCGGAGGATTGTACGGATACAGGCACGAACTGCACATTCGAGCGTTTCCCGAACTTCGAGTTCCTCAAGGAGGCGTTTGCGTCGTATGACAGCTCGGGCCAGCCAACACTGAGCAACTACAAGATCCCTTCGAACCATGCTGAAGCATCCACTTGCCCTGCAGGCTCTCCAGCTCTTCGCCAGTTCCAGTGGGCTAGTGATAGCTCTCCGAATGAAGCGTGTCCCTCCATTTCTGACAGCCGCTTCCAATGTTCCGGTCAGTCGTCGACGCTACCAATAACAGCAGCTTCACCCGCACCACCGCTCGCGATGTTTCTGGCAAGTCCTAGCACTGAAGCCCCAACAACAGAACCACCCACAAGTACGTCATTTGAGACCACAAACTCACCTTCAACGCAGACACCCGACATTCCCACTGATACTTCGCAACCACCAACCAGCAGCTCCCACAGCCCCGACCATGCTGGCTGCCGACCTCGGTAGATCGCAAAACACCGGACAGAATTCAGGGATCATGAATTCCACTAAAACTCCCTCGTATTTTTCGTTCGTGCTGCACTAATTCTTGACTTCCTGAGCTCATCTTGAACTGCTTGGACCTCACGCGCGATGTTTAAAGCAGTAGATCTGATTTTCGCAGTTCGTAGGCTACCTGGGCTGTGGTTGGGCGCTGGGCAGGATCCAAGTTCATGCAGCTCCTGGCGAGAGCCTCGAGGTTGGGAGGACATGTAGGAGACAGCGTGACCTGCAGTGTACCGGAGGAAACACCTTGAAGGATAGCCATATCATTGAGAGGTGCCCCCGTGCTAGTTTTGGCATCAGCGAAAGGTAGTTGATGCGTGTCCAGCTCGGAAAGAATGATGCCGAAGGAATACACATCCACTGCCTCTGTGTAGTTCTCTTCACCACGTGCGATCTCAGGAGCGAGCCAGCGGGCGGTGCCTACGCCGGCAGTCATGTCGTGCTGCCGTTTAGTAGCTGACACGCCGAAATCTCCAAGCTTAGCTCCCTTCTTGGAGTCGAGCAGAATGTTTCGCGACTTGAGATCACGATGAATAATCACGACACTTAACGAATGTAGATACACAACAGCATCAATCGTGTCGCGAGCGTATTGTAGCTTCAGACCGCCATCCTGCCACGGAAGCTTCTTGGGGGATTTCTTGTCCAGTAGCGTCCGCAGATCCCCGCCATCCATGTATTCAATCACGGCGAGCATGTCAACCAGCTTTGTCCACGCAACGCCCACGAACTGGACAACCTTCGGGTGCTCTAGCCACGCCATCAACTTGATCTCACGCAATAACGCTTCACTGGTCGCCAACGACACCTGGTCTTGAATCAACCGCTTCACAGCTACTCGAGCATTGCGGTATTGACCCACCCACACCTCACCGAACGCACCTTGGGCAATCTTCTTGACAAGTGTTACGCTGTCAAAATCAATGCGCCACGTCACAAGTACCGGGTCATTTGATGGGAACAACTTGTCAACCGCGTCCATCTCCTTCTGATAGCTAGCGCGAGCTGCCTGGTCGAAAAACAAAGGCGTGTTCTCGTGAATCCCCTCACGATAGCGCTTTTTCTGCCACCTGCCGATGTAGTCGTAGACTGCGCGTGCAATGCCGCCAACAACTCCAAGCGAAATTAGAGCAACCACACCAGCAATCATCCCGATGACCATCAGTACGATAATCGCTGCGATGATATACTTCTTGGTGTTGCTGTTGCTTGGAATCGGCAAGTGTGGAATAACCACCCCGACCGTCGCCATTGGAGTAGGGGCCTCCTCCTTGTCCGTTCCGTGGTCTCGCATCACAATTGCAGGGTCTTCTGCCCCTGCAATATCCAAGCGACAGACTCCTTTACCTTGCAGATAAACGAGAGATCCAGATGCGCAGGTTGACATGTCGGCGAAACCAGCCTGGAAATCAGATAAACCCGCAAAGAAGTCATACTGTGCAGTCGATATCGTTACGATCTCGAACCCATTGCCGGAAATGCGGAAGCTGTCCAATTGAGACGATGCAAACACTGCGTTGGGGAACTCCGCCAGGGCATTGGCTGATAGATCGCTAGGACACACAAATTACGCGTTAGAATAGCCTTATATAGTCTAATAGTTTATGTCGTATGATAACTTACAGAGTCATCAGCTGTGGCAATGGCACGTTGTAGCTGTTGATAGCGTTGTGTGAAGCATTCCTGAGGAAATGTGGGACAGCTCGGTTAGCTGCCAGCTAATACGCAGCAATTGTCGCCAATTTATAGGACGTACAGCTTTATCAAGGCCGCAGAGGCTGCAAATACACCGTCGATCGCTTCTACTTTGTTCTCCGCCAGATTTCTGCCATCGCAGTGATCATTTAGCACAAATTCGTCAGAGATCAAATTGTAGAGAACACTGAGCCATCGTACAGCTCTCGCAAATTCTCCAACGCGCGCACTTCGTCCGGGATGGCAGACAGCTTACACTTGACGAGGCTCCTGAAAAAAAGACTTTAGTAAGTGGTACCTTTCGTGCGCACAGAGTCAGATTTACCGTCGTACAATTTCTGGATTGTATGAGGGAGGTTGAGACTCGCAACACTGCTCAGATCCCAGTTCTCCAGCGTGCTGTAGCGCAAACGTAATACGACAAAAACACCTGATGTAGTCAGTAGCTGGGCGTACTTTGAGGCAATTGTAGCGACTGCTGCCACGCACACGTCGGTGAAGGTGTCGTCCGGCTGGAAAAGGCTCTCGGGGTGATCGGGGACGTCGCCATCGCCCTTGTAGCTGTACGAGTCGCCGTGAACACTCGGGTAGTGGAAGAAAAAGGCTCGCGACGGAGCCAGCAGCAGCGCCACCAGCGCCAAGAACTTCATGAGTAAGATTCGACTTGTGGACGAAAAAATCGTGATAACTTGGAGGAATAAAGATTCGGTTAAGTACGATGTACCTACAAAAATGATAACGGTTAAACGAATCGCTTCAACATCGTTCAACGATGGCGGCGGTGCGCTATGAGAAGGACATGGGACTCGAGGAACGAGCGGTTTTACTGACAGAGCGGCTGGCAGCGCTGGACCAAGTGAAGGAATGGAAGCACGCCATCAAGATGGAGCTCACAGAGCCACAGTACTCGGTGGATCAGGTGCAGAGTCTGCGGACGCTGGATAACCCGCTAATGTACTGCCTCCTGGAAAAAATGGGGCTACTGGGACTCATCAAGCGCACGGTGATCGATCTGCATTGCGAGGCTTTGCAGACTGCAACTGCAGCGTCGAACAAGCAGGTGAAACACTTGGCGGACGACGAGCGTCTCCTGCCGGGGATGCACACGACGGACGGCTGCAGTCTCCACGTCGTTCGAGCAGCGCGAGACAACTGGGAGAAGATCACGAGCGAAGAGATGCTGAGGGTTGCAAATGAGCTTGGACGGCCACTGGTATCACCTAAAGCGACGGTGGAAACAGCAAATCGTGACGACGGACACACAGCCACACCCGAAGCGGAGGGTACGAAATCTCCTAAACCGAACAAAAAACTAGCTGCGCGATTTCTCTACGACGGGTACGTAGTGGCATGAAGCGGTCGCTTGGGCTAACTAAAAACATTTCCCTTTTGGACTAACATCCTCCTCTCTTGAACACTAGACATGACCTACTAAATTCGCTCCAAGCCATCGAGTCATCCAACCGAGCTCGTGAGTCGACAGAGACATCAACGGACTCTTGGGGTACGCACTCTGTAGTCTTGTTACCGTTCATCTTCAACTGCATAGAAGTCGACATTACATCTTCCGCTATATCTTTCGGCTTTGGTGCAGGTTCTATTCAGCTACAGCTCTATTCACCACCGTTCCCCGAGTATCGACGATTGTTCTCCGAGCTCGCTCCAGAGTGCGGTCAGATTGGACTGGATGAGCTCTTCCCCGCCCAAAGGAGTGCTTTCATCGCTGAGAAAAACCGTGTCGGCGATCTAGTTCTCGCACATCAAAGTGTGTCAATGGCTCGCCAGTACTCCAAGACAGGATGCCCTGTTAGTTTGCGACCCCAGGTAAGATAGTTACAATTCAAAAATCAAACCAATACGTTGACGATCACCTTCATTCCACGTGACTACAGATATGGCGCCAGGTTCTGTCAGTACCGGTCACCGCACAGGATCGGAGCTACTTCGACCATTTACAAAAGCAAGCCGCGGAGTGGGCCTACCTCACGGACGACATGTATTTGCTTGATCTCCAGCAGACGATCAACAGCTGTGACTACTTCGTTTTCCAAGACCATCTCGAAAGCGTACTCATGGCATTCACCCGTGATACATACGTCAAGGCACACGCACTGCAAGTGAATGGTGCCGTGACATGTTCTTTGTCTGGCGCTGGACTTCCACCGACAGCAGCCACGACTGACATGACCGAGAGCAGAGTCCCTCCAAACGGAGTGCTACCTTTCAGTGGCCTTGTCATGTATATGGCCCCACTTGCTTATCTCTACACGGATCCTATAGAGATCTACTACGTTTTCCGCGAATTGTACACTCGGTACTGGAGCAAGCTCAATGCTATCCGCACTGAACGAGGAACGATCTTACCTGTGTGCAAGTTGTTTGAAGATCTCGTCGTGCGCTCCAGTCCTGCTGCTGTCTTTCATCTCCGAAATATCGGCCTCAAACCACTGGATATTGCCTTCCCGTGGATTCAGAGTGCTTTCTCGGGTGTATTGGACATCGACCAAGTACTCCTCCTCTGGGACCGCGTCATTGGCTACGATTCGTTAGAGCTCGTGGCCATTTTTGCTGCCGCTCTTTTCCACTTCCGAGCGGATGAGTTGGAGTGTGTGAGCACGCGCGAGGAAGTCGATGATCTCTTTGCAGAGCTCATTGATATTCCAGTAGTCATGTTGCTGCAGAACTATCTCTTCGGGCTTCCGTAAGCAAAAAATCAGTCGTTAAAACTCCATTTACATTATTCCGGAAGAAATGCTTGGTCCGTGTGACGAATGACACCTAGCATCCCCTTCTTGAAAGCTTCGTAGCATGAATAGGAAGGGAGCCGCAGTATATCTGGCTTGTGCTCCATCGTAGGATACATCGTGTCATGGTCGAGCACGCTGTCGGTCTCAGAGAAAGACTCGACCGTGATACGGCCAGAACTCCCTTCAGACCTAAAAAAGCGCTCGTTTACTAACTGGAATGTGCCCGTCATAAACAGCAACAAGAGCTGCTGCTCCTCCTCAACAAGCTCGTTCATCAGGCGAGGCAACCACGTCTTCATATCTCCCATTATCTCCTGTCCGCACATATTCCAATCAACCGCGGTATTCCAGTCGATCTGCAGAGCGTTGAGGCTCGTCTCCGGGCCGTTAAAGAGCAGGCGAAGTTCATCCGCGTGAAAGAGTTCTAGGGTTGCTGGCAGCACAGCCTCGAATCCCGCCGCAAAGGAGCATCCAGCGTTTTCCCAACGCTTATCACGTGCCAATCGATACTTCCCTTTGCAACCGACGCACCGCAAAAACGATGCAGTGAAGTCCAAAATTCCACTCAAAGGGACTGCAAAAAGCACAAAGTGTGCAACCAGCTCACCCAGCACAAAAAAGCCTACCAGTAGCGCTGCCAGCTCCTCCTTGCCAGAAGACAGTGGGGTCTTCTCCAAAGCAATTTTAGAGCCGCGTACAAGCAAGCCAGGCACTTCTTTGAGCAATCCCGCCGCTAGTCGAATCAGCACAAGCTTCAAATTGCCCTCACGATTCTCGGCACCTTGGCTATTCGTGTTACCCCGTTCAATGGAGAAAATCATCGGCAAACGAAAGTCTTCAGGCTCTAGCCTCATACCCATCCCAACGAACTGCTTCCAGAAACAACCGCGTTCGCGCGAAAAACTGAAAGCGAGCTTCTTCTGCCCGGGCTGCTTCTCGGGACCTGATTTCCCATTTTCAACGCCAATTGAGCACTGGCCAGGAGAGTTCTTGATAGATTGGATAATGTACCTCCAAACATAATCGATCTTGTTATCCAGTCGAAGTAGAAATGGGTTTGACAGTAGCAGCCCTTCCATTCGCTCGATCCGCTCAATATCACTTTGACACCAATCATTGAGAATATCAAAGCAGATCGGGTCCCGTGCTACACATCGCTGCCACCGATGGACAAGCTCTCTCTGTTGGAATTTGCCCAGCATCCGATGGAGTCTTGAAAGCTGCTTTGTCAGCTTGTAGTGCATAAACTCCTGGACGCACGCGGCATTCTCCGCGTACAACATTGGAATCCACCCATCCGTATCCTTTGCTACAACATTTAATCCTTCCAGCAGAAGCGCACGGACACACAGTGGATCGTTGTTGTGTGCCGCAATATGAAGAGCTGTTTGGTCAGATTCCTTCGCAGCATACTGCACATCACACATTCCGAGATTGCAGAGGTGTGTAACAAGCTCGTGATTGCCCGACGCTGCAGCAAAATGAAGCGGACGCCACCCGTTCGGTGCCGTCTGGTTCAAACAGTCTCCAAACACGTCGATATCAAGCATCAGCGCGATAATATCCTTCGTACTTCTGCACACTTCACTCGCATTGACTGCTCTATTTCGCATTGCGGTAGCAGTACCAGCTGCCTTGCACAAAATCATCAAGGGGTAGAAACCTTCGCTGGACTTCTCCTGAAGCATCGGCGACTGGGCAGCTAAGATCAGTTGACAGATCTCTACTGTGTGGTTGTTGATAGCCTGGCACGCGTAGTGAATCGGGAAATTGGAGTCCAAGTCGCCCATACCCACTAGCGCCGCGTCCTCCCTAATAAATGGGACACACAGACGGTTTACTCTAGCTGATTGCAGCATTAAGTGAAAAGGCATGCAGCCCCGCAAATCTTGGTGAAGTAGCAGTTTTCGGTCACGTTTCAGTAATATCTGACAGCACGCGACGGACCCCCCAAGCGCAGCGTGGTGCAGTGAGTTGCGACTCTGTAAATCGGTCTCGAAAAGGTTCACCTTGCGCACATCCAGCAAGTAGCACAAGCCCTTGACAAGGCCATTACGTGCAGCATGCATCGCTAGAGTCCTGTTTTCGTAATTCGCATTTTTCCAATCGGACGGGAGGTTTGCAGCCCCAGTGTTGTCTCCCAATAAATCCATCAACTTCTTTGAGTTTCTACTGTCACAACACTGGAATAGCCAATCCAGTATTCGGTGGGACGCTTTCACGCAGCGTGCCAAGTATGACTCAGGGTCACAACGACTGCAGAGGTACTTTAGTGGTGGACGGGTTTCAAAACTTGTCAAAAATCCAACGCAGTCGGCATGTTCCCAAACACCACAATCTTCTTTCCAGCACTGTAGCCATTGTCCACGGTATCCCCCAACAGAGGTAGCCCCGCAGACACACCGAATCTCTCCAATAAGTATTGAAGGTTCAAAGTCCATGTCGTCGTCGTGATCAGCATCACCATTTTCTTCGACAAGTTCTGAGATGACCTTACCGCCGCCAGACTCATTGCCATCTCCTTCCAGCGGTTCTACTGGTGTGGTAACCGCATGGTCCGTCAGCGCCTCCACTGAATTGTCTGTTTTTTCTTCTTCATCTGATAGCTGCGTGAGGTCAACCTCAACGCTGTTACTTTCCCCTCCATTCGAATCAGGCTGCCGTAACCTTCTCCGCTTTTTACTCATAGGCTTCCCATCAGGGGTATCGTCGTCACTGTTGCCTTGGTGTGTATTCCGTCGACGGGTCGCAGGAGGTGGCTGTGACAGGTCTGGAAGGTCATCATCATCATCGTCGTCGACCTCTACTTGGGAGTATAATAATCGCTTTCGACGGCGCTTTCGGGTAAGCCGGCTGCTTAAGCTGTCCTCACTCGCCTCGCTGTCAGCACTGGCATCGCTATCCTCGCTTTCGCTCGCCTCTGGGGGGACGTACTCATCATCCCCACCATTACTCCAAATTGAGCTGGAATGTTTATCTTTTGACCGTTGCGATGAGGAGTGAGAGTCGGACTTATCTTGTCGCTCTCTATGTCGAAGCTGCGTTCGCGTCGTAGTTTCTGACCGGTGTGTAGGTGTTTGCTTGTGCGCAGGTTTGTTCTTCTGAGATTTGTCCTGCTGCAGTCTCTGTTGCAGCTGTTCTTGTTCTTTTGCTCGCTGTTGTCTTGCCCGCTCTTGCTGCTGTAATTCCAATTGTTTTTCTCGTTCCTGTTGCGCCCGAAGCCGCTGCTGATAGTCCTTTTGGCTCCTTTGCAGCTCTTCGTGTGCCTTTTGCCGTTGTTGCTCGTGTTGAAGACGTCGCGCGCGCTCTTGTTGCTGTATTTGTCGTTCTCGCTCCTCTCGCTCGCGTTGTAATCTTCGTTGCCTTTCAGCCTGTTCTTCAATGCGCTGCTGCTGTCGTTGTTGTTGTTGTTGGCGCTGCAGTTGCAGCAGTCGCTGTTGTCCATCTCGGGCAAGCTGCTCGTGACGCTCCTGACGTTCCCTCTCAAGTCTTCGCTGCTCAAATTCCCGAATCACGGCTTCTGATGGGTCACTTTCTGCCGCTGCAACAGGAGCTGGTGGCTGCGCTGTTTGTGTTGGATGAGGTACGGGGGGCGTATGTGACGTATTCACAGATGCCGTCGTCTGCTCCGGTTTAACAGGCACCCGATCGGACACATTGCCTGCTTGCTGCTGTGGATGTGACGCTGTGCTGCCACCTGCTCGTTTCTGACGCAATCGTTTGTAGAACTCCTGAAACTCGGGGTGGAAAAGCCAGAGCTCCACCTCCGTTCGGAAGGCCGAGAGGTTTCCCTGCTGCAATCGGGCATGAAAGGCCCATGAATTGATGCTGTTGACGTAGAATTCCTGCAGCAGATTGGACGCGTAGAGTTGAACGACTTCCACCGGCAACCACGTCTCCATGCCGTTGCGCCACCGCGTGAACACGAGCTCCCATTGCTGTCCCTCACTTCTTGAGCACTGCACGAGGTCCAGCACCTTGACGAGGTCTCCGCGCGCCACACGAGGCATACTGAGCACGTTCTGCTTGGGAAGGTCAGCCATCGTGAAGGTGGCGACGCTGGTCTTGGCGTAAAGGTCCCCCTGCGTGGACATTACGATGAACTTGCGCCTCAGCTGGAAGCGCACGTACCAAAAGCGGCGACGCGGATCCGCGTGGATATACAGCCTTTGTGTGAAGGCCGCAGGGATCTGCGGGCGGAAGCGCAAGTCCCCGACACGCGGGATCACCAGAAGTAGACCGCGGCCGTCCGGCAGCGCCGGGTACACCTTCGACCGCATGTCCATCTCGGCGCGCACTGGTCCAGACAGAAGTGTCACGTCACAAACGACCAATAGGATGTCATTCTTTCGAGGTTTTATCGTGTGGCCCACCCCGTTGTCGGTCGAGGATTTCCAGCGCCAGCGACCACCAGGACGAGGACCAGCTACTTCGGGCCACTTCGTCCCTTGGCGGCCTCTTCCTTCCGACGCCTAGCATGTCTCGTGGCCCGACCATTAACCAGGAGGGGGACCATGAAGGCAGAGGCGCGCTTCCCTTTCCGGTAGATCGCGAGCGCGAGGTGCGCGTGACGCTGCGGCGCCACACGACGGGAGTCGTGACCTTCGGCGACACGGGCGACCTTTGCACGGAGACAGATGACGTGGACGTGGAGCTAGTGCACCAGGATGCACTCAAGCAGATCATGCGCCACGGCAGCGTGCTCTTCGCCGGTGGTGTGGCTGGCAGCGTCGGCAAGACGGTCACGGCGCCGCTCAGCCGTCTAACGATCCTCTTCCAGGTGCACAGCATGGTTTCCACGCGGCACACCGACCGCTTCTCTCCTACCATGAGCAGTGCCTTCACCAAGGTGCTCAAGAACGAGGGCGTGCTGGCCTTTTGGAAAGGTAACGGCGCCAGTGTGCTGCACCGCTTCCCGTACTCGGCCGTAAACTTCTTCACCTTCGAGATGGTCAAGAACGGTATTATCGCGCAAAACCACCCAGCTTTTGCCTACAACTCTTGGACCACCATGTTCGTCTCGGGCGCGCTGGCTGGTGCGACGGCCACGGTGGCCTGCTACCCGATCGACCTCATTCGAACGCGATTGGCGACGCAGCTCAACACAGACATCCGCTACACAGGCATTCGTCACGCTGTGCAGCGCATTAGCGCCGAAGAAGGCGTGCTGGGACTTTACCGCGGCATGGGTGCCACGCTCATGGTCACAGTCCCGAATTTGGCCGTTAATTTTACCTTGTACGAATCGCTCAAGGAGTACGCGCGGTCGTTCCGCCGTAACCAGGCACTTTCAGGGCTGACAGGCGTCGAAAGGGAACAGGCTGCGGAGATGCACGACAACACCCATCTGTGCGTGACGGACACGCTTGTTTGCGGTGGCACGGCTGGTATCGCCTCGTCATTGCTGACGTTTCCCATTGACGTGGTGCGCCGTCGGCTCCAGATCTCGGCGATTCATGCCGAGAATGCGGGAATCAAGCCGACGCCCTCGGGCATTGCGTCGGAGCTATTCCGTACACAGGGTATCCGTGGATTCTATCGCGGACTCACGCCGGAGCTCATGAAGGTTGTGCCCATGGTGGGGATTACTTTTGGCACGTTTGAGCGGCTTAAAAAGCTGCTAACAGTGGAGGATTAGACTCGAAGAGGAGAGAAGAAGAAAAGGCTAGAACTCTGGTCGTCCGGTGGATAATTTCCGACTGACCTTTTCCGTTAAACTAATACTTGCGATGGATGTATCGTGGGGAGTTGCTTTGGTTGGGCGTTTCTTTGGCACGGCAGTGGTGACATGCTGGGCTTTCTTGCGGGATCAAATGACTCGAGCATAAGGTTGGTCCTGTTATTATAGTACAGTACATGTATCGCCGGAACTGGTTAGGAGTCAAGAAACTCTATTGGCAAAGCAGTCCAAACTGAGCTCTTCGCGAGACCAATGTAGACTTCCATTAAACCTTTCGCAACGCGATGCTGCGAAATGTACCCACCGTGTCAACGTGACGGCAATACCTGTACTGTACCCCCAGAGTCTGGGGGCCAGACAACAATTGTAAACGGAACTGCAACTGCAATTGAGCGTGTTATTGTGCTTGTTTACACTGTCGCAACAGCAACGCCAGTCTCCCTCTTCCAGCGGAAGGAGCAGCAGCCGGTCTGTAGACGTCTGGGGCAAAACGTCTTCGATGGCATCGAGATAAATGTAAAGCTAAATAAACTAGAACATCGAACGATTGCTAGCCAAACCTCGTGTTGAGCCTGTCCTCCTCCTTCCTCCCTTCGCTGTCCTCTGTTGGCTCGTAGTACATTGCACGCTGTCTTGGTCAAATCGTTGTGTTCGTTGACCAGTTTATTCCTCGTCGCTTCGATCACTACCTGTACATGACACCGATCGAGAGGAACTCAAGAGGCAAGTTCTTACCAAGAGCTTCTTGGCCAACGCGCTTGAGATGGGTCGCATGCGCTACAATCGGCAAGCTCGTTCCACAGCTGCTGATGTCTTGTAGTAGGCGGACACGGCAAAAAATGCCGTTAAGAAAATTAAAAAGTGAAAACTGGAATGGCGTTCGCTGGTGGGGCTGTCGTTGCTATAGTGTGCACTCAAACATGGGGGAGGAACAGGCCTGGTTGCTAGATGGAGACAGAGGAGATCTTGCTTGGCCGCGCCGGCCCCCATTCGTTCTCCATCTGTGTGTAGACACCCTCGGGCGGCGGCATACACAGCTCGTTCTCCCAAGACACGACCTCGATCTCGTCTGTATGTTTCCACGTGAGGACCACAGTCGCGCCGTCGCCCTTCTCGAGCAGCGAGTTGATCTGCCGCAACACCTGCCCCTTGGATTTGTTCATGACCAGTCGGTGGTTGATGGCGTAGAGCGTGTCCCCGCCTCGAAGGCCGCAGCTGGCCTCGGCGGGGCCCTTCAGTCCGTGCCATTCCGTGGGTTGCAGTCCTTGGCCGTGGTCCCGCGGCACGAAGCGCTTTCCGTCTAGTCTGTAGAAGTCGGCGATCACGACCTCAGCATTCTGCGTGATCCGGCTGCCGCGGGTCTTGACCACCAGGCCTAAACGTCGGAAGAAGTCCTGCTTGCGCATGCCGGGCGTCTCTAGGTACGGTAGTTGCGCGCGCGGGCCGATCTGTACTGTGTCCGAGTCTCCGCTCACGCGGACTTCCGTCTGCCGGTCGTGGCTGAGGCTGGTCGCGTAGATAGGAGCCCCGTAAAAGTCCCCGCCGCTGGGCATGCCGTTATGGGACCATCCTTGTCCCATGCTAGAGGTGGTGGTGGCGTCAGAGCCCTAGAGAATGAGGGAGGGAGGCTGTTGCTTCTGGGGGGGTGCTGGACAACGCTGACTGGAATGGCTCTACGGCGCGCTCCGATCGTAAGTGCTGTTACTGCACCGGTGTTCGTGGAAATGAAAGCCTGCTACGATGCTGACCGTCAAGGAGGCTGGGTCTCATATTTTAACCAAGTGAGAAACGTTTGCTAATGCTTAACTGACTACTACCCCAATAGCATACAAATTCCAAGTGAATTAAAAATAACATGTGTGGACACACACAAAAACTCACGAACGTAATGTCAGGTTCAACATGCTCGCATTTAGTCGGGATCCGATGTATTGAAAACGCAAGCCGACGGCAGTACAGAATGAGGCGCGTGGTTGGGCCGTGCGGATCGATTGTGGCAAGGCACTCGCGGGCGCCGCGACCTGCCACATCTACATGTAGTGCGCGTTTGTTCAGTTCCTCTGCGTTACCCACCCGAGAGATGCGTCCCATGACGCAGCGACTGGTGGACGGCGTGCTGCAGGGAAACCGCACGGCGCTCAGCAGGTCCATCACGTTGGTCGAGTCGACACTCAAGAGTGACGAGGAGCAGGCGGAGCTGCTGCTGGACAGCGTACTCACCAAGCGCAGATCACTGAGGCCCGCGCAGGTTGACCCGGCGGGGTTGACATCCTTCCGACTAGGCATCGCTGGGCCGCCTGGTGCTGGAAAGTCCACGTTTATCGAGACGCTAGGCCAATTCCTCACGGCGCAGGGCCACAAGGTGGCGGTGCTCGCTATCGGTACGCTCCTGCAGTGCAGTACTCTGATATGCGGGATTTCTGTGTTGATCTATCGCCTGTTCTGCCGCCAGATCCGTCGTCATCACGATCGGGCGGCTCGATTCTCGGCGACAAAACCCGCATGGAAAAACTGTCCAACGACCCGAACGCGTTCGTTCGTCCATCACCTACGCGCGGCACTTTGGGCGGCGTGGCGCAGCATACGAACGAAATCGTTTTGCTCTGCGAGGCTGGTGGGTACGACATCATCCTCGTAGAGAGTGTCGGTTTGGGTCAGTCAGAGATCGTCATCGATGATACAGTGGATATGGTTATGCTGCTGGTATCCCCTGCCGGCGGCGATGACCTGCAAGGCCAGAAGAAGGGCATTGTGGAGATCGCCGATGTTGTCGTAGTAAACAAAGCAGATGGCGACTTAAAAGGGTACGTCGTTAGCTTGTAGGAGATGTATTTGTCCTCCCACTGATGATCCCATATGCCACAGACCGGCCAAGCATACGGCGGTGGACTACATGCATGCAATGCACCTCATGCGCAGGAAAGATCCCGATTGGGAACCGAAAGTAAGTTTTTTTCTTTCCAATATACAGCGAGTATTGCTCTAACTGTTGCTTGCGTAGGTAAAAATGATTTCTGCTTTGGAGAAGAAGGGCATTGATAAGGTGTGGGCGATTATTGACGAATACCGACAGACGATGGGTGAGCTTGATAAGGTAAATCATAGCGTTTGGAAGCGTGGACCCGCTGTAAATGTTTGGTTAACACTTGTGTTTCCGCAGATCGCTCAGAAGCGCAATGCCCAAAGCTCGAAGTGGATGTGGAACCAGCTAAATGAGCAGCTCATGCGATCTGTATCACGGAGTGCTCCAGTGCGACTCAAAGCTGAAAAGATGAAGGAGGACCTGGTTCACGGCTTTATTAGCCCTCGCTCGGCAGCTGCAACCGTGCTGGAACTATTTCTCAAATCCCAACAAGAAGAATCCCAAGCGTGAAGGCGAGAGGCCAACGGCAAATTCAAGCAAATCTAGCCAACCGTGTAAGTTGAGATTGAAAGGTACCTCCGTATGAAGTGCTATTGGCATTTTGAGTATCGGATGAAACGGAAGAGTGCCATCTTTCGTGTATTTATCGCATTGCTGGTGTTAATAATTATACAACTAGTGCAACAGGTAAGTAATTTCTGTCTGCCGAGCTTACTGGTGCGTTGTGTCCGCTTGTGTTTTAATAGATCGATGAAGTGGATAGGATCTGCTCCGTAGACAGCATTGATAGACCGAGTGACGACGCTGTAGCGCTTCCGGCGGCGGTTGTGGTCACTGTCACTAGCTTGCCTGGTCTGCCTTGTCGTTTGGCTTTTTGACGTGGTACTGAGATTTGATCTTGCTGCTGCAGCATGGCGTAGCATGAGAGGACCTGAAGAGCACACAACTCTGCTTCAATGAGACTGGATAACCGGTGGCGAAGATTTGGGGACGCCTTCGCTAGTAACTCCTCCTGCGACGGAAGGTACTCCACACGTGCGGCGTCACTTGTTCTCTTCTGAATCTTGTACGGGTATCTCGAGGGAGCCGAACTCAATCCGAGCTGATCCTCAAAGCCTGTCACTGCTGTTCGCGATCTCTTTTTAGTTGCACCCGCTGTTTGGTTGTACAGTCCGTTGACAGCCGAACCCATTGGAGCAATTAGGATGGCAGCAGTTCCCTTTGCTTGTCCTGCCGAACGACCGCGGGCCATTTGTCGAGATGCATCCGATCCATCACCATCGTCGTCCCCACTATTCTGTGCGACGGAGGAGCCGCCGTCGCTAAAATATCCTACCGGCCCGGACATGACCATTGACAGCCCGCTGTGCTTGCGCATTTCGTCGTCGCGCGCAAGCTTGGCGAAGTACTTCTGGGCATGGCTTCGGATCTGTGCAGACGTGCGCGTCTTGATCTTGGCCGCCACTTTTTTCCATTCACGGCCGTAAAGCCGCAATCCCGCGAGGAAGCTCTGGTGTTCTTGCTCGGTCCAGCGGCCTCCGTTCATACCTGTCTGCCCCTTTTGGTGAGTCGCGTTGGATGGTGCCGGGGCGGGGGCTGATGATTTCAACTTCGACGTTTCAAGCGACATCGCTAGTGGAGATGCACTAGCCGACGACACAAGAGGAGCAATTGCTGGTGAGTTTGAGTTACTGTAGTCGCTATCGAACAGCTCAGCGGAGGCTGGAGCAGTGATCGGCAGCAAAGCTGGACTGGAGCCCGCAGACTTCATACTGTCGGTTGGACTTGCTACTGATGGATACGCTGATGGGGAGAGGGGCATGAGAGTTGAAGATGAGATTGGGTCGTGAAGCATCGACGAAGTGTATTGTTTGCTGTTGCTTTGTTGGTCAAACCGGATCGTGGCGCTATCGTCTAAGATTTTGATGCTGCTGCGATTCACGTTCGCTACTGGTAATTCCGGTGGATTTGAGCGACGGCCGCCAACTTGAGAAGTGAGCTCGGACGATCCAAGAAAGATATTCAAAGCTGGGTGCTTGGTTCGTTTCGCTGGGGTATGAGTACAAGCGTACACAGCGGAAAACATTAAGTGCGTGAGCAGTTACACCTCGGAAGTGTGGCTGGATATAAAGCAAAAACCAACGCACAGACTGGCTTCTCGGCGAATCCATATCTTCACTAACACCACAAAAAGGTTTGCCACATGGGTGCAATCGCACGACGGCCTTCACTATTCATAGTCGCTAGGTCTCAGTCTCCTACTCGCATGACGGCAGCCAGCGGTGAAGATAGCTTGTTTGATTCGTTTCAATGTGGCAACATGAGGCCTGGCCAAACATATTTATAGAGAAATCGCTTTGAGGAACACCGGACGAGTGGTTTCTTACTGGCAGCTATCTTCCGGTCCGTTGACTCCCCCTGGTGCCAATGTAGCTCAGCGCAGATCCCACCCGCGTGGTAGGCATGGCGAAATGACTTAACACATGAAGTAACAAAACTCGTTCCAACGAGGTTTTCATAAGAATCAGAGCAGTCTCTCATGCGCATCCAGCATCACGCGCGCACTCGCTTCAAGATGGTCTGTTCGCTCCTGATTCACGTCGGACGTACTAGCACCGGCTAGCTGATTGTCATTCGCAAGTTCAGCCCACAGCAGCTGATGTGGCTCCGACATGCCCCGCCAGATTGCAGCAGCTTCATCCCAAGGGATCTTCTCATTCTCTCGACGTTTGGCCTCGAAGAAGTAGCGAAACCCTGCCGAGTTGCGCAGCGATCCCTCAACCTGCGCATTGTAGATCTCCAGTTCAACCTCATACCGACGTTTGTCTTCAGCAGCCATGCGCTTGTACGGTTCGCGTTCTTCCTCCGACATCTGACGCCACAGGCGACCACAGAGGGCCGAGCATTCGTTGTGGGACATCTGATACGTCGCAAGGAGCTTTGTGCGCTTGGACATACACATCATGTTGTAGGCCGTCTTTGGGCGACGTGGGGGGCCAGCCTTCCGTTTCTTGCGTCCAACTACCGGTGGCTTGACTTCTTGGTGCACAACAGCTACGTGTTGTTGTTGTTGAGCTTGTAGATTTTGATGTGTTTGTGTCTGCTGTTGTTCTTTTTCATGCTCCTTCCGCTTTCGTGCCCGCTTCTTCACTGGATGATCTGAAGCCTGCTGACCCTCCTGCTGCCGTGCTAGGTGAGCTACCATTTCTGTCCGGAACCGCTCTACATCCTCTTCAGCCTTGCGTTGATACAGAGCGCGCTCGTCGTCACCCAACGCCTTCCACGCAATACCTATTTCACGCATGATTTGGGAATTCTTGAGATCTGGGTGCTGAGCTGCCATTTCTTGCCGCTTTGTCGACAGATAAACGCTATACGCATTCCTGGGGAGCCGCGGCGCCGCTGGATCTCCACGAGTCAAACGCTTCAGCTCTTCAATCCGCATGTGTACTCGTTGAACCTCCGAATCCATATAGGCCGGCGGTTTATAGGCATTCATCTCTCTCTCGTACCGTTGCTTGTCTTGTTTAGCCAGCTCATACCACTCGTTCTTGCCAGCATCACTCAGACGCTTCCAAAGCTGACTCATCTCAGTACGGAACTCGTTGATCGTCATGTTTAATAGTGTGAAGCTCTCGCGGTTGTGGATCATGAACAGCTGGAAGCCCGTCTTCGCCGGTTTGGGAGCGAACGGGTCTTTAAGGGGGGCCTTCAGCGCAGACAGACTGTGTGGAGTTGCCGCCAACGTTGGGTGAAAGCGCGCAATTTCCTCCTGAAAACGAAGCTTGTCTTTTGCAGCCATATCCTCCCAAACTTGCCGCTCGCTGTCTGACAGAGTCCTCCACTGCCTCGCAACTTCTTTCGATACGAGCTGTGCATCAAGCAACGGGTTGGCAACTATCACCTCTGGTCGTTGGCTCTTCCAGAAACAAATGTAAGCTGTGTCGGGCTGCCGCGGCTCATTGGGCTGCTTCTTGCGCTTGATCGGAAGTTGCACCGGTTGCTGGTAAACGGGAACACACACAGTCGCACAGCTTCGTCAGTATTCTCATCACTGTAGTGTTCGCTACGCTTTACTCGTCAAACTCACGCCATCTGCCTGCTGCTGGCGAATATACTGGTGAGCTTCAGTGTGGAAACGCGCCTTGTCAAACTGCGCTAACTCGATCCACGGCTTGCGCTCTGCAGCCGATAGAGCTTTCCACTGCCGCCCCAGCTCCGACGAAACCTGCTGAACGGACCACGTAGGATGCTCCGTCACTATGCTCTCACGGCGACTGCGGGAGTAGTGCATGTACGCATTCTTGTCCGGCGCAAGGCGGTCGCGCGGTCGCTTGGAAGAAGGTGTCGTTGTCTCCATCGACTCGATTTTTGCGTTGAAGGGGGGGGGGGGTCTAAATATGAAAATGACAAAATTACTAGTAATCTTCAAATATAGACAAACAGTGGTGTGTATTTACAACGCGAACGTGTTGAAGTTGCCAGCGCCAAGTGGTTACTGGAGTAGTCTGCTCATGCTGCGTCTCGCTGCCCAGTGGGTGTGCACTCGGCGCAGCGCGAGGAACAGCACCCCGGCCGCAGTGGCGCCAGCACCACCAGCGCTCCATGGGTTCAACGCAGTGCCCAGCAGGATGACGCCCCACGCAAACTCGCATCCAACGTGCAGGAGCCGTGTGGCAGCCAGCGCACCGGCGCCATCGAACTGGAACCCACGTGTGAGAAATAGCTGCTCCACGAAGGCCAACGCACCCGTGCCGGCGATAGCGGCCCACGTCTCCAGCGACGTTCCCGCCTTGAACTTGCCGTGTTGAACGCCTAACATCGCCGCCAGCGCCACGAGCGTCATCGTGAACAGGAAGTAATGCATCACGACGAGATACGGAACCTTGTGTAAGCTGCGCAGCGATACATAGGCGCCCGCCTGCATGAAAGCCATCACAACGGCACATCCGATGGCCAGTGACTCGCCAAACAGATACGAAGTCACGAAGCTTGACATGGAGCGGTGATACCACTTGGCGTCGGTTGACCCTTTCTTGCCGAAGAGGAAAGCAGGTCGCACGACCAGCACAGCACCGGCAACGCATAGCACAGAACAGGCTACCGTGAAAAGCCCTGGTTTCTCCTTGAGGAAGAAGGCGGCCTATCGTGTGAAGAGAATATCACTACAATTAGAAGACGATGCGGGAGATGCTGGACACCGCAAAATAATGAACCGATTTGAAAAACGTACCATTACGAACGCGAGCAAAGGACTGAAATACGTGATTGCGGTGGCATTCGACACCGCCAGTTTCTCCAGCACAAGAACTACAAGCGTCGTTGAAATACAACCCAAGACACATCGAAGCAAGAGCGGGCGGTGGAACTCCTTCTTCACCCGCATCTTCATGCCGGAGGTCGCAATGGCCGCCTATCGAACAAGCCAACACACATACACAAGAGTTAGAAGGTGCCCAATACGAAAGCGATCCATAAAGAACTTACAACAGTGAAAAGCCATGATACGAGAGAGCGCCAGAATAGCGCCTCGACGGCCGACAGTTTAGTCGCGTCGTCCTTGACCAGTGTGGCGATGCAGCTGGCCAAGAAGGCCGAGGTGCCCACCAGAATGAGACCGGCGATGCGGTTGGCGACACTGCGCACAACCGCGCGTCGCATGAAGCGCGGGAGCCACTTTCCCTCTGTAGTCATGGACTCGAGCGAGTCTGAGGCTATGAGCAGCGGCAGATTCTCCAGGTGGCGCAATGCTTTTTTGCCGCTGTCGATTTTCCCGGCCGGCGCCGAGCTGGTAGCCGTCGCGTACACGGCGCCGTAGACAGCAGGGAGCGGCATTGTTAGCTAGATTGACTGCTGTCGTAGCGGACGAGAAGTGAAATGGAGATCTTGACGGTTGGCGCGGCAAACTGATTCATGTTGCATGAATCAGTTTGATTCAAATCATTGAAGAGTATGTAACGACAACTGGGACACGGTACGTGTAGGCGTCGTCGCCACCACCGCTTTACTGTTACCACAGCTTGGACTCGTGGGGGGACGTAGATTGACAAGCATTCAGATCGTCTATTGTGTCAGTGCGAAGAACTTCTTCGCAACCGGGTCGAGCGCACGCAGCTTCATGTATACTACAGTAACTTACTAGTAATAGTTGAAGTCAAAAGCACCTTACTGAAATGACCAAACGGATCATCATACAGGGATTCGTGCGTTGCATGTACAAGTTGCAAGTTCGTCACCACCACTACAGCACCAGCATCAGCCTTGAAGCTTCGCACTGAGAAGATCTTTAGGCGCTCCGACCAATCAGAGGGTTATTACACAGAAAGCTGTCCACGGCAACGTCACTTGGGCGACACAAAACCCGTAAGGGTATCTGCCCAGATTGCACCACGCATTTCCTATTTCTCTTCTAGTCGACCAGAAGTACAGCGCACTGCAGTGGGTTCATTAATCCCGAGCGATCTCTGTCAACAGGTTGGTGGCAGCATATTGACGCTTGGTGACGCGTTTACACTTGACGTCGTCGTCCGGTGGCGTAAGTCTGAGTCGAGGCAGACTCAGATTACAACGACGGACGCACGTGCAGTCCACTTGGAACAAGACAAGCATCTCAGAGAGTGCTCCGCAGCGCCCGTCTAGCTAGCTATCCAACGCGTGCTGCCACACCGATGAGCGAGCAACAGGACGCCAGTTCCAGCAGCAACAAGCGCAACCCGACGAGTCCCGCAGCCATGAGCGGCATCGATTGGAGCATCTTTAAGGACGGCGAGGAGGACGCCTTCGGGTGGCTACTACGCAACAACGCGGCCGGGGCCACAAGCGCCAGGATACCAAACATCGCCGCAGATAACGCGGCTAGCGATATTCTGTCGCTCGACGACATCGAGATCGACCGCATGATGGCGGGGGCCCCGGCTATGGGCCAGCTGCAGATGACCAAGGGCCAAGCAGTCGGTGGAGTTACTACTGATGGGGCAGCGCAGTCGAACGCTCGCTTGCTGGCGGTGCAGTTGTACGAGGGTCTGCGGTCCTCGCCGTCCAGGCCGACGTCAGACTTCATGTCTATGCTTCCGAACATGGGCTTATTTGACAATAGCAATATCAGCGTGGACGGGAGCTACGAAGATTTTGATGATGAGAACGAAGAGGAGAAGGATGGAAAGCAGTCGGCAGCCAAGGCGGTGGCGGCTGCTAAGGGAACAGGCGAGAAGAAGCGAGGAAGCAGTACTTCTGCAGGGCAGAGCGCCTGGGAAAAGGCTCTTACCCGAAGCACTAGAGCTAAGAGCAAGGCAAGCGCTTCGAAGAGTAAGCGACCTCTAAAGCGTAAAAAGAGCGGGCCAGCGTCACCAACTGCTGCCGACTCTGGGGGCGAAGATGATCTTGAGAAGAAGCAGATGCGACGTGTGAAAAACCTGGTGTCTGTACGAGAGTTCCGCAAGCGCAAGACGAAACAGCTTGAACAGAACGAGGCACGACTACGCCGACTGGAGGCAGAAAACATGGATCTGAAGATGCGACTGAAAATTGGCAAGGAGGCGATCCTAAGTGAGCAGCGCGAGAAGAAGCAGATCAAGGAGCAGATGCGGGAGATGCTGCAGCGAAATGCGAATGAACAAGAGATCGCGCAATTCCTGAACATGTACAAGGTGACCTACTCGGACTACGGGCCAAAGCGACGCGAGAAGCTGCACTTTCATCTGTCGCGCATTCGTGAGCTGCTTCTTCCCACGCAGGTCACGAAGCTGAGTCTCTATTCGGTGGAACAAGGTGTGGATATGCTCAGACGTGACCACGTTATCAAGGAAGACCCGATGTCCGCGCCAGAATCCGCCACAGCGACCATGAGTCTTTGGGGTATCCTGGCGGACGAGTTGGAGGTGTCAGACGAACAACAACGGCAGATTCTGGAGCGCCGGGCGGCAATCAAAAAGGTGCGTGACGATCTGAATCACACGTTGAGCATCGTAAAGAAGCTGGAAGAAGTGACCGATGAGAAGAATACGGCGCTAGAGGCCCAGGTAGCGCAGCTACAGCAGATCCTCACTCCCTCTCAAGCTACCAAGTTTATCATCTGGGTCAAGGAGAATCCAGCCTTTATGTACATGCTGGACAAACTGGTGGACTCTACCCTGCAGAACAACACAAACAGCGCTGAGGAATGATCCACCCTGCTTAGCCACGCACTCGCTTTTGATTCATCACTCTATTCATCTTCAGCCTCCGTTGCTCGGCCCACGTTGCTCGCAAGGTCAGAGGACGAGAAGGCTGGTGAGCAGCTTTGTAGCCCCATGGGGGTATTTATTTGGTGGGCGTAACGCAGAGAATGCCCACATGGAACATATTGATTGAAATCACCGCTCGATTGATAGCGAGGGTTACTGGTCTTGCTGTAGCAACAACCTACGCAATTATGACATATAAATGCACGCTTCGGTCACGTGTTGCGGTTAGTTCACTCCTGCTTGCTGTCTCTGCAGCGTGAACGCCTCCTGAGTATTGTTTTTATCTGGAAAACAAGTTGTTGGCCTGCAGGAATACCTTGGTCATTTTCTGCATGTTGTCCATGGTGCCGTTGTAAAGCAGCTTTGCGGGAAGGTTTCCACCAATGTCAGTTTGGCAAATGTATGTCAACAAAAAGCCTTCGGGCCCCTCGACTCTTGCATCCTCCTCGCAATAGAAGCAGGAGAAAAAGATGTGGCCGCGAGTTGTTCCTGGACGCACAGGCACGTCAGGATGCTCGACACTGGAGAAGCAGATTGAGTTCTCTGTTGCTACATTGAGTAAGCAGAAGTCTCGCGGAGCCACCAGTCCACCAAGAAAAGGCTTCTGCGTATTCACGCAGACACTTACGTCGGCATCCTCATCGAGGTCACTGCTGTCGAATGTCTCGATCACCTCAAAATTTGCCTCGTTGAGATCCCACACGTACCGATCTTTAGGGTCTTTGCTATCGAGGAAAGCCAAGAACTTGTCCATGGAAATCCCCGTAATGAAAACCTCGATCTTGAAAAGTGCGAAGGGTGTTTTGTTTGCAGTCATTTCGTAGATGGCACCGCCTTTAGTAGTCTTTACCATCTTCCAGGGACACTCGTCACTCAAGTAGTACGCCAACGTCTCTTTCATCTCGTGGAGGCGAAGTTTGTACTCTGCTGGAACAGGATCACTCCCTGGTACAGCTGAGGATGTACAAAGTCTTGCCTTAACTTGCGCTGCTGCACGAAGTGCTACAGCATTTGACTGCACTGTTCGTTTCTCCTGGCTTGATTTGTCTGATGTGGATCTGTCCAGACGGTCTGCATGGATCCAAGGGTGTAGCGTAAGGAATACTCCGTACGTCGCGACACAATACCATAGGCGCTGGTGGAGTGAAAATCCGTCGGCTAATGCAATCACCAACAGGATGGAGGCTGCAAAGAGTGACAACCACAGGCCAATTGCAGAGTCCATGCTTGTTCTTTCACCTCCATCGCCCGCCACAAGACCCAAGAACGACGCCACGCGGTATGAAAGCCCGCCGTGACGAGCCTTCGAGGTCACTGGCAGTTTGGTGAGATCGTTCCCGCTCGAGTTGTCCATGAATGAAAGTCTGTGGGAGCCACTGAATGAGCCCGACCTTGCCCACACTTGATCTACCATCATCGACTCACGACGTTCCGATTCCAGCATGGATCCTCGACGGCTTGATCCCATCGTAGAGCTGCGACGACTCGACTCCATCGTCGATCCTCGGTGCCTCGACTCGATCATTGAGTCTCTCTCCACAAAGCTAACGCCGCGCGATTCACGCCCGCATTCCTGATTATCCGGCACTGACACGTGCTTTGTCCCACCCAAACGCCCGGGTATATCGGGCGAGCTGGCAGCCTCATTCTCCTGCCAGATCTGGCCAAAGCACTGCACGCAAATGCGCGAGTTACCTTTCAGTTTTTTTGGGAGCCCCTTACGCGCACCTAGCAGCGGAAACTTGAGCGTGCAAAACTGGCATCGCCACTTACGGCACTGTACGAGTGATCAATCAGAGTAGCAGTAGCGTCAGCTTTAGTAGATAAGAAGAAACGGAACAACGAGAAGCCTCCAGGACCGACGTACGTAATCGCATCGCTTCGGGGGCAACAAATCGCGCAGCGCCTTCAGGTTGGCGCAGTACAGGCACGTCTGGACCGCTCCCGCGTCCTGCACCGCGGCGTTGCGCGAAGTGCCGTCTCCGGTCGCATTCATGGCCGTCATTCAGTGACAGATACGCTCTCCGCGAGAGGTGGAGTGGTGTAGTACAAGCTGACAATGCCAGCAAGCGCGTGAAATGTTTACTCCATTTCCGGAGACTCGACCTGAAGATGATGGCAGTCGAATCTGATTGATCGAAAATGTTAGGACTAATTTGTGTTCTCCACACCCATGTTGCAGTGAAGTTGACGGAGCCAAACTACACTTTTTCTCTCTGTCGTTGCTGATGCACCCCATTCGAAGCTGTGCTTC
Source organism: Phytophthora cactorum (assembly GCA_016864655.1). Taxonomy (NCBI): domain Eukaryota; phylum Oomycota; class Peronosporomycetes; order Peronosporales; family Peronosporaceae; genus Phytophthora; species Phytophthora cactorum. Next base: position 545,094 of record NHQK01000045.1, read on the forward strand.
CTTATGGCTGGCGACTGACTAGACGGCGACTCACGCTGGCGGCATGAGCAGGCTGGACCAGACAGTGACACCCGTGCCCACAAACCCAATTACGATCGCGCCGATGAACAGCAGCACTGGGCCGATCTTCTTGGGCCCAAGCAGTGGGCCCTCCTCGAGCTTCAAGATGAATGCGGCCGGGAAGCAGAAGCACACAACGGTGGAACACGTGCCGCCAATGATGCCGAACACCACGTTAATGCTGGGACAGAAGATAGCGAGCAGTAGCGCCAGCAGCACCAGGCTGCTCGTCACGGCCACATGGCGCGACCACGAGTCCTCCGAGTTGGAAAAGAACATCATGTCGATGGTGAAGCGGCACGGGAAGATGTTCAGCGGGAAGGCCACAGCCACGGTGAAGGTGATGGCGGCTCGGCTAATGGCGATCAACGTGTCGTTCAACGGGAAGCTCAGCAGGATGTTACCCTTGTACTTCGGCTCCGCGAGCTGAGGACCAAACGCCAGATACGCCACCACACCGATCGACAGGTAGACCAGGAAAGAGATCAGTGTAGCGCGATCAACTACCTTGTTCATGCGCCGAATGCACGGGCGCTGCAGCTCCGTGTAAATTGAAAACACGTTGACCTGATTTTGTTGCACAGACAACCATTAGAACGCTGACAACCGATGGAAAACACATCACGTGTGGAATGAACTCCTACCTGGCAGGTAAAGGCAAACATAACAATTGGCACGCTGAGCATGAAGTTCGGGCCACGACTCAAGTCGATAGCCCAGCTAATGTCTTCCGGGATGCCATTGACACTCGCGTACATAATCGACCGGATCGCCACCGCCACTACGAGGAAGATGATAGAGAGTACGCCCAGAATGGATGAAAACTGGAGACTGCTGATGTCCTTCATCATAGACAAAGGAAGCATGATCGTCCCGCAGGAGATCGTCATGAGCACCCATCGCTGCGCGAAAATACTTTGCATCCCGAAGCAGAGCTCGCCAAGGGGCGTGATAATATCTCCTAGCGTTACAAGGTACGCGACCGAAATTCCGAAACAGAAGACCAGGATATTCACCTCCACGAATATTGTCATCTGAAGACACAGTCAAGAGATAATTAACACAACCAGAGCTCTCAGAAGAATGAGCTAATAGAAGCGTACCTTCGTGCCGAAGCAGTGCATGGCCAGATCCTCGTATGACTTCAACCTGCTACAGATAATTCAATAACAATGGTTGCATCAGTCATCATACAGCACTGATGGACTGCATCGCTCTCATACTTGGTAATATCCTCGGCGCGAATCAGCAGTCGAATCGTGTACACGGTTAATACTGCAGCCAATACAAGCTGAGCCACAGCAAAACCCAAGCCAGAGACTGCGACTGCATACGGCAACGACAGCGCTCCAGCGCCAAGGGTAGCGCCGGCCAAATTGAAGACCGAGCCGCGAATCGAGCCCTTGGATGGAATGATCGACTGGTGGTATGGGAAGGCATCGCTAAGGAGGTCGTCATCATTAGGCTAGACGATACGAAGGGCATATGGCATTGAGCGTTAATTATGAAGCATTCTGCAATCAAGTAGCAATTCACTGGCAAGACCCTACCTTCCGGGTCCGCATCGGCGACATTGAAGCGATGAAGCTGCCGATTTTCTTCATTTTCTGTGTGAAGATGAGGAAAAGTCAGCTTTGACGCTTCATCATGCAGCACATGAGCAACACCCGTCAAGTAACAGCTCGGGAGGGGGGGGGGGGCTCAAGGAATGAACTCACCTTGAAAATGAGCGGCGTGTAGCCCAACTGCTTCAAATACGAATCTCGAAGGGGACGGTTCTTCACGTGGACATCTCCTCGCTCTACATGCTCCGTAGAATCGCGATCGTACACCACGTTGGGCGTGGAGGAGAGCGAATTGGAGCGACCTTTAAAGGGGAGCAGCGGCTCTGTGACACCATTGTCGTTCTCGTGGCTCATCGGAGGGGGTTTCCTACAGCACACTGGATGCTCGTTTAGTTAGTACGCGCGGCGAAAAGCAACCCTTGGCCACCAACCTGGAGTGGATCCCGAGAAACACGGATTTCTTGTGGACGATCGGCCGCTGCACAGTGGGATTTGTTGGGCAACGCCTTTCAAGTTGAATGTTTCACTGGCATCGCCTTTTTATTTAAATTTTACAATTAGCAGCTTTTTTTTTACAGCAAAGGAAAACAAATTTACTGTTAGTTACCCTTAGGTAACACAACATTAGTCAATTCTAACGCTGTGTGCTGGGGCGAATCGATTCGAAAAGTTGATCGGTCTATTGCGTTACGGTGAATCCTGGCAGCACCAAAAGCGTCGCAGAAAACTAGGTTCATTCTCGCAGTTTAACCTCACGACGCATTCGAAAAGTCCCACCCTACAGTTCGTAGAATTCCCGTCATGACACTCCCGTCTTGAGTATTGACAGCAAACTTGGCCACTTCCGGTTGCGTCTGCTGCTGCAGATATTCCTCATTGGTCCATGATTGCAATGATAGTTTCTTGTGCAGTGGCACGGATGCCAACTCCTCACCGAACATACAGCTGCACATGAGAGGTTGGGCCGGCACTCGCTTTTGCTGCTGAAGCATACCAGTTGCGCGCGCAAGCATCCACATAAGCGGGGCAGCGTCGGTCTCGTTGGTGCGTGTCCCCGTCACATCCACAACGCTAACATCCCCAAACTCGGAAACGTTCCGTGCAGAGCATTCAAAGGACTCATCAAGAAGGTTTGCGCTGGCACGCGTCACCACGTTGTCATCCAGGTGGAATGAAGACTGTGATATCGGGACCAACAGCGTATCTTGCTTGAATGGGATCGAAAACCAGGTTACAGACTGCCATACCGTGCCCTGGTCATCGAACAGGTCCGTTTGAATCATAAACTCAATCTCCGACTCCAGGAAACGCTTTTCGGTCAAAACCATGATGCACTACATTAATACGATCGACGTCATTGTTAGCATATCAGCAGGAGCACAATATATTTAAGTCATTCGAACGCACCGTGAGCTCTGGTGGCGGCGGCGTCTCTTCGCTTTGAGACGGGAAACTCATGTCCAGCGGCCTCAGCTGAACCACGGTAAGAGCTTTGAGACGAATGTTGCGCACGCTAACCGGGAAGTTCGAGTTGCCCAGAAGTTGCAGGAACAAACTGCTAACCGCCACTTGCGGGAACATGAAGGGCAGTTGCTCCAGTGTCAGCTTCGGCAGACTCAGTGAGGTGGCGAGCTTGGCAAAATCCGCGGACAGCAGCGCAAAGGGACACCGGAGCGTGATACGCGGGCATGGGCTTCGCAGAATGGAGGTGCGCCAGCCACGACGCGTGAGCGGCGACAGCCAGCAGCGCCATCGAAACTCCTTTGTGCCCAGGTCAGCTGGGGCAGGCAACACGGCATAGCTACAGCGACGCAACAACAGCAGAATTCACGCAGCTCGTTTAGTTAGTTATTATTATTATTTTTTTTTGGGGGTGGGGGGGGGGGGGGGGGGGGGCAATGAAGGAGAACAAACCATACCTTTGCACCATATCGTGCTCCCAGGTGACGGCTACGAAAGTAACGAGCAGCGTCACCGCCACGAGAACCAGCAGTAGCACCCCAAGAATTAGCATTGCTGTACAACAAGAATGAATTGACTTGGAAAAACGTTTGGTGGGATCGCTCTTATTGGCTAAAAATACCGCCTTCCATGTAGAGTACATGTATTGTGCTTTTGCACACTTTTTTGGCACTCAATTGTATTGTGAAATGGGGCTAGAATGTCCACTCTCTATTACCTTTTCGATTTTTCTTAATCGGATTTGCACACCCACAAAACAGGGTATAGAGCCCACGATGGCGCAATTTCTGTTCATTGATGGGAGTGACCAATCGCGCTAGAATAAGCCACCTCACCTAAATTAGATACAGAGGCTAATGCTGCCTCATGCCGTCTACCGAGCGAAATAGGCACAATTTGCGGACTTGTATGTCTTCTAAGCCTTCTATCGAGCTTCTCATTACTACCAGATGCCTCATAGTTCTTGGCGATCACTTGCGATTTACCTAGCCATGCTGGAGGCTTAGACGCACGGCTAGTTCGCTAGATTTATATAGCCGAATAAGCTCGTAATGTCGAGTTTGAAAGGGACATTCCGGCTTATTTACTTACAAATCGGATCCGAGACCGATTAAGCATACGGTTCTGTTTGCTAATCACCAGAGCATACTTGAGTCTAAAATTGAGACTGGGAATCTAAATAGGAGATCAGATAAGCTAAATATGGGTTTGAAGTCTAAATAAGCCATAATCCCAACCGATTTTCAAACTGATTAGACATTCGGGGTTCCGATCACAATGTGGTGTAGCAGAACGCACAAATACCGTCAGATGTGGATTCCTTACACAAACCACAACAATCGCCGAGTTAGGTCGGCGATGGTACGGCCTGCGCAGAGGATGGCCCCCTCGCGGTTCGGCCCAGCCGGGACAGGCGTGCGGTCTCGCTCTCGCCGAGTTCCGACTATCCAAGTCAGACTCTCCGAGGCCCAGCCGAGTTGGACTCGACTGCCTCGTGCACAAACCCCGTGCCCTCCACCAAAGGATGGACGGCGGCGTACGAGCGCTTTTACAGGCCACTGAGCGCAGTGGCAGCTCGGCTAGAAGTGTTACGGCACCCGGACTGTAGGGTGTATCGACCCGCCGAGTCGGTTGGGCCATTCCTTCGCGCGTAGCGAGACTCTTGTCCTTCCCGGGCCGACCTAATCTCTTGGCACTGCCAACCGAGTACCCTACAAGATATGCCTCTCGGGTACTCGCAGAAGACATAATCCGGCCCTGTGCAGGGACTTACCGGAAGAGTGTACACGTGTCATGGACTAGGAAAATTCTGCTCTGTTATCTGTTATCTTCTGGGAGCCTTTGGGCTCCTCCTATTCTCTCCTATGCTTCCTATACAAATATCAAGTGAAATAAAGTCGTTTCGGATCCCATCCGACCTTTCCGCTGAACTCAGACGACCGCTCAACTGAGCGGCTCTCTGGATAATGGTATCCGGACCATCCACCGAGCTCGTACCGTGACCCACTTCTCCTAAGCTTCTGGAGGTGGGCCGAATTTGGAAACCCCTACATCACAACTGCCCCGGTTGTGATACGAGCCGAGCTGGTGAGTGGCTTGACCCCTCATTTCGTTCTCACCATCGTTAGGCCTGACACCGCCATGACGTCTCGCGCTCGTTCGCCTCAACCATCGGTACGTGGGCTCCCTAACCGACTTCTTCCGTCGCTCCAGGTACTTATTCATGTGACTGTACATGTACACCACGGTCATCGCCGAGTCGGGCCCCACCTTCGACCCAACGTTGAGGTTAGGAGGCGGCCGCTGAGTCGGCTTCGAGGATGGCCGAGGCTCGTGGGATCAGCAGCCAGCATCAACGCATGGTGGTTGATCTGACAACCTTCCATGAGACCAACCCGGAATCCTTGGGGTCTTCTCGCCCGCTTCCCTTTGGTCCACCGAGTTTGCCGGGCGACACCACTTCGGGTGCCAGCAATAAGTCGGACTCGGCTGGATCAGTCAGCTTAAGCTCCCTCGCTACGTTGATCGCACGCCAAGGGGATGGGCGTCGCGAGGAACTCACGTTCTTAGGCTGTCTCATGGCGTACGGGTTCACCCGCCCAATCGAGCCGTCCACTCCAGCTCAGTGGCAGGCTTTGTTAAATGCCAGCTCGGCCACGAAGCTGTTGGATATGTTGGCTGGTCAGTACGCCGGTCCAGACTACTCTCAGTCGCTCGCCGAGCTCAAGGCTGATCCACAGCCCAGTCAGAGAATGCCGCGCTCACTCGCCGACTGGACTCACTCACAATCAAGAACGCTGACTTTCGGACTCGGCTGAAAGTTGATGAGAATCTGGAAGCTGACGCCAAGCACTCGGCTAACCTCGTGGCTTCGCTGCGTAAGGTCATAGCCTTGAGTGAAGCCCAGCTCGCTGAGGCCGTCGATATCGAAAGGAGCAAAGTTGACTCGGCGTTGGCCCAGGCGCAGCTCCATCTCCAGCAAGTTCAGGACCGCATCGCTGAGATCAAGTCTCTGCACCAGACGATTGCTGACAAGGATGCAGCTTACGTCACTCTCCAGGGTGTCGCCGCCAAGCACTTTGAGCAGCTACAGGAGTCGGTACGGTTGCTCAACTCGACTGGTGACCCTGCCCTCCGGCACGCTCAAGCTGTGGTGAAGGATCAGCGGGATGTCATATTGCAACAGAAGCGCATCATCCAGCGCCAGGGTTTCCTACCCCTTCACGATCCTCACATGGCTGCTGTTGCCGGAGCTGGGCTGGATGTACTTGTGCTGCAACCACGCTGACCTCAAGTTGAATGCGCGGTTGTGCCGCCTCTTGGAAATGCGATTCCCTGAGGTGATGGCCATCCCGGCTGGGGAATTTCGCCGAGTCGAGTTGACTATCCATCCTCGCCAGGATGGATCAGCCACGTCCCCCTTCGCCACAGTGAGCTTGGCAGTGACTCTTGCCACTTCGTCCAAGGCCCCTGTTACTTCTGTACCCGCGGCTAGCTCGGCGGACGGACCAGCGAGCTCGGCTAGTCTTCTCAACGTTCTCTTCGCACGTTAGACCAACTTCGCCGCGATATGCTGTCGACCTTGACTCCGAAGGAGCAGCTTGGTCGATATGCAAACCCCAAGTCTCCTACGGCTGCTGGGTCTTGTCGGCGTCCTTCAGCTCCGCCACCTCCTCAGCCACACGCTTGTCCGTCGTCAGGCGAGGCAGCCCATGAAGAGATCAGCGCGCTGCTGGGGTCGAGTCTCCCTCAAGAAGCCATGTCGGACGGCGAAGTTCTGCGTTCTCCTAAGACTTCCCGTCGGACTCGGCAGAAGAAGACTTGCCGTCTTCGGCTGAGTTCGGCCACTCAGTCGGCCATCTCGGCCTTCTTAGAGGATGATGCCACCGGCTTGAGTGACTGAGCTTATGAGTTTGAGATGCCCTCAACTAGTGACTCGACTTGACCAGCGAGCTCGGCTCCAGATGCGATCGTCTCGACTGCTGTCGAGACCGCATCGACGACCGTGTCCGGCGCCACAGTCCAGACAACTTCGCCTGCTACCCCACGTTCCGTACTGGTCGCTTCAACTGGACAGTCTCCGCCGAGCTCTGGTTCTGGGCCTAGCACTTCCGCTGAGTCGTCGGGGCTTCCGGCGCCTACTTCGCGTCGAGCTTCTGTCGCCCGACTCTTGTCTTGCTCGCACCCGTTTCCAGCCTCTTCCATGGTAACTCCGAGGGCTCCTTCATCTCAGCGCCAGGCTCCTCGAGATAAAACCACAATCATGGTGGTCACGAATATTCTGGCGACCGTCTCAACTGACTCAAGACCATCTCTTCCTGGTCCCACCACCTCACTGTGTGGGCGTCCGCTCCGAATGTCTGCAGCGAATGCTCGTACAAGGACGGCTTAACCCTTGGAGAACATGGGTGCTTCTGATGATGCAGTTCTCGGCACTGACAATCCCTCGAGCAACTCGGCGGACTCGGCGAGCGTGGCCGCTGGGACGTCCCATGACCCGATTGCTTTGTTCGAGGGCTCTGCCAGCAGCTCTGAACCTGCCCAGGATGATGGCGTCGACCTCGCTCCAGCCTCCGACTCGGCTAGCGAGGAGTCTTAATCCTCTCATCGTAAAAGACCCCATTCTCAAGTTTTCGGGTCTGACGATGCGAGTGATGATGAGTTTTCTCGGCCGAGCTATCGAGCGCTGAGTCGTGCCACACAGGAGGTACTACCCCCTCTGGGGAAGACTCGGTGCCTTCGAGCTGCTCGGTGATCGCTCTACGACTCGGATGATGGGGATGGATCGTCTGCATCGGCGGCGAAGTCCAAGCGCCACAAACGCCGAGCTTCATCAAGTCACGACAGTCACAGGAAGTTGAAGAAGCACAAGAAGAATCACTCCAAGGCCGCTTCTCTTCACTCAGTTCCGGTCTTGTCGTCTCCCCCTTCTGTCACAGCTCCGCTTCCGTCGAGTCCAGCTCCGTCAAGTTCCGTTCCCGCCTAGCTCGCCTGTAACCGCGGCTTCCACAGCTAACTCGGCGGCTTGCTCTCCTCCAGTTCCTCTGCCTGTCACTTTCCAGCCTTTGTTGTCGGTGTTACGATCCCGAGCCTCTCAAGCTGTCTCGAAGGATTCTCGGATGACGGCTTAGATGGCTCGGCTGCGTGACATTCCGTTTCTCCATTTAGGATCGGCTCGCTGTTGGGCAGCCATCTTGGAAAGCCAAACTGGCCTGGTCCGTCTGGAGCCCATCGATGGGAAGAATCGAGTGCCCCCCCCCCCCCCCCACGCCTTGTTCTTTGGTGGGCCTCCGGGCGTTCACGATCGTTTTCAGCTCGACTCATCCTTGCCAGCGGCTCCGTCGAATGCTTCCTGAGCTTCCCTTCTTTTTCTCTCCAGCCGTGTTTGAGGAAGCTCGGCAGCGGATGGCTTCCAAACTCGGCCTTCGTCCTTGATGGAAGTTCTCGGCGACATGTGGGTCAATGTGCGGGGTGAGCGTCCTTCTGCAACTGCGAACTCGGCGCCATCCAAGACCGCTGGTCGCGACGGCCAGTCGACTCAGTTCTTCGTGGCGCTGTACGAGCGACGTCACTGGCTCGTCGAGTCGAGTGTGCTGATGGGCCTCCATCCGGATCTGAATCCGTCGGCCACTCAAAAATAGCTCACCTAGATGTTCGACCTCTGGACCCGGTACAAGTTGGCGCCGAAACACCGGAGCGACGCCTTACGCTCTCTAGTGGTCTCGGCGTATGACAACCTTTTCTCGGCTGTCACGCATTAACTCGGCGGACAACCAGCCCCGTTGATCGACGCCGAGGTGTATTTCGACCCGGCGGTGTCCCATTACTCACCGATCAACTTGTCGCGGATCCCTCCCCGAACGGATTGGATTCAGTGCGCTAACGACGTGGACATGGAGGAACCATGGCGAGCGTGGTGGCTGCCGCGCACCCTTACAACACTTGTTTCCGTGCGCGGAACGTGGACTTCATGGTCTTCGCTCCTCGTGGCATGGATCCTAGTGGCATGGATCCTCGCGTCATGGAGGATGCTATCCAGGAGGTCTTCGACTTAGCTGAGCCAGCACCCTCCTCGGATTGCCGCCGGTGATCCTCCTCGAGTTAACCGTGATGGGTTTGTCATCTTTATGGGGACTGGGCTTGGTGAACTCGGCCCTGATTCCGATCGCGAGTCCGGGGACGCCAACTAGGCTGATGATGGACTGGGCTTTCCCAACACTAGTGGCACGTCACCAAATACCTCTTTGTTTGGTACGTCGTCTCCAGAGTCACCCAGTTCTCAGCACGACGAGTCGCCTAACTCGATGGCCGCCTTCAACTCTCCTCCTAGCTCGACCCCTGCGTCCGTTCCGCCTCGGAGCTCGGCGATGGGTTTCCTTGTTGTCCCAGCGACTGCAGCGTCTCTGGCGGTGGCTCCTCAGTCGATGGTCTCGGCTCCGTCCCAGCTCCGACTTGCTCCGCCGTCGTCGAGTTCTCAAAGTCCGCTGAGTCAGTAGCCGGATTCGCCGAGTTCTCCTCTCCTCGGTTCTGCGTCGTCATCCTTCTAGTTTATCCATGTTTCTCGTAGCGACCTTCACTCCGCATTTCCAGATACTTATGCAATTTCTGACACAGTAGCATTTCCACTTCAACTCAGCCTGTGTCATTCACTGAGGTGTTGATGTAACTTCTTTGGTGCAATTGCTTTTAGTCCTCATATACAACTTGCACCCTTTACTGACGGGTTTCACGTTTATTTCGTTGTAGGTAGTCAACCAAGAGTCCTCCGCAAGACGGTTGGAAAAAGGTTCCCATGTCGGATCATCGTATCCAACCCATTTGACCTTGGACTTCCGCTGAGATCGAGACGTACTCGTTGATAAAGGTAGTTCATCATCCAGGGTAGCTTCGACTTCGTACTGGTGTGCGTTCATATCGGGCTCCCAACTATCCTTGGGTAGCGGTTCTTCGTCAAAGCCGAAGCGCTGGAACCCCTCGAGCTCGGCGGTCTGCCTTGTCTTGGGTCTTTCGCCGAGACCCGTGACTGCCTTCAGCCGAGATGCATGGACCACAGGGTAGAACCTGTAGCCGCTCTTGTCGAGCAGCTCCAATTTGTAGGCGAATTCTTCCACTTTCTTCTTTACTCTGAACGGTCTATGCCACCTGTGTACTAGCTTCTTCGCCAGTCCTGGTTTGACTCGTTCCATGAACAACCACACTCATCTGCTATCAGCTTTTCACAGCACTTAATCGAACGACTTGGATACACGCTCTTGTACGACATTCTTCGAGACTTTGCCAGTGTACAACTTAGACAGTCGATCACATCTCCACTTTGCTTGTGTGAAGAGATATGCATGCCTAGCACCGCCTGATCACGATAAAGCTGCTGCAGTGCTGCAAAATTCACGTGACCGAAGCGAAGATGCCACCGAAATAGTGATTCACCTTCCGCCATAGTAGACGCAACAACTCGAGATGAAGCACACAAACTGCGAGTCCGATAGTAGCCTCGGCTCTTGACGAAAACTATTGCTTTCGACCCTTTCCATAACAATCGCTTAGGAAGACCGTCTTGAGGATACTGTGACTCGCATTACCACCCTTCTTCTTCAAGTGCATCAACGCTCAGCGAATTGACGTGGCAGCCAGTAGCATTACGAACCCCAGTAAGAACGCAGTCAAGCGTCTCTTCAGTTTCTTCACGTCTATCTTGTGTAGATAAGAATGATACGGGTAACTCAGATACTAAGTGTTCCGTTGTTACTTCTCCCGTCCTAGACTCATGTGGTGCGTTCGTCTCCACGTAGTAAGGAATCTGTCTCATGAGCGATCGATCAGCACAAGTATGCGTAATAGCTGCCGAGTCTAATATCCACTCTAACGAATTAGAGGAATCAGACATCGAAGATAGGGTAGACCTAGTACTCGATACAGCGCAGGTATTTTCCGCTCGATTGATCATTCCCAATGGTGACGGCTGAGGAGGACCACCTCTATTACCACCATGTCCACTAGAACTACCCCCAGCATTGTTGCTAGGCATCGTCTTCTCAGTATCTGAAACATTGCCGTGCTTGAGATCAAACTTGAGCTTACGGCACTCAAATGTGTGATGGTCCTCTTTATCACAATAGAAACACTTGCCTTTCTTTCGCTTGGCAGTATCACCTTTGCTATTGGTTTTTCCTCCCCCTTCGTTGGATTTAGCTCCACCAGATTTTCCTCCACCCGGTTTTACCCAACCAACGTGTTTGTCAGAGTTATCGCCAATTTTCTGCTTCTTTGCCACGTGCATGATCTTTGAGTTGCCTTCTTCCCCATCTCGAACAATGTCATCCATCTCCGTCTCCGATTTCAGAGTATTCAGCACTTGCTGTAAAGTAGGTCGAGATCCAGGAGTCATGATACGGGAAAACTGGCGAACAACATCTCCGTGTGTATGTACTACATCCATGAGAATCACGTCCACCGTGAGATCATCATCAATGACTCGACCCAAATTGGCCAATGCTCTACGCGTGACATGTATCTCCTGAAGCCATGAATCCATTGTCTGTTCACGAGTGTAAGCTGCGTGGAAGAATTTCTTCAATACCCACACGTATTTGGAAAATTCACGCTTTGTATGGTGTGCTTCCAAGTCTTCCCACATTTCTTTGCCGATCGGAAGGTCACATATACGTTCTGCATCTTCAACTTTAGCACCACGAAGCAATGTGTTTTTTACAAAGAAGTCCAACGTATCGTAGTCACGCTGAGGTGCACCCTCCACACCTGGACGCTGTATTGATCCATCGACCAAACCCCAAGCATTAAACCGGTGTAGATAGGCCATAACCTGAGTTCGATAGAGGTTTAAGCTACCTTCCATCTTTGGCGGGTTTTTGTTCACATCCGTCACCAAGCGTGACGGTGGTAACGGTACCACTAACTGGCGCTCTTCATTAGTGCGCGTAGTCATCAATCTCGCTGGTACATTTACCCCTCGTCGTCTTAGCAGGGTGTCTTTCCGCCCAGCAGCATAACTTCGCATCCGTCCGGTCGTTGAAGGTCTACACGTAGTCGTTCAGGATCTTCCCGGTCCGCCCAGCTTACTCGGTCATCCTCCATCAGTATGTCGTCCTACAACTTTCCATACGATTCGTCCGAGCGCACCCGTCCTGGACGACCACAATCGTCTGGGGTTCAGGAGCTTGCGTCCTGCAACTGTTGCCTGATACATCCAGGTACATGTTCGATCAGACTTCTGAGCACTCGTTCAGGATTTCCTGCCCTCATGTATCCTGGACCCATCTTCTTGGAGATCTTTTCTAGTCTCTGCCCGCATGAACTCTTCTGGACGATCAGCTGCTCGGCCGTTCCGTGGATTTTTCTAGATCCACATCGTATCACCAGCCATGAGCCAAGTAAAACGGAGTCTCTCGCCGAGTTGAGTCTCTCGAGTTATTGATGGCATAAACCATTTCTCAGAGATGTCATTCCAGTCAGCTTGGAGAGGGTCTCCGACGTACACTCGCACAGTTTGAATCATGTCTTCACTGACCGCTCTTGCTGACCGTTAGACTGTGGCCAATAACTCCGCGTTGCTCTGGATCTCGACTGCATCCTCTTGGAGAACTTCCGAAACACTTCGCTCAAGAACCTCGAGTCCCGATCGTGCCGTATCAACGATGGCGCTCCAAACCGCCTGAATACACATTCTTCAAACGCCTTCGCCACCTCCAGGGCTCCAGTATCGCTCATAGCCTTAGCGGTGACCCCCCCCCCCCGTGAAGTGATCTTGAAACAACTGCAGCGCTGTGTTGTCTCGCCGAGTTCGTGGTAGCGGTATCACGAAATTCATGGATACGATGTGGAATGGTCGGTCTGACACCACGTTCCTGGCGAGTAACCTCTCAGCTATGGTTTATTTTTGCTGGTACTGCAGTCCTTGCAGACCCTGACATGTTTCACCACGTCGGCATACAAGCCGATCCAGTCATAGTCTGCCCTGACTCGGTGATACGTCCTGACTATACCTTGGTGGCCTCCTTCGATCGAATTATGGCAGTTCTGCAGGATCTCGCCGATCGTGGTTGAAGGGATCACCGACCTCAGCGAGAGGTTTGATTCGCCGAGTTCGCTCAGTCTGCGGGTTCGTCTCGGCGGTACAACAGCTCATCCTCACTGAATACAAAGCTGTCTGCAATTTTCCCAGCGTTTTGAGCTCGGCGGTGCGTAAGGTGTTCGAATTTTCATTTCAGGTATGCCTTCAACTCGGACCACCTTGATTTCTCATTTCGAGCCTTCGATATCCGCTACCTTCGTTCCGCTTGTACTTCTATTGGGTCTACAACTTGTGCGTCAGGTGCTCGCGGCTTGACGGAGTCAGCTCGTAATTCTATCTTAATCCGACGAGTTGCCCGTCCATTGTCTCTTTCGAACTCGTCGCTCTTGAAGTCGGGTTCCTCTGGGTCCGCCATCTCAGCTCCTTCCTCAGGGCCCCTTACCCTGTCTCCAGCCGAGTTCCTTTCAAGCTCGTCTTCAAAATGGTATCGGCGGAGTTGACTTCGTGTGATAGACGTGACACTAGGTTTCTCGGAGTCACTAGTTTACACAGACAACATAGTGTACAGGCAGATTTTCTAGTAGGATTAGGGAGCGCTGCGCTGAATAACTGCATTTACCAAGTACAGGTCTTGATTGTTTACGTTACGTATCTTTGCAACCTTCCGCCGAGCGAAGCGAGGCGCGCACTCAAGGCTTGGCACCTGCCGAGCGCAGCGAAGGCGGGAACGATCAGGCAGTGAAGCGAGCTGGAACAGCGAGAGAACGGATTACAACTCAAGTTGCGCCACTGCCCGCAACGCGGGCAGCGCTCGGCTAGTCCTATACAACTAACGTAGTTTGCTGTCCGTCATTCGGTAGTGTGTCCGTCGCCGCAATGACGGTTCAAAAACAATTCTGATTGGCTAAAACTTGCTGCCAAGCGAAGCGAAGGTGTCGCCTATTGGCTAAAATAGGATACTGATGTTTACGTCGACAACTTTAAGTAGAGTAGATATTTCAACTGTTAAAAATAGAATGGTTTTACTAGGCTTTCCACAGAGAGAGGGAGAGTCGTTGCCAAGCGAAGCGAAGGCGACATTTTTAAAAGTAAAACTTAGAGATCTTATCGCCTTTTGCTGACTCACTAGAAATGTGTTGCCACGATACTTTGCGCTTCCTAGGACGCTGGGAGGGTATGCAGTACCCTGTTCACGGTTTTAATGGATTAATAGCTTTGTTTCCAAGTAGAACAGAACAGCTATACGTTTTGCCATTGCATGTTATAAAAGTAATAAGGTAGGTTCAGTACGAAGCGAAGCAACTGATGCTAATATCGATACATGTAGAAATTATATACCGGGACTGGTTTCTGTTTTTAAAACGAAGTGTTTCTTTGAAATTAAACGCTTGACGGGCCAATATTAATAACATGTAGCTTTGCAGATTTGTACCAGTACCAGTAAAGTGAAAACTAGATCGAAGCAGTGAACATGCGCCATATAAAGAGAATCTCACACTTTGTGCTGACAATTAAGGTGTCCACGTCAAGTAAGTTACAGCGCAGTAGCTTCTATAGCGAAGCGAAGGCAGTCTATAATAAGAAATTTAATAACATTTATAGTTGCTAACGTGTAAGCACCTTTTCCTATATAGCCGTCACGATATAATGCACCAAAAGAATAATACTGATACAGCTATGACTTTTGGCACCCGTAGAACACTGCCAAGTCAAGAGAACACCGCTAAAATGATATGAAAATGGTTCAGAATATATTTGAGGTTATAGGGGCAAACGTATCGACGGTCAGTGAATTCTTCGCCAAGAGGTTGGGGCTCAAGCGAGTCGCCAGTCGAGATAAAAAGATAAACTTTCTAGGATTAAATAAACACAAGGTGGTGACTGTGTCAAGAGAAGCCGTAAAGGTGACACTCGGATGGCAGGTGGCCTACGAGTTTGAAGTGTGGATTATGCCCCATCATGCCGGAGTCGACTTGATACTTGGTACCGACTTTATAATCCCAGCAGGGAGTCGCCTCGATTTGTACAACTCGTCGATCAGGCTACCCGATGAGAAGGTATCAGGTCGAGTAGCGCGCCTACCAAGACAGAGTTTGGGCATAACACCTCGTGCGAACCCACACATGGGCTAAGTATTGGAAGTCGGCTGTCCGCCGAGTTCAGTTTGCCTCGACTGCAAACCAACGACTTGACTCATGAGCTATGGATACGGCGAACTAAAGACTGGATACCCATCGTTGCGTTCAATCGACGCGGCAACCCAGTCTAGGTGTTGCTGTGAAACGTACGGTCGACGTCGGTATGTTGCCCACCCCGCTTTTATGTGGTGTTATGGCACCCTCACGGAGTACTGGCGGACAAAGGTTAGGTCCGGGTGGACTCGTCGAATTACCGCAACTGGCAAGTGCTAGCATAGGAGACGGCACTCGACAAAGATTTGCTGCAAAAAGAAGCAGTGATTATATGATGAGTGGTTGTCACGTCAACCACCAGCTATGGAAAGGCGGGAATACCCTATTCCAACGGTGTTGGCTAGACGGACTCAACCCAAAGGTGCCGAGCCAGAGCTGACTTGCGCGGAGCGCTGGGCGAAGATTTATGCGGCAACTTAAGCAAACACCTCGACAGGAGACCGTGGAGTAGGCGTCGATGTGAACCACACAGGGCTGAGCGGGAGTGACTCCAAGATTGTGCACTCAGCTGTGGGACCATGTGACGCCGAATATGAGTTTGTCTCAGCTGTCCTGCATACCCGTGAAGTCAGCCTTCATGGAGTCAAGAATGGTTGCTATAGAGAACCTGTTGGCGACAGGGCAAACTCAGGTGAAAAGGACACACCTGCTAGCGTCGGCGCAGGGACAGTGTCCCCAGCGACTCTGAACTCGGCGACGATGGTGATTGACCCTGGCGGAGACAAAAGCGAACCGGCATAGGCCGAGTAGAGCGTTCACCCCAGAAGTACGGATCCCGAGCGATACGTATTCGATGGACAAGTGAACCGGATTCCCTATCGTGGTGAACTCGGCGTCGGCTCATTTTGACCTAGGGAGTGACAACGCCGACCTCAGATCAAGTGACCAAGGTGTTAGCAGTCCGAAGCCGAAGTGTGGGGATAAAGGCACACTTCTGGTGGACGCTAACGGAGAATCCGATGAGTCGAGCCTAGTTCCCGTATTTAAAAGGCAGTCTTTCGTGGACGATATTTGCTTCGGTGGTAAGACGTTTGAGGACTGCCTGGAGACGCGCGATATGTTGTTGACTCGATTCGCCAAATTTCGGATTAGTATCAGCTTTACGAAGAGCATTTTCGTTCAACCCAAGATCGATTTCCCACCACATAAAGTCACGCCGAGTGGAATACAAGCCAATACATAGAAAATGGCAGCGATAGCCGAGCTCCCATTCCCGAAGTCGAAGGAGGGAAAGCAAGCTTTCCTTTGGGGGGGGGGGTGACCTCACGTCAGCTGAAGCGTCATTCGCCGAGCTCAAGAAGCGGGTAGCTGACGCTCCGATTCTCCTTCACTTCGACTCGGCGAAAGAGGTACACATAATGCTGTACACCAATGCCTGGGCTCCGAGCAGCACACTCATGCAACCGTACGACGACAAGCTGCACCCAGATCGGTTCGGTGAGCGTGTGTCAAAGGAGAATGAACTCGACTATCACCCAGCTGAGAAAGAGTTGGTTGCCTTACTTCAACTGCTAAAGGTGTGTTATCTGCTGCTGGCAGGGAAGACACTCCATGTCTATACAGGGTTCTCGACACTTGAATGGGTGTTTAAGCCGAAGTCGCTGTACGGTCGTGCTGTCCGTTTTGCCGTGATGTTGTCACCCTTTGATCTAATGATGAAGCGTGTACGCGAACGAGACGTGGCGATCATTCAGCTACTCCATGCATCGATTACGCCGTTCATTGGACTCGACGAGTCGTTGAAGCATTTGGCACCACAATCAAAGACTCGGCTACGGTGAGGACGGACCCTGAGCTCCTGTATGCTCGGGCACCAGCCGACTTCTCGGGGCACGTGCTATCCTTCGGCGGCTCGGTGAAATCAGAGAAATATGAGCTTATGGCGGCTGTTCGTGGATCCTGTGGCGTTTACCTGACTATGACATTGAGATCTCTGCGAGCGCGTACGTTGTCGACCACGGTCAACATCGCCGAGTATGCCAGCATGAACAACGGGGTGTTGGCAGCTTTGGACAAGGGTGTTACTGACCTGATCATCGTGGACGACTCTTGGCTTGCCATCCAGCAATCCATGGGGTGATTGCCGGCAAGAAGGAGACGTTGCAGGTTGAGTTGGCACACCAAAAAACCCCTCATGAAACGGCCCAACTCAGTTAGACACCTACATGCTATGCGGCACTTTAACGCCGCGACCGACTCGCTGGCTACTGAAGCTCTGGAAGGACAAGCAGGACGACTGGTTCTCAGTTCGGAACGGAAAGCTGAGTTGACGATGATTAACAGAATTCCGGAGGTGTTGTACACCCCGAACAACTCGGCGATCGCCAAGGAAGAGACGTCCTCCTCCTCCACTGCGGGTACTCGATCAGTGCCTTAAACTTGGACCGAGACGTCACTCTCGCAGTGCGACGTATAGCTGACCATGTGAGAAACAGGGTGTCGACAGATACAGCCCGAGGTTCTGCACGGTTTTGCCCTTGCGCCTAGTTGATAGTCATCGTGAAGGCAGGTGGAACTGGAAACTACTTGCGCTGCAGGCGGAAGGGAAATTCGCGCGAATCGCCGTCACTGATGAAGACGACCTTCGGAGTGAGCACATGCTGGCCTTGGCGCTCGCCAGTCATGATCGTTGCGTGGATCACGTGGGGTTTGAGTTCGGCAATGCACAGACGCGTTCCGTTACACAGCCCCAGGTCTGGGGCTAACTTTTGCATCATCATGATGGGAGCCCTCCTTCAACGTCAACTTGTGTGGCGGAATGCCATTGATATTGACGGTGTGCAGCACCTCCTGCTCGAAGAAATTAACCTCTTCGTCTTCTTCCACAGAGTCAGTCGACAGGTATTCAAGAGATACCTCTTCCAGCCGTTGCACCACAGCCTCGTTAATGCGCTGCATAACCGCGTTTGTAGTCGTCAAGATGGCCGGGTTGGCGTAGTACTCGTCGTTCGCGATTTCAGGATTGTTGATATCCGCGTACATCTCATCAACCATCCGCGTTGGATCTCTCGGGATGCCCCAGGACGTGTTTCTTCATCTTCATGATCCTCGGACAGCTCCTCCACCGGGTACTTGATCAACATGTTCTTCGGTATCTTGATACCATCCGGTCCAAGGGCCGGATTGATCTCGTGTCTCCCCTCTCCAACTTGAAGAAGAAATTCCGAGAACTCTGCAAGCTCTGTGGCAGTACTCTCATTTTGAGCAGACATCACCCGCATGTTTTCTCTCAGATGGAGCTGCTGGAACTTTGGCCACAGCGTGGACGACTTGAGACAGGCATCGATCGTTTGTGCTGGTGTACCTCTCACGACCACCGGAAGAATCTGGCGGAAGTCCCCGGATAGCACAAACACTTTCCCTCCAAACGGCTCGTCGTCGTTGTCCATTAGGTCACGTAAGGACCGGTCGACAGCCTCAAAAGCATGCCGGTGGGCCATCGGCGCCTCGTCTCAGATTACCAAACTGGCCTTCTGAATTAAGCCCTTCAAGTGAGACTGCTTGTAGATGGAGCATGTCGATGTGTCGTTCAGCTTCAATGGGATCTTAAACGTTGAGTGAGCAGTGCACTCACCCATGAGCAGCAGAGAGGCAATGCCACTCGACGCCACCGCAAGCGCGATCTTCCCCGACAACCGCACCTTTGCCAATATATGCTTCAGTAACGTCGATTTACCCGTACCCCCCGGTCCATCAACGAAGAACAGAGTGTTACCCGGTGTCGGGTTATCTACAACATTAACGATCGTGCTGTAGACAGATCGCTGTTCACCATTAAGCAGATGTTCTTGGTCAACCGTTTCTTGGAGGACATCATGGTTGTACCCTTCCATTTCGCGACGAATGAGATTGTTCTGCAGTAGCGAATCCAGCACCAAGTGCGGATACTCACACAGCTGGGGAAGGTCTTCGAAGTGGGCTACAGCGCTTCCGTTGGCAAGCAGCAAGTCATTCAGGTTCTTGAGCGTGTGGAACTTCACCATTTCTTCCTTGGTGTTTCCTTCCAAGCTGCGGTACTTGTAGCCGAAGTCTATAGAGAGGTCGTCGTAAAACTGTTCCCACAGAGCGCCAACCTCTACGACCTGAGAGTACACGATGATTGTAGCGAAAAGCTGTCGGAGCTGGTTCGGCATCCGGAACTGAGAAGCCTCAGTCATGCAGGCAACCCATTCTGAGTCATCCTCAAGATATCCCGCGTGGAGCGCAGCTTCGCGATACGAATCGTAAGTGACACCATCTACCGTTCGTAGATTTTCAAAGGACGTCGGTCCTTTTCGGTGGCATAGCAACACGCGCATGTAGGACCTCTGCATATCCCGCGGGGACACGTGAATCATCCGGCCGAGGGCTACTTGGTACCCTTTTCGACGTACCCATCGCTTGGCTTTCGTGTCCGACCGGAATAGCTTGGGAATATCCTGATACAGCGTGCTTTTTGCGACTTGGTTTTCAGGGGCCTCGCTTGCACACAACTCAAAGACGCGAGTCAACATTGTGTTTGTCGCGCGTGACAACTACAGCCGGGTCGTCGCTGGAACGAAACGTGACCTTCTGTTCGTTCTCAAAATGAATCGTAAGCTGTGTAATGGCATGCGTTTTGCCCTGAATGGAGTAGACCAGTAGACGCATGCAAGCTTCGACCGGAGATATATACCTCGCGTTCAAGATCCGTAAGATCTCGTTGGGATCTATCTGCGTCTGGTTCCCCTCACCACGTACGGCTTCCACGGTGATTACAGTCTTGTCTGATACCTTGTAAACGTACTTGTACAGGTATTTGACCGCCGTGATCGCCGTACAGATCTTCACATTGATATGGCAGTTGTACTTCTGAGAGAGGTACGGGTTGTACGGAACCACCCACTGGTTGATTGTCTCGTTGTCGTATTCTTTCCCGTTAATTAAAACCACCCCGGCCGCTCGACGTCTTCGTCTGTACACTGGGTACCCAGCGACATTGCCTTTTGTCACCTCCGATAGAGGCTTTGGGAAACCCTTTGTGGACTTCCCGTCTTTCATACAGACCGCGTTGGGATATGCAGCCCCGCACGGTCCGTGAATCATGCACGTAGTGACAGTTTCGTACAACTGTGGGTTCTTCTCCTTATCTGGGAGCTCGGCCGACACCATCTTGTCAATGATCTGTCTCGTATGCGGCTTATCCTCCTCCGCCAGGATGACCAAAATATGGATGAGCGGTAGACCCCGCTTTTGGAATTCCACCACGTAGATCCGCGCGTGAACGCGCCCAAGAACGCCTTCGTCCAAGGCTTTCAGTTCGGCGCCGAGTTTTAGCTGCCACACCCGCGCGACAATGTCAGGACGATCCTGAGCGGTCTGTCCATCCGGTATCTTTTCCATTATTTCTTCCCAGGTGGGACTGCACGCCATGGTGACAAATGCGTCTGGTTTCCCGTACTCACGGACGATAGTCATCGAGTTTTGGTACGACTTGTACATGGAACGTGGGCCCCCCGAATGCGAAGACGGCAATATCACTCGCTTGCCATTTTCGTTCAGGAAATGGATGTCTCGTTGTCTCGGCTGGTCAGGATGCTGCAAGGCACGGGTAGAGCGATTGTACTCCGAAAGCAGTGCTTCTCCTTCACCCAGTATAGTCGTACTTTCGTTCATAAGTGAATCGTTCAACCCGCTATACAGGTCCGCGCGGATCTCCGACTGATGCGCCGCCACCCATCGTAGTTGTTCCTGCTCGCACTTAGCTCGCTGATCCACACAATACTGCTGAAACAGGCGCCCGCCCTGATGCAGTACGGACTCGTCGTCGCGTTTCTGGTACAGTCGATACGCTACGTGTTCGCGAAGAGACATCTCGCGTTTGTTCCTCCGTACGATGTCGCCGTCGTATGTATCAGTGTACGTCCAACCGAGTTCTCCGTACGGAAGCAGTAGCGGGTACTGAAGCGGATCATACGTTGCGTGTGTCTCGAATAGTCGGAACAATCTGTGGTCTTTCGCGTAGAGTATAATATCGCGCGGTTGGTCGAGGTTACCGTCTTCAATCATGGTAGCACCGACTTCGGATACAGTGGGTAAGTTGTAAGTGCCAGGCCGCGAGCGATTCTCATGCAAGCGAAACCTGACATCGACAATGTCGCCACCACGCTCACGGAGGTCCCGTAGCCTCTCCCCGAAGGTCAGGAATTGCTGCGCGAGTGGATTGTGCTCCGCCATCATCGCCTCGATGTCACCCAAAGCCACAGGACATAAGTAACTGAAAATGCCTCTGCGTCGCGTCGCCCGCTGCTGCATGTCGGGGTCCACGGTGTATATTTGCGCGAATTTTGGCGTAACTGGTTGGTTTGTGATTTGATCCGTGTAAGGAAGTAGTGAACCGAGATAATGACCCATGGCTCCTTGAATACGAAACGTATACACCCCGTGTTGCCCAGCTACGCTTTCGTCTTGATTCACAGACTGAAAAGTACTCCGGTTATTGCATGACGCACCAATAGATGTAAAGGCAAACGCCTGGTTGTACGCACGGATGTGTTTGCGAAACTCAGGGTCCTTGTACAGCTGTAACAGGCGGGTTGGCGCGGGCGGAAGAGCCGGAAGTTTGACGGCTCCTTCAAGACAGCAGGATTTTTTTTTGTCTCTGCTGGTCATTTCTACGCGTTGTAGTGGTCACAGACTGTAGTCGGAGGGAGTCTATGGCGCCCATCAACGACGTTTGGACCCGTAACCATGGAAGCGCCGAAGTCCTCATGGTTGTGGAGGGCGTGGCCTCTGCGAGCACCACTACGACGCATGCACTCCCGTTGTGCCCGCTCGTCGTATGGAACCACGGCTCGGCTTTCTTGATGACGAAGACGATCGCGCTCTTGGCGCGCTACCCGTTGCTCCGGGGTTTCCTCTTCCAGTTGTCGCTCATACCGAAGACGATTGCGCTCTTGGGGCGCTTCCTGTTCTTCTTGGGTTTCTTCTTCCAGTTGTCGCTCGTGCCAAACACGATCGCGCTCTCGCCATCTTTCGCGTTCTTCCTGTGTTTGACTTGCTCGGTGCTCTTCTTGATCGGTGCGATCGCGCTCACGCTCAGATTGTTGAGCTCTACGGACCCGCTGCCGCTCGGTGTTTATGGGTCGAGCGCGGTCTCGCTGAGAGGACGTCAAGTTGGCACGTCTAGCGCGAGCTCTCCCTCTGTCTCGTGCCCCAGTACGTTCCTGCTGCGAAGCGGACATGGCTGCGCGCCTCCGTCGAACTTGTTCAGCTTGGAGCTCGCGACGCTGTCTCTGAAGGTCCTCCGAGCCAGCAATAGCTTGTTGCACCACGTGGTCAGCAGAGGAATCATGTCGGGCCTCCCTGACGCGGACCGGAGCTGTTTCAGCCGCCGATGCGACCTCTGAAGATAGGAGCTGCTCAATTAAAAGAACGCGGTGGTCCACTACTTCCACCCACCCGTTCATTCCATCCACTCGAGCACTCCGTTGACGAAATCGATACAAAGCACTGTTTAGCCTGTTCTTTCTTCGCTTGCGTTCTCCAGCAAACACTTCTTCATCCGGCGACTAGTGGGCCTCTTCAATCTCCTCGATACTTGCGTACTTTCGTTTTCGAGATGCCATTTTACTCGCTGCAGTGAAACCAACAGAAAATTTAAGCGAGATTCGTACGCGACAGGGTGAAAATGTAGGTGAAAAGCTCTACTAAGGATACCCGGGATGAAGCGCCAACCATAGTTTTCACGGTACACAGAAAGCGGTAACCCTGTGACCTGCTACCCTCGCTACCTTATCTTAGTAGCTAGTTCCCGATACTCCTCCATACGTCCTCCAGTCGTAAACGATCGCTTCTTTTAAATTGTGTTCTATACTTAATTTTTTTTCCGCACGCACGTTTCGAACCGACGAAGTATCTACCATCCAGCGTTATTCATAGGCCGCACTAATAACAGATCCGGTCTTACTTCTCTAGGCATCTACCTTCCTTTGTATAGTGCGGACTGCGCAATATACAAATCAGGTTTCTGTTCCTAGCTATTTACGTCCACCATCCTTTATTTTAGCGCGGGCAACGCGCTAAATAAATCCGGTATCAGTTTATTTTAATTCATTAGCCGCTGTTGTGCTTTTGTTTTTCTTTTTGTTTTTTTTTCAGCGTGGCTAATGTCGGTATTGACGACGATTTTGGGAATTTTATTCTTGACCCCTAATTAGGGGCTAGTCCTAATAGAACAGGAGCAATCGTCTTATACTGATCTTTGTATGTATGGGAATATCGGTATACCGGCTAATGAGTTTAGGGTTAAAGAGAGAAGGGTGTAAGGGTCGACCACCTAGATGGTGCTGTGATTGGTGGGAACTGAGCCCGGTAGTATCCCTCCTAGAACCTTTCTTTTGGAATGATATTCTTTTTTACGGTGCCTTAATCGGAGGCTCTCGGCCGAGTGCACGGCAACTCCTTAGTGCCTCGAAACCGGTATTTCAGGATTCCGCGGTCGTATTACCAACAGCGGCGCAAGTGCGGTAGTGGTCGGGCAAGAAGTAATGTTTTATTAATATATTATTGCATACAGCTACACACCTTTAGTCGTAGTGGGCCCGCGCGCGCCGTGCCGTGTCCGCGGCCGTTTTATTAATGAAGTGGAAATGTAAGTCAAAACGTAATTTTCTTTTTGGCCAATGAGAATTGTTTTTGAACCGTGATGGCGGCGACGGACGAACTACAGAGATGAGGACAGCAAACTACGTTAGTTGTATAGGACTAGCCGAGCGCCGCCCGCGTTGCGGGTGGTGGTGACATGTTTAGTCCCAGTCGCGTGGCTGCACGCCTTCGCTTCGCTCCCGCCGGCTTGAGTGTCCTATTTTGAAACTAAATCTTACCAAAATCTTATATCTCAGTGGTAATTTGTAACTCGACATGCCTAACTTTTAAACGGCTTTGTCAAATTAGATCAGGGAATGAACTTCGTTGATTAACGTGATCTTCCGTCCCATTAAATAATATATATGCCTGTGACTATGGTCTAATTTCGGCTATAATGATCTTTTCTCATCTATGAGCAAGTGTACAATATCCGGTGTGGAAGAATACGTAACGTATTATACGTTAGTATAACTCGCAAAAAATGTTGTTAGCACTTTTAATTACACGAAAATGATTTCCATTGTAGCCGCGTATCTCGGTTTTACTCTCCAATTTGTTGTGAATATCAGAAAGTCTATCCTTACTTCGTCTTGCAACGAATTCGTGTGATTTACTGATAAACGAAAATGTCACTTTCGCAAGGCTTACTCGTCTATTAAAACAAAATAGTGGCTGGTTACCAGCATTAGAAGGTGAGATGTACGGGTGCTGATGCACGATACAAAAACTCAATACATGTAGAACCTTAGAATGCAAGTGTTTCGATTGGCACAATTAGTGTTCGTTGAAACGCTAAGTGAGCCCGTGTTTGCAAAACTGTTTTGACCAAGCGTGCGGGTGCATGATGTACACGAAAACGTTGAAACAATTTGATTGGAGTTGTTGAATGCAAAAGAGCCTAGCATTTACAAACGTTACTTATAGGAGGGATACGGGTACTCTGGTGTTCTTGGTATGTGTAATCAGTCTGGACTCCTATTTATTGAAGGGCCTCAGTTGTCTGATCCATACTAATAGTCGATGAGTGGGTACCTGAGTAGTTCAATCAGTACGTAGTGCATGCGCAAGCCTGCTCGATTTATAAAAAAACAACTAAAACGATCGGAATATGATATACTATGATAATACTTCTCTCACACTGATCATCTTTGAACCAACAGAGATGATTCTCCTCCATAATCATCCATAACAATGTGGAACGTTATTTTGATTAATAGTTCCGGCTTCTCCATGGTCTAAACCACAAGCTACAATGTTTTACTGTAGCAAAAGGTAAAACAATTTAGAATCAATATAAAATTTCATTGGACATTCAGTGCTCCACATTAAAAAACTTGTTGCTGCTGCCAGAGTTAGCGACCACTAATAGTGGTCCAATAACTATTTTTATCTATAATAGTGGTCCAATAACTATTTTTATTTATAATATTGAACCAATAACTATTTTTATCTATGCGATGAAAAATATTATAGTTTTTCCATAGCACAACTTTCTTATCCTTGGTCCCAGACAGCGCCCCTCACATGATTTTAAATGAAGCCTGGGATATGTAACCTCGAATGCATTTCTAAACCAATATCAGCTCCTTTTTATCCTTTTAGCGGTGTTCTCTCGGTTGGAAGTGTTGTGCTCAAGCTGCCTATACTCAAATTGCATAAACAACTAACGGGTGCTGCCAATAACTATACTCCCACATACATGTACCTGTTGCAGTATTGTTCTTTCGGTGCATTGTACTGTAGTGGCGCTATAGAAAATTAATACATGGTAGCAACTATCGGTCTATCAAATTACTTATTAAACACCGCCTTCGATTCGTTATAGTAGCTACTGCTCTGTAACTTTCTTGACGTGGGCACCTTAATTGTCAGCATAGTGTGAAATTCTCTTTTACGGCCCCAATTCACTATTTCGAAGTAGCTTTTCTCTTTACTGGTACGCAACGTTCGTATCTACGTATCTACAAAGCTACCAACAGATTTATTAATAAAGTCAATCCGACCTCCAAGCGTTGTATCTCAAAGAAACACTCCGTTTAAAAACAAAAACCGGTCCCATTATCTTATTTCTATCGATATTAGCACCCGTTGCTTCGCTTCGTACCGATCTACCATATTATGAATAATGTGCATGACAAAACGTATAACTGTTCTGTTTTACTTGGAAGCAAAGCTATTAACTCATTAAAACCGCGAACCAGGTACTGCATACCCTCCCAGCGTTCTAGGAAGCGCAAAGTATCGTGGCAACACATTTCTAGTGCACCAGCAAAGGGCGATAAGATCTCTAAGTTTTACTTTTATAAATGTCGCCTTTGCTTCGCTTGGTAACAAACTATCTGTGAATAACCTACTGTATACCATCCCAGCGTCCTAGGAAGCAAAAAAGCATCGCGGTCATCCATTTCAACATGTAGTGCGTTATAATAGCAAGGGGTGATGGAAGGTATGGATCTTGGACACCGAAGCTTGGACGAAGCGGAGGGAGGCAGCACTCTGGGTGAGACCGGAGTGGAGGCAGGAAACCACTTGAGGGGTAGAGGGAAGATTCGAAAGTGATTGATTGAGGTCTTTAGCTCGAAAGCCTTCTTGCTATCTCTAGACCTACTGGAACATCCTACTTGATTCTTTACTGGATACTGAGTTACTTCAGCCAATCAGAGAGCGCCACGTCGATGCCCATCTTGTTCCTACAGGTGGCGTAATCGACAGTGGCGTGATCCGCGGTGGCGTAATCGGCGTGGGTTCGGATTGGACCGGTTCGGGCTAACCGGTTCATGGTCAATAACCGATGCCAAACCGGTAACTCTCAATAAGGGGCAATAAGATCTCCAAGACTCTAAGGTTTACTTTAGAAAATGTCGCTTTAGCTTCTCTCGGCAACAACTGTCTGTGAAAAGCCTACTAAAACCATTCTATGTCCAACATATATACTATGCACTCCACATAAAGTTGTCAATCTAAACATCAGAATCCTATATAAGCCAATGAGGGCCGCCTTCGCTTCACTCGGCAGCAAGTTTTAGCCAATCAGAATTATTTTTGAACCATCATTGCGGCGACGGACACACTACCGAATGACGGATAGCAAACTACGTTAGTTGTATAGGACTAGCGGAGCGCCGCCCGCGTTGGGGGTGGTGGTGATATGTTTAGTCCCAGTCGCGTGGCTGGACTCAGGGTTTAGGGTTTAGGGTTTAGGGTTTAGGGTTTAGGGTTTAGGGTTTAGGGTTTAGGGTTTAGGGTTTAGGGTTTAGGGTTTAGGGTTTAGGGTTTAGGGTTTAGGGTTTAGGGTTTAGGGTTTAGGGTTTAGGGTTTAGGGTTTAGGGTTTAGGGTTTAGGGTTTAGGGTTTAGGGTTTAGGGTTTAGGGTTTAGGGTTTAGGGTTTAGGGTTTAGGTTAGGGTTTAGGGTTTTAGGGTTTAGGTTTAGGTTAGGGTTTAGGTTTTAGGGTTTAGGGTTTAGGGTTTAGTTAGGGTTTAGGTTTAGGGTT